>CM068540.1:0-35546 GCA_035048495.1 Euptelea pleiosperma
CTTTTTCGCAACCGAACCTCGTATTGACTAAACTCTCCATTACTATTGTTTCAACACATTTGAAGTGTTGGAACAAGATTTGGGACAGTCGAAACAAGTTAGCTCCATCCGTGCGTCAACGTCTCAAATTGGACTCAGTTGTGTGTTACATTCCGAAGCCTATAACTTGTGACTTTTTCGCAACGACCTCGTAATTGGACTCAAACTCTTCCATTATTGTTTCAACACATTTGAAGTTTGGAAAAATTTGGGTTCGGCGAAACAAGTTAGCTCCATCGTGCGTCAACGTCTCAAAATTGGATTCAGTTTGTGTGTACATTCCGAAGCCTATACTTGTGACTTTTTCGCAACCGGACCTCGTAATTGGAACTCAAACTCTTCCTACTATTGTTTGCAACACATTTGAAGTATGAAACAAGATTCCGACAGTCGAAACAAGTTAGCTCCATCCGGTGCGTCAACGTCTCAAATTGGATTCAGTTTTGTGTTTACATTCCGAAGCTAACTTGTGGGACTTTTTTCGCAACCGGACCTCGTAATTGGACTCAAACTCTTCCATTACTATTGTTGCAACACATTTGAAGTAGTGAAACAAGATCTGATAGCAAAACAAGTTAGCTCCATCCGTGCGTCAACGTCTCAAATTGGACTGTTTGTGTGTTACATTCCGAAGCCTATAACTTGTGTTTTTCGCACCGGACCTCGTAATTGGACTCAAACTCTTCCATTTTATTGTTTCAACACATTTGAAGTATTGGAACAAGATTCGGGATAGGCGAAACAAGTTAGCTCCATCCGTGCGTCAACGTCTCAAATTGGACTCAGTTTGTGTGTTACATTCCGAAGCCTATAATGCTTTTTTCGCAACCGGACCTCGTAATTGGACTCAAACTCTTCCATTATATTGTTCAACACATTTGAAGTGTTGAACAAGATTCGGATAGGCGAAACAAGTTAGCTCCATCCGTGCGTCAACGTCTCAAATTGGACTCAGTTTGTGTGTTACATTCCGAAGCCTATAACTTGTGACTTTTTCGCAACCGGACTCTAATTGGACTCAAACTCTTCCATTTATTGTTCAACACATTTGAAGTGTTGGAACAAGATTCGGGATAGGCGAAACAAGTTAGCTCCATCGTGCGTCAACGTCTCAAATTGGACTCAGTTTGTGTGTTACATTCCGAAGCCTATAACTTGTGACTTTTTTCGCAACCGGACCTCGTAATTGGACTCAAACTCTTCCATTACTATTGTTTCAACACATTTGAAGTGTTGGAACAAGATTTGGGACAGTCGAAACAAGTTAGCTCCATCCGTGCGTCAACGTCTCAAATTGGACTCAGTTTGTGTGTTACATTCCGAAGCCTATAACTTGTGACTTTTTCGCAACGACCTCGTAATTGACTCAAACTCTTCCATTATTATTGTTTCAACACATTTGAAGTATTGGAACAAGATTCGGGTAGGCGAAACAAGTTAGCTCCATCGTGCGTCAACGTCTCAAATTGGACTCAGTTTGTGTGTTACATTCCGAAGCCTATAACTTGTGACTTTTTCGCAACCGACCTCGTAATTAGACTCGAACTCTTCCATTACTATTGTTTCAACACATTTGAAGTGTTGGAACAAGATTTGGGACAGTCGAAACAAGTTAGCTCCATCCGTGCGTTAACGTCTCAAATTGGACTCAGTTTGTGTGTTACATTCCGAAGCCTATAACTTGTGACTTTTTCGCAATCGGACCTCGTAATTGAACTCAAACTCTTCCATTATTATTGTTTCAACACATTTGAAGTATTGGAACAAGATTCGGGTTAGGCCGAAACAAGTTAGCTCCATCCGTGCGTCAACGTCTCAAATTGGATTCAGTTTGTGTGTTACATTCCGAAGCCTATAACTTGTGACTTTTTCGCAACCGGACCTTCATAATTGGACTCAAACTCTTCCATTACTATTGTTGCAACACATTTGAAGTGTTGAAAGAAGATTCCTGACAGTCAAAACAAAGTTAGCTCCATCCGTGCGTCAACGTCCTCAAATTGGACTCAGTTTGTGTGTTACATTCGAAGCCTATAACTTGTGACTTTTTCGCAACCGGACCTCGTAATTGGACTCAAACTCTTCCATTATTATTGTTTCAAACACTTTGAAGTATTGGAACAAGATTCGGGATAGGCGAAACAAGTTAGCTCCATCTGTGCGTCAACGTCTCAAATTGGACTCTGTTGTGTGTTACATTCCGAAGCCTATAACTTGTGACATTCTCGCAATCGGACCTCGTAATTGAACTCAAACTCTTCCACTATTATTGTTTCAACACATTTGAAGTATTGGAACAAGATTCGGGATAGGCGAAACAAGTTAGCTCCATCCGTGCGTCAACGTCTCAAATTGGATTCAGTTTGTGTGTTACATTCCGAAGCCTATAACCTTGTGACTTTTTCGCAACCGGACCTCGTAATTGGACTCAAACTCTTCCATTACTATTGTTGCAACACATTTTGAAGTGTTGAAAGAAGATTCCTGACAGTCAAACAAGTTAGCTCCATCCGTGCGTCAACGTCTCAAATTGGACTCAGTTTGTGTGTTACATTCCGAAGCCTATAACTTGTGACTTTTTCGCAACCGGACCTCGTAATTGGACTCAAACTCTTCCATTATTATTGTTTCAACACATTTGAAGTATTGGAACAAGATTCGGGATAGGCGAAAAAGTTAGCTCCATCTGTGCGTCAACGTCTCAAATTGGACTCAGTTTGTGTGTTACATTCCGAAGCCTATAACTTGTGACTTTTTCGCAACCGAACCTTGTAATTAGACTCGAATTCTTACCATTACTATTGTTTCAAACACATTTGAAGTGTTGGAACAAGATTTGGGACAGTCGAAACAAGTTAGCTCCATCCGTGCGTCAACGTCTCAAATTGGACTCAGTTTGTGTGTTACATTCCGAAGCCTATAACTTGTGACTTTTTCGCAACCGGAACCTCGTAATTGGACTCAAACTCTTCCATTAATATTGTTTCAACACATTTGAAGTATTGGAACAAGATTCGGGATAGGCGAAACAAGTTAGCTCCATCTCGTGCGTCAACGTCTCAAATTGGACTCAGTTTGTGTGTTACATTCCGAAGCCTATAACTTGTGACTTTTTCGCAACCCGGACCTCATAATTGGACTCAAACTCTTCCATTACTATTGTTGCAACACATTTGAAGTGTTGAAAGAAGATTCCTGACAGTCAAAACAAGTTGGCTCCATCCGTGCGTCAACGTCTCAAATTGGACTCAGTTTGTGTGTTACATTCCGAAGCCTATAACTTGTGACTTTTTCGCAACCGGACCTCGTAATTGGACTCAAACTCTTCCATTATTATTGTTTCAACACATTTGAAGTATTGGAACAAGATTCGGGATAGGCGAAACAAGTTAGCTCCATCTGTGCGTCAACGTCTCAAATTGGACTCTGTTTGTGTGTTACATTCCGAAGCCTATAACTTGTGACATTTTCGCAATCGGACCTCGTAATTGAACTCAACTCTTCCACTATTATTGTTTCAACACATTTGAAGTATTGGAACAAGATTCGGGATAGGCGAAACAAGTTAGCTCCATCCGTGCGTCAACGTCTCAAACTTGGACTTCAGTTTGTGTGTTACATTCCGAAGCTATAACTTGTGACTTTTTCGCAACCGGACCTAGTAATTGGACCTCAAACTCTTCCATTACTATTGTTGCAACACATTTGAAGTGTTGAAAGAAGATTCCTGACAGTCAAACAAGTTAGCTCCATCCGTGCGTCAACGTCTCAAATTGGACTCAGTTTGTGTGTTACATTCCGAAGCCTATAACTTGTGACTTTTTCGCAACCGGACCTCGTAATTGGACTCAAACTCTTCCATTATTATTGTTTCAACACATTTGAAGTCTTGGAACAAGATTCGGGATAGGCGAAACAAGTTAGCTCCATCTGTGCGTCAACGTCTCAAATTGGACTCAGTTTGTGTGTTACATTCCGAAGCCTATAAACTTGTGACTTTTTCGCAACCATAACCTTGTAATTAGACTCGAATTCTTCCAATACTATTGTTTCAACACATTTGAAGTGTTGGAACAAGATTCGGGATAGGCGAAACAAGTTAGCTCCATCTGTGCGTCAACGTCTCAAATTGGACTCAGTTTGTGTGTTACATTCCGAAGCCTATAACTTGTGACTTTTTTCGCAACCGAACCTTGTAATTAGACTCGAATTCTTCCATTACTATTGTTTCAACACATTTGAAGTGTTGGAACAAGATTTGGACAGTCGAAAACAAGTTAGCTCCATCGTGCCGTCAACGTCCTCAAATTGCGACTCTGTTTGTGTGTTACATCCGAAGCCTATAACTTGTGACTTTTTCGCAATCAGGACCTCGTAATTGAACTCAAACTCTTCCATTAATTATTTTTTCAAAACATTTAAGTGTGGAACAAGATTCGGGTTAGGCGAAACAAGTTAGCCCTCCATCCTGTGCTGGATCAACGTCTCAACTTGGATTCAGTTTGTGTGTTACATTCCGAAGCCTATAACTTGTGACTTTTTCGCAACCCGGACCTCATAATTGGACTCAAACTCATTCCATTCTATGTTGCAACACTTTTGAAAGTGTTGAAACAAGATTCCTGACAGGTCCAAACCAGTTAGCCTCCATCCGTGCCCAGTCAACGTCTCAAATTGGACTCAGTTTGGTGTTACATTCGAAGCCTATAACTTGTGACTTTTTCGCAACCGGACCTCGTAATTGCGACTCAAACTCTTCCCGTATTATTGTTTCAACACATTTGAAGTATTGGAACAAGATTCCGGGAAAGGCGAAACAAGTTAGCTCCATCTGTGCGTCAACGTCTCAAATTGGACTCAGTTTGTGTGTTACATTCCGAAGCCTATAACTTGTGACTTTCTCGCAACGGACCTCGTAATTGAACTCAAACTCTTCCAGTATTATTGTTTCAACACATTTGAAGTATTGGAACAAGATTCGGGATAGGCGAAACAAGTTAGCTCCATCTGTGCGTCAACGTCTCAAATTGGACTCAGTTTGTGTGTTACATTCCGAAGCCTATAACTTGTGACTTTTCGCAATCGACCTCGTAATTGAACTCAAACTCTTCCACTATTATTGTTTCAACACATTTGAAGTTTGGAACAAGATTCGGGATAGGCGAAACAAGTTAGCTCCATCCGTGCGTCAACGTCTCAAATTGGATCAGTTTGTGTGTTACATTCCGAAGCCTATAACTTGTGACTTTTTCGCAACCGGACCTCGTAATTGGACTCAAACTCTTCCATTACTATTGTTTCAACACATTTGAAGTATTGGAACAAGATTCTGATAGGCGAAACAAGTTAGCTCCATCTGTGCGTCAACGTCTCAAATTGGACTCAGTTTGTGTGTTACATTCCGAAGCCTATAACTTGTGACTTTTTCGCAACCGAACCTTGTAATTAGACTCGAATCTCTTCCAATTACTATTGTTTCAACACATTTGAAGTGTTGGAACAAGATTCGGGATAGGCGAAACAAGTTAGCTCCATCTGTGCGTCAACGTCTCAAATTGGACTCAGTTTGTGTGTTACATTCCGAAGCCTATAACTTGTGACTTTTTCGCAACCGAACCTTGTAATTAGACTCGAATTCTTCCATTACTTGTTTCAACACATTTAAAGTGTTGGAACAAGATTTGGGACAGTCGAAACAAGTTAGCTCCATCCGTGCGTCAACGTCTCAAATTGGACTCAGTTTGTGTGTTACATTCCGAAGCCTATAACTTGTGACTTTTTCGCAACCGAACCTTGTAATTAGACTCGAATTCTTCCATTACTATTGTTTCAACACATTTGAAGTGTTGGAACAAGATTCTGGGACAGTCGAAACAAGTTAGCTCCATCCGTGCGTCAACGTCTCAAATTGGACTCAGTTTGTGTGTTACATTCCGAAGCCTATAACTTGTGTCTTTTTCGCAATCGGACCTCGTAATTGAACTCAAACTCTTCCATTATTATTGTTTCAACACATTTGAAGTATTGGAACAAGATTCGGGATAGGCGAAACAAGTTAGCTCCATCCGTGCGTCAACGTCTCAAATTGGATTCAGTTTGTGTGTTACATTCCGAAGCCTATAACTTGTGACTTTTTCGCAACCGGACCTCATAATTGGACTCAAACTCTTCCATTACTATTGTTGCAACACATTTGAAGTGTTGAAAGAAGATTCCTGACAGTCAAAACAAGTTAGCTCCATCCGTGCGTCAACGTCTCAAATTGGACTCAGTTTGTGTGTTACATTCCGAAGCCTATAACTTGTGACTTTTTCGCAACCGGACCTCGTAATTGGACTCAAACTCTTCCATTACTATTGTTGCAACACATTTGAAGTGTTGAAAGAAGATTCCTGACAGTCAAAACAAGTTAGCTCCATCCGTGCGTCAACGTCTCAAATTGGACTCAGTTTGTGTGTTACATTCCGAAGCCTATAACTTGTGACTTTTTCGCAACCGGACCTCGTAATTGGACTCAAACTCTTCCATTACTTATTGTTTCAACACATTTGAAGTATTGGAACAAGATTCGGGATAGGCGAAACAAGTTAGCTCCATCTGTGCGTCAACGTCTCAAATTGGACTCAGTTTGTGTGTTACATTCCGAAGCCTATAACTTTTGACTTTTTCGCAACCGAACCTTGTAATTAGACTCGAATCTCTTCCATTACTATTGTTTCAACACATTTGAAGTGATGGAACAAGATTTGGGACAGTCGAAACAAGTTAGCTCCATCCGTGCGTCAACGTCTCAAATTGGACTCAGTTTGTGTGTTACATTCCGAAGCCTATAACTTGTGACTTTTTTCGCAATCGGACCTCGTAATTGGACTCAAACTCTTCCATTACTATTGTTGCAACACATTTGAAGTGTTGAACAAGATTCTGACAGTCAAAACAAGTTAGCTCCATCCGTGCATCAACGTCCCAAATTGGATTCAGTTTGTGTGTTACATTCCGAAGCCTATCACTTGTGACTTTTTTCGCAACCGGACCTCCTAATTGGACTCAAACTCTTCCATTACTATTGTTGCAACACATTTGAAGTGTTGAAACAAGATTCCTGACAATCAAAACAAGTTAGCTCCATCCGTGCGTCAACGTCTCAAATTGGACTCAGTTTGTGTGTTACATTCCGAAGCCTATAACTTGTGACTTTTTCGCAACCGGACCTCCTAATTGGACTCAAACTCTTCCATTACTATTGTTGCAACACATTTGAAGTGTTGAAATAAGATTCCTGACAGTCAAAACAAGTTAGCTCCATCCGTGCGTCAACGTCTCAAATTGGATCTCAGTTTGTGTGTTACATTCCGAAGCTATCACTTGTGACTTTTTCGCAACCGAACCTCCTAATTGGACTCAAACTCTTCCATTACTATTGTTGCAACACATTTGAAGTGTTGAAACAAGATCCTGACAGTCAAAACAAGTTAGCTCCATCCGTGCGTCAACGTCTCAAATTGGATTCAGTTTGTGTGTTACATTCCGAAGCCTATCACTTGTGACTTTTTCGCAACCGGACCTCCTAATTGGACTCAAACTCTTCCATTACTATTGTTGCAACACATTTGAAGTGTTGAAATAAGATTCCTGACAGTCAAAACAAGTTAGCTCCATCCGTGCGTCAACGTCTCAAATTGGATTCAGTTTGTGTGTTACATTCCGACGCCTATCACTTGTGACTTTTTCGCAACCGGACCTCCTAATTGGACTCAAACTCTTCATTACTATTGTTGCCAACACATTTGAAGTGTTGAAACAAGATTCCTGACAGTCAAAACAAGTTAGCTCCATCCGTGCGTCAAAGTCTCAAATTGGATTCAGTTTGTGTGTTACATTCCGAAGCCTATCACTTGTGACTTTTTCGCAACCGGACCTCCTAATTGGACTCAAACTCTTCCATTACTATTGTTGCAACACATTTGAAGTGTTGAAACAAGATTCCTGACAGTCAAAACAAGTTAGCTCCATCCGTGCGTCAACGTCTCAAATTGGACTCAGTTTGTGTGTTACATTCCGAAGCCTATAACTTGTGACTTTTTCGCAACCGGACCTCGTAATTGGACTCAAACTCTTCCATTATTATTGTTTCAACACATTTGAAGTATTGGAACAAGATTCGGGATAGGCGAAACAAGTTAGCTCCATCTGTGCGTCAACGTCTCAAATTGGACTTAGTTTGTGTGTTACATTCCGAAGCCTATAACTTGTGACTTTTTCGCAACCGAACCTTGTAATTAGACTCGAATTCTTCCATTATTATTGTTTCAACACATTTGAAGTGTTGGAACAAGATTCGGGATAGGCGAAACAAGTTAGTTCCATCTGTGCGTCAACGTCTCAAATTGGTCTCAGTTTGTGTGTTACATTCCGAAGCCTATAACTTGTGACTTTTTCGCAACCGAACCTTGTAATTAGACTCGAATTCTTCCATTACTATTGTTTCAACACATTTGAAGTGTTGGAACAAGATTTGGGACAGTCGAAACAAGTTAGCTCCATCCGTGCGTCAACGTCTCAAATTGGACTCAGTTTGTGTGTTACATTCCGAAGCCTATAACTTGTGACTTTTTCGCAATCGGACCTTGTAATTGAACTCAAACTCTTCCATTATTATTGTTTCAACACATTTGAAGTATTGGAACAAGATTCGGGTTAGGCGAAACAAGTTAGCTCCATCCGTGCGTCAACGTCTCAAATTGGATTCAGTTTGTGTGTTACATTCCGAAGCCTATAACTTGTGACTTTTTCGCAACCGGACCTCATAATTGGACTCAAACTCTTCCATTACTATTGTTGCAACACATTTGAAGTGTTAAAAGAAGATTCCTGACAGTCAAAATAAGTTAGCTCCATCCGTGCGTCAACGTCTCAAATTGGACTCAGTTTGTGTGTTACATTCCGAAGCCTATAACTTGTGACTTTTTCGCAACCGGACCTCGTAATTGGACTCAAACTCTTCCATTATTATTGTTTCAACACATTTGAAGTATTGGAACAAGATTTGGGATAGGCGAAACAAGTTAGCTCCATCTGTGCGTCAACGTCTCAAATTGGACTCAGTTTGGGTGTTACATTCCGAAGCCTATAACTTGTGACTTTTTCGCAACCGAACCTTGTAATTAGACTCGAATTCTTCCATTACTATTGTTTCAACACATTTGAAGTGTTGGAACAAGAATCGGGATAGGCGAAACAAGTTAGCTCCATCTGTGCGTCAACGTCTCAAATTGGACTCAGTTTGTGTGTTACATTCCGAAGCCTATAACTTGTGACTTTTTCGCAACCGAACCTTGTAATTAGACTCGAATTCTTCCATTACTATTGTTTCAACACATTTGAAGTGTTGGAACAAGATTTGGGACAGTCGAAACAAGTTAGCTCCATCCGTGCGTCAACGTCTCAAATTGGACTCAGTTTGTGTGTTACATTCCGAAGCCTATAACTTGTGACTTTTTCGCAATCGGACCTCGTAATTGAACTCAAACTCTTCCATTATTATTGTTTCAACACATTTGAAGTATTGGAACAAGATTCGGGTTAGGCGAAACAAGTTAGCTCCATCTGTGCGTCAACGTCTCAAATTGGACTCAGTTTGTGTGTTACATTCCGAAGCCTATAACTTGTGACTTTTTCACAACCGAACCTTGTAATTAGACTCGAATTCTTCCATTACTATTGTTTCAACACATTTGAAGTGTTGGAACAAGATTTGGGACAGTCGAAACAAGTTAGCTCCATCCGTGCGTCAACGTCTCAAATTGGACTCAGTTTGTGTGTTACATTCCGAAGGCTATAACTTGTGACTTTTTCGCAATCGGACCTCGTAATTAAACTCAAACTCTTCCATTATTATTGTTTCAACACATTTGAAGTATTGGAAAAAGATTCGGGTTCGGCGAAACAAGTTAGCTCCATCCGTGCGTCAACGTCTCAAATTGGATTCAGTTTGTGTGTTACATTCCGAAGCCTATAACTTGTGACTTTTTCGCAACCGGACCTCATAATTGGACTCAAACTCTTCCATTACTATTGTTGCAACACATTTGAAGTGTTGAAAGAAGATTCCTGACAGTCAAAACAAGTTAGCTCCATCCGTGCGTCAACGTCTCAAATTGGACTCAGTTTCTGTGTTACATTCCGAAGCCTATAACTTGTGACTTTTTCGCAACCGGACCTCGTAATTGGACTCAAACTCTTACATTATTATTGTTTCAACACATTTGAAGTATTGGAACAAGATTCGGGATAGGCGAAACAAGTTAGCTCCATCTGTGCGTCAACGTCTCAAATTGGACTCTGTTTGTGTGTTACATTCCGAAGCCTATAACTTGTGACATTCTCGCAATCGGACCTCGTAATTGAACTCAAACTCTTCCACTATTATTGTTTCAACACATTTGAAGTATTGGGACAAGATTCGGGATAGGCGAAACAAGTTAGCTCCATCCGTGCGTCAACGTCTCAAATTGGATTCAGTTTGTGTGTTACATTCCGAAGCCTATAACTTGTGACTTTTTCGCAACCGGACCTCGTAATTGGACTCAAACTCTTCCATTACTATTGTTGCAACACATTTGAAGTGTTGAAACAAGATTCCTGACAGTCAAAACAAGTTAGCTCCATCCGTGCGTCAACGTCTCAAATTGGACTCAGTTTGTGTGTTACATTCCGAAGCCTATAACTTGTGACTTTTTCGCAACCGGACCTCCTAATTGGACTCAAACTCTTCAATTATTATTGTTTCAACACATTTGAAGTATTGGAACAAGATTCGGGATAGGCGAAACAAGTTAGCTCCATCTGTGCGTCAACGTCTCAAATTGGACTCAGTTTGTGTGTTACATTCCGAAGCCTATAACTTGTGACTTTTTCGCAACCGAACCTTGTAATTAGACTCGAATTCTTCCATTACTATTGTTTCAACACATTTGAAGTGTTGGAACAAGATTTGGGACAGTCGAAACAAGTTAGCTCCATCCGTGCGTCAACGTCTCAAATTGGACTCAGTTTGTGTGTTACATTCCGAAGCCTATAACTTGTGACTTTTTCGCAATCGGACCTCGTAATTGAACTCAAACTCTTCCATTATTATTGTTTCAACACATTTGAAGTATTGGAACAAGATTCGGGTTAGGCGAAACAAGTTAGCTCCATCTGTGCGTCAACGTCTCAAATTGGACTCAGTTTGTGTGTTACATTCCGAAGCCTATAACTTGTGACTTTTTCGCAACCGAACCTTGTAATTAGACTCGAATTCTTCCATTACTATTGTTTCAACACATTTGAAGTGTTGGAACAAGATTTGGGACAGTCGAAACAAGTTAGCTCCATCCGTGCGTTAACGTCTCAAATTGGACTCAGTTTGTGTGTTACATTCCGAAGCCTATAACTTGTGACTTTTTCGCAATCGGACCTCGTAATTGAACTTAAACTCTTCCATTATTATTGTTTCAACACATTTGAAGTATTGGAACAAGATTCGGGTTAGGCGAAACAAGTTAGCTCCATCCGTGCGTCAACGTCTCAAATTGGATTCAGTTTGTGTGTTACATTCCGAAGCCTATAACTTGTGACTTTTTCGCAACCGGACCTCGTAATTGGACTCAAACTCTTCCATTATTATTGTTTCAACACATTTGAAGTATTGGAACAAGATTCGGGATAGGCGAAACAAGTTAGCTCCATCTGTGCGTCAACGTCTTAAATTGGACTCTGTTTGTGTGTTACATTCCGAAGCCTATAACTTGTGACATTCTCGCAATCGGACCTCGTAATTGAACTCAAACTCTTCCACTATTATTGTTTCAACACATTTGAAGTATTGGAACAAGATTCGGGATAGGCGAAACAAGTTAGCTCCATCCGTGCGTCAACGTCTCAAATTGGATTCAGTTTGTGTGTTACATTCCGAAGCCTATAACTTGTGACTTTTTCGCAACCGGACCTCGTAATTGGACTCAAACTCTTCCATTACTATTGTTGCAACACATTTGAAGTGTTGAAAGAAGATTCCTGACAGTCAAAACAAGTTGGCTCCATCCGTGCGTCAACGTCTCAAATTGGACTCAGTTTGTGTGTTACATTCCGAAGCCTATAACTTGTGACTTTTTCGCAACCGGACCTCGTAATTGGACTCAAACTCTTCCATTATTATTGTTTCAACACATTTGAAGTATTGGAACAAGATTCGGGATAGGCGAAACAAGTTAGCTCCATCTGTGCGTCAACGTCTCAAATTGGACTCAGTTTGTGTGTTACATTCCGAAGCCTATAACTTGTGACTTTTTCGCAACCGAACCTTGTAATTAGACTCGAATTCTTCCATTACTATTGTTTCAACACATTTGAAGTGTTGGAACAACATTTGGGACAGTCGAAACAAGTTAGCTCCATCCGTGCGTCAACGTCTCAAATTGGACTCAGTTTGTGTGTTACATTCCGAAGCCTATAACTTGTGACTTTTTCGCAACCGGACCTCGTAATTGGACTCAAACTCTTCCATTATTATTGTTTCAACACATTTGAAGTATTGGAACAAGATTCGGGATAGGCGAAACAAGTTAGCTCTATCTGTGCGTCAACGTCTCAAATTGGACTCAGTTTGTGTGTTACATTCCGAAGCCTATAACTTGTGACTTTTTCGCAACCGGACCTCATAATTGGACTCAAACTCTTCCATTACTATTGTTGCAACACATTTGAAGTGTTGAAAGAAGATTCCTGACAGTCAAAACAAGTTAGCTCCATCCGTGCGTCAACGTCTCAAATTGGACTCAGTTTGTGTGTTACATTCCGAAGCCTATAACTTGTGACTTTTTCGCAACCGGACCTCGTAATTGGACTCAAACTCTTCCATTATTATTGTTTCAACACATTTGAAGTATTGGAACAAGATTCGGGATAGGCGAAACAAGTTAGCTCCATCTGTGCGTCAACGTCTCAAATTGGACTCTGTTTGTGTGTTACATTCCGAAGCCTATAACTTGTGACATTTTCGCAATCGGACCTCGTAATTGAACTCAAACTCTTCCACTATTATTGTTTCAACACATTTGAAGTATTGGAACAAGATTCGGGATAGGCGAAACAAGTTAGCTCCATCCGTGCGTCAACGTCTCAAATTGGATTCAGTTTGTGTGTTACATTCCGAAGCCTATAACTTGTGACTTTTTCGCAACCGGACCTCGTAATTGGACTCAAACTCTTCCATTACTATTGTTGCAACACATTTGAAGTGTTGAAAGAAGATTCCTGACAGTCAAAACACGTTAGCTCCATCCGTGCGTCAACGTCTCAAATTGGACTCAGTTTGTGTGTTACATTCCGAAGCCTATAACTTGTGACTTTTTCGCAACCGGACCTCGTAATTGGACTCAAACTCTTCCATTATTATTGTTTCAACACATTTGAAGTATTGGAACAAGATTCGGGATAGGCGAAACAAGTTAGCTCCATCTGTGCGTCAACGTCTCAAATTGGACTCAGTTTGTGTGTTACATTCCGAAGCCTATAACTTGTGACTTTTTCGCAACCGAACCTTGTAATTAGACTCGAATTCTTCCATTACTATTGTTTCAACACATTTGAAGTGTTGGAACAAGATTTGGGACAGTCGAAACAAGTTAGCTCCATCCGTGCGTCAACGTCTCAAATTGGATTCAGTTTGTGTGTTACATTCCGAAGCCTATAACTTGTGACTTTTTCGCAACCGGACCTCCTAATTGGACTCAAACTCTTCCATTACTATTGTTGCAACACATTTGAAGTGTTGAAACAAGATTCCTGACAGTCAAAACAAGTTGGCTCCATCCGTGCGTCAACGTCTCAAATTGGACTCAGTTTGTGTGTTACATTCCGAAGCCTATAACTTGTGACTTTTTCGCAACCGGACCTCGTAATTGGACTCAAACTCTTCAATTATTATTGTTTCAACACATTTGAAGTATTGGAACAAGATTCGGGATAGGCGAAACAAGTTAGCTCCATCTGTGCGTCAACGTCTCAAATTGGACTCAGTTTGTGTGTTACATTCCGAAGCCTATAACTTGTGACTTTTTCGCAACCGAACCTTGTAATTAGACTCGAATTCTTCCATTACTATTGTTTCAACACATTTGAAGTGTTGGAACAAGATTCGGGATAGGCGAAACAAGTTAGCTCCATCTGTGCGTCAACGTCTCAAATTGGACTCAGTTTGTGTGTTACATTCCGAAGCCTATAACTTGTGACTTTTTCGCAACCGAACCTTGTAATTAGACTCGAATTCTTCCATTACTATTGTTTCAACACATTTGAAGTGTTGGAACAAGATTTGGGACAGTCGAAACAAGTTAGCTCCATCCGTGCGTCAACGTCTCAAATTGGACTCAGTTTGTGTGTTACATTCCGAAGGCTATAACTTGTGACTTTTTCGCAATCGGACCTCGTAATTGAACTCAAACTCTTCCATTATTATTGTTTCAACACATTTGAAGTATTGGAACAAGATTCGGGTTAGGCGAAACAAGTTACCTCCATCCGTGCGTCAACGTCTCAAATTGGATTCAGTTTGTGTGTTACATTCCGAAGCCTATAACTTGTGACTTTTTCGCAACCGGACCTCATAATTGGACTCAAACTCTTCCATTACTATTGTTGCAACACATTTGAAGTGTTGAAAGAAGATTCCTGACAGTCAAAACAAGTTAGCTCCATCCGTGCGTCAACGTCTCAAATTGGACTCAGTTTGTGTGTTACATTCCGAAGCCTATAACTTGTGACTTTTTCGCAACCGGACCTCGTAATTGGACTCAAACTCTTACATTATTATTGTTTCAACACATTTGAAGTATTGGAACAAGATTCGGGATAGGCGAAACAAGTTAGCTCCATCTGTGCGTCAACGTCTCAAATTGGACTCTATTTGTGTGTTACATTCCGAAGCCTATAACTTGTGACATTCTCGCAATCGGACCTCGTAATTGAACTCAAACTCTTCCACTATTATTGTTTCAACACATTTGAAGTATTGGGACAAGATTCGGGATAGGCGAAACAAGTTAGCTCCATCCGTGCGTCTACGTCTCAAATTGGATTCAGTTTGTGTGTTACATTCCGAAGCCTATAACTTGTGACTTTTTCGCAACCGGACCTCGTAATTGGACTCAAACTCTTCCATTACTATTGTTGCAACACATTTGAAGTGTTGAAACAAGATTCCTGACAGTCAAAACAAGTTAGCTCCATCCGTGCGTCAACGTCTCAAATTGGACTCAGTTTGTGTGTTACATTCCGAAGCCTATAACTTGTGACTTTTTCGCAACCGGACCTCCTAATTGGACTCAAACTCTTCAATTATTATTGTTTCAACACATTTGAAGTATTGGAACAAGATTCGGGATAGGCGAAACAAGTTAGCTCCATCTGTGCGTCAACGTCTCAAATTGGACTCAGTTTGTGTGTTACATTCCGAAGCCTATAACTTGTGACTTTTTCGCAACCGAACCTTGTAATTAGACTCGAATTCTTCCATTACTATTGTTTCAACACATTTGAAGTGTTGGAACAAGATTCGGGATAGGCGAAACAAGTTAGCTCCATCTGTGCGTCAACGTCTCAAATTGGACTCAGTTTGTGTGTTACATTCCGAAGCCTATAACTTGTGACTTTTTCGCAACCGAACCTTGTAATTAGACTCGAATTCTTCCATTACTATTGTTTCAACACATTTGAAGTGTTGGAACAAGATTTGGGACAGTCGAAACAAGTTAGCTCCATCCGTGCGTCAACGTCTCAAATTGGACTCAGTTTGTGTGTTACATTCCGAAGCCTATAACTTGTGACTTTTTCGCAATCGGACCTCGTAATTGAACTCAAACTCTTCCATTATTATTGTTTCAACACATTTGAAGTATTGGAACAAGATTCGGGTTAGGCGAAACAAGTTAGCTCCATCTGTGCGTCAACGTCTCAAATTGGACTCAGTTTGTGTGTTACATTCCGAAGCCTATAACTTGTGACTTTTTCGCAACCGAACCTTGTAATTAGACTCGAATTCTTCCATTACTATTGTTTCAACACATTTGAAGTATTGGAACAAGATTTGGGACAGTCGAAACAAGTTAGCTCCATCCGTGCGTTAACGTCTCAAATTGGACTCAGTTTGTGTGTTACATTCCGAAGCCTATAACTTGTGACTTTTTCGCAATCGGACCTCGTAATTGAACTCAAACTCTTCCATTATTATTATTTCAACACATTTGAAGTATTGGAACAAGATTCGGGTTAGGCGAAACAAGTTAGCTCCATCCGTGCGTCAACGTCTCAAATTGGATTCAGTTTGTGTGTTACATTCCGAAGCCTATAACTTGTGACTTTTTCGCAACCGGACCTCATAATTGGACTCAAACTCTTCCATTACTATTGTTGCAACACATTTGAAGTGTTGAAAGAAGATTCCTGACAGTCAAAACACGTTAGCTCCATCCGTGCGTCAACGTCTCAAATTGGACTCAGTTTGTGTGTTACATTCCGAAGCCTATAACTTGTGACTTTTTCGCAACCGGACCTCGTAATTGGACTCAAACTCTTCCATTATTATTGTTTCAACACATTTGAAGTATTGGAACAAGATTCGGGATAGGCGAAACAAGTTAGCTCCATCTGTGCGTCAACGTCTCAAATTGGACTCTGTTTGTGTGTTACATTCCGAAGCCTATAACTTGTGACATTCTCGCAATCGGACCTCGTAATTGAACTCAAACTCTTCCACTATTATTGTTTCAACACATTTGAAGTATTGGAACAAGATTCGGGATAGGCGAAACAAGTTAGCTCCATCCGTGCGTCAACGTCTCAAATTGGATTCAGTTTGTGTGTTACATTCCGAAGCCTATAACTTGTGACTTTTTCGCAACCGGACCTCGTAATTGGACTCAAACTCTTCCATTACTATTGTTGCAACACATTTGAAGTGTTGAAAGAAGATTCCTGACAGTCAAAACAAGTTAGCTCCATCCGTGCGTCAACGTCTCAAATTGGACTCAGTTTGTGTGTTACATTCCGAAGCCTATAACTTGTGACTTTTTCGCAACCGGACTTCGTAATTGGACTCAAACTCTTTCATTATTATTGTTTCAACACATTTGAAGTATTGGAACAAGATTCGGGATAGGCGAAACAAGTTAGCTCCATCTGTGCGTCAACGTCTCAAATTGGACTCAGTTTGTGTGTTACATTCCGAAGCCTATAACTTGTGACTTTTTCGCAACCGAACCTTGTAATTAGACTCGAATTCTTCCATTACTATTGTTTCAACACATTTGAAGTGTTGGAACAACATTTGGGACAGTCGAAACAAGTTAGCTCCATCCGTGCGTCAACGTCTCAAATTGGACTCAGTTTGTGTGTTACATTCCGAAGCCTATAACTTGTGACTTTTTCGCAACCGGACCTCGTAATTGGACTCAAACTCTTCCATTATTATTGTTTCAACACATTTGAAGTATTGGAACAAGATTCGGGATAGGCGAAACAAGTTAGCTCCATCTGTGCGTCAACGTCTCAAATTGGACTCAGTTTGTGTGTTACATTCCGAAGCCTATAACTTGTGACTTTTTCGCAACCGGACCTCATAATTGGACTCAAACTCTTCCATTACTATTGTTGCAACACATTTGAAGTGTTGAAAGAAGATTCCTGACAGTCAAAACAAGTTAGCTCCATCCGTGCGTCAACGTCTCAAATTGGACTCAGTTTGTGTGTTACATTCCGAAGCCTATAACTTGTGACTTTTTCGCAACCGGACCTCGTAATTGGACTCAAACTCTTCCATTATTATTGTTTCAACACATTTGAAGTATTGGAACAAGATTTGGGATAGGCGAAACAAGTTAGCTCCATCTGTGCGTCAACGTCTCAAATTGGACTCTGTTTGTGTGTTACATTCCGAAGCCTATAACTTGTGACATTTTCGCAATCGGACCTCGTAATTGAACTCAAACTCTTCCACTATTATTGTTTCAACACATTTGAAGTATTGGAACAAGATTCGGGATAGGCGAAACAAGTTAGCTCCATCCGTGCGTCAACGTCTCAAATTGGATTCAGTTTGTGTGTTACATTCCGAAGCCTATAACTTGTGACTTTTTCGCAACCGGACCTCGTAATTGGACTCAAACTCTTCCATTACTATTGTTGCAACACATTTGAAGTGTTGAAAGAAGATTCCTGACAGTCAAAACAAGTTAGCTCCATCCGTGCGTCAACTTCTCAAATTGGACTCAGTTTGTGTGTTACATTCCGAAGCCTATAACTTGTGACTTTTTCGCAACCGGACCTCGTAATTGGACTCAAACTCTTCCATTATTATTGTTTCAACACATTTGAAGTATTGGAACAAGATTCGGGATAGGCGAAACAAGTTAGCTCCATCTGTGCGTCAACGTCTCAAATTGGACTCAGTTTGTGTGTTACATTCCGAAGCCTATAACTTGTGACTTTTTCGCAACCGAACCTTGTAATTAGACTCGAATTCTTCCATTACTATTGTTTCAACACATTTGAAGTGTTGGAACAAGATTTGGGACAGTCGAAACAAGTTAGCTCCATCCGTGCGTCAACGTCTCAAATTGGATTCAGTTTGTGTGTTACATTCCGAAGCCTATAACTTGTGACTTTTTCGCAACCGGACCTCCTAATTGGACTCAAACTCTTCCATTACTATTGTTGCAACACATTTGAAGTGTTGAAACAAGATTCCTGACAGTCAAAACAAGTTAGCTCCATCCGTGCGTCAACGTCTCAAATTGGACTCAGTTTGTGTGTTACATTCCGAAGCCTATAACTTGTGACTTTTTCGCAACCGGACCTCGTAATTGGACTCAAACTCTTCAATTATTATTGTTTCAACACATTTGAAGTATTGGAACAAGATTCGGGATAGGCGAAACAAGTTAGCTCCATCTGTGCGTCAACGTCTCAAATTGGACTCAGTTTGTGTGTTACATTCCGAAGCCTATAACTTGTGACTTTTTCGCAACCGAACCTTGTAATTAGACTCGAATTCTTCCATTACTATTGTTTCAACACATCTGACAGTCAAAACAAGTTAGCTCCATCCGTGCGTCAACGTCTCAAATTGGATTCAGTTTGTGTGTTACATTCCGAAGCCTATCACTTGTGACTTTTTCGCAACCGGACCTCCTAATTGGACTCAAACTCTTCCATTACTATTGTTGCAACACATTTGAAGTGTTGAAACAAGATTCCTGACAGTCAAAACAAGTTAGCTCCATCCGTGCGTCAACGTCTCAAATTGGACTCAGTTTGTGTGTTTTTTTTTTTGATTGGTAAGCTTGGGGTTAGGCTGACCCCTACCTGACTTTAATGAAAACCATCATTACATCCTGGAATACACTTGCCCAGAGGCATCCTCAAAGAGGATATTACAAAGAAAACTATTAAACGAAGGAGGGTACAAAGTGATAAGACCAAGTGAACTTTTTAAGGAAGCTAAAAAATCAGCTGCCCTATTAGTTTCTCGAAAAACATGGCCAATTTCAATGGCTTCAAACTTTGTCCAATTTTGCTGAATCAACCGAACTAGCTTCTTGCCTTGCCAAGGGGTTGAACATGTACCTTTTATAATTGCCACAGCACCTTCCGAATCAGTAGCTATACTGATTTTGCGTACTTCCTTTGAGAGAGCTATTTGAAGACCCATCGATATAGCTTGAAGTTCATGGACTATAACAGAGACTTTGCTAGAGCCTGCAGCGTATGCAAGGAATGTCTCACCATTAGAATTCCTAAGAATACCTCCATACCCGGCTGAATTGTTCTTTAAGGAGCCATCGGTATTAAGAAGAAGAAATCCATCCTTGGGAGCAACCCATCGACAAGTTGTGGCTATAGTGTGATAGTAATCAAGATCTATATGCCAGGCAGCAAAGAACTCACGAAATCGTGGATTATCCTCTGATTTATCGAAGACCGTCATGAATTTAAGCCTTGTCGTATCAATAATTTGCTTGAGAATTAATTCCTTCGGCTTGAAAGAATTCTGGAAAATGCGAGCATTCCTTTCTCTCCAAATAAAATAGACTGTGGCATTGAATACCATTCTCATCATTTGATCTTTAAGGGACGGACCCATTAAGTTCTGTAAGATCCATTGGGCTTCTTGAATAGAATCAGTCACAACCCTGTTATATCGAGATAAGCAAAGTACTTGAGACCAAATAAAATTGGTAAAGCTGCAATTAAAGTAAAGATGATGTATGGTCTCATCTTCAGATCGGCAGAAGATACATTTACTATCAGGAATAGAGTTCTTGAGAAGCGGTTTATCCCTTGTTAGCAATCCTCCATTGACGGCCAACCAAGTAATGAAACTATGACGAGGGATAGCGTGTTTGGCCCAAACAAGGCCACTCCAATCCACTTTATCAAGACGCTTTCTAGTAGCTGCATAGGCTGAGGACAGCGTGAAATCACCTGAGTTAGACGGTCGCCAAATAACCTCATCTTTAGCAGATAGGGGGTCAATATCGATATTGCCAAGTTCAGTCCAAATCTGCTCCAATTCCACCGTCTGACCAACTGGAGCAGCCCATACACCATTAGAAAGGAGTGTTGACACATTGTCATCCAGCCTTAGTCTTGTATCAAAGCGTGCATTCCTGAGATAAACATCTGTTAAAATACCGTCAGTATGCCAGGGATCATGCCAAAGCTTCGTGCCTTCTCCATTTGCTATCAAATGTTGAACAAGTTTACTTGCCATTTTACGACTAGCCAACACTTTCCTCCAAATCCACGAACAGTCACATGGTACATCCATAGTCCAAAATGTTTTCTTTTTTATAAGATTGTTTCGAGCCCATTGCACCCAGATATTATCCTTGTTCATAGCTATAGCAAAGGTATGTCGCATCACAGCTGCTTTGTTCCAAGTTTCAAGATTTTGAAGCCCTAAACCTCCTTCACTTTTAGGCTTACAAATTAGATCCCAAGAGATAGCATGATATTTCTTCTGTAAATCAGTCCCTCCCCATAAGAATCTAGCACACAAGCCATTGATCTTCTTGAGAATAAGTTTAGGAAGAATAAAGCATAGACTCCAGAAGACTTGAATACTGCTAAGCACTGATCGAACAAGTTCCAATCTACCCGCATAAGAAAGAAACTTCCCTTTCCAAGACTGGATTCTTTGTGTCATTCGATCTAGGAGAGGTTGACAATCCACTGCTTTTAGTCGAGAAGAAAGAAGGGGTAATCCTAAATACCGGATTGGGCCGACCCCTTCAATGAAGCCTAAGATGTCCTTTATCTCGGCTTTAGTAGCATCTTCCACTCCTGAAAAGAATAAAGTACTCTTGGCACGATTTGCATCTAATCCCGACATATCGTGAAATAAGCCCAATGTTTCATTTAGAGTGCATGCAGATTGGACATCCCCTCCAAAAAAGACCATAAGGTCATCGGCGAAGCACATGTGAGATATAAGGGGGACAGAACATTTTGGATGGACCTTGAAGCTTCCATCGAGAACTTTAAGCTTCAATAAGTGACTGAACAGTTCCATTGCCAAAACAAACAGGTATGGAGAAATAGGATCACCTTGTCGAATACCTTTCCTGCCTTCAAAATAACCTTCAGGACTTCCATTGACAAGGATGGAATATCTCACAGATGTTATACAAATACGGATCCAGTTGATCAAAATCGGATGGAAGTTCAACATATAGAGCAGATCAAGAATAAACTCCCAGCTCAGGTTGTCATAGGCTTTACGAAGATCGATCTTCACGGTGCATTTAGGAGCCCCTCTATCCCGATGATAATTGTGAAATAGCTCATGACAGATCAGAATGTTATCACTGATTTTACGACCTTTGATGAAGGCTGATTGGGTAGGTTCAATCAAATAGGGTAAACTATCCTTTAACCTATCAGCAATTATCTTGGAAATACATTTATAGAGAATGTTACAACAAGAGATAGGTCTAAAATCACTAAGGTAGGTGGGGTTACTCACCTTAGGAATAAGGGCTATGAAGGTAGAATTTACTCCAGATGGAAGCTTATGATGTTTGAAGAAGTTCTGGATAGCCTTTGTAAAGTCAGAACCAACAATGTGCCAAGTTCTTTTGAAGAATAAGGCGTTAAAACCGTCGGGGCCAGGAGCCTTAGAATCAGCCATGTGAAATAAAACCTTCTTAATCTCCTCCGGAGTAACTTCACGAATCATATTGGACTTTTGAACTTCATCCAAAGTTCTATCAAAATGCATAGCTTTCATGATATCCTCGTTGTAATGCCGATCTTCTTTCCCCAACTGATCCGTAAAGTGTCGAACAATTTCAGTCTTGATAAGGCTTTCATCTAAAAGCTTCTGATTGTCGTGATCATAAATACTGAGAATAGAATTCCTGGATCTCCGGGCTTGAATAGAGTTATAAAAGAACGAGCTGTTACTGTCCCCTAGTTTCAACCATGCCACACGAGACTTCTGTTTAAGAAGGGATTCTTCATAACGAGACAGTGTGGCATATTCCTGTAACAACTTATCTTCATTCTGACTATGCTGGATATCCAATGGATTAGATTGAATCAGACCTTGAGTTTCATCAAGTTTAACCTTAGCATCTTTGACACGCCCTTGGAGGTTATTAAAGGTTGCTTGATTCCAGATTTTGAGTCTACCCTTAAGCAACACAAGCTTTTGAGTAAGTTTGAACATAGGATTACCCATAATTTTTGTGTTCCAAACGTCTTCTACTATCCCAAGAAAACTAGGATGTTCCACCCAAAAATTAAAGAAGCGAAAGGGCCGCTTACCTTTGTTTTGTAAGGTGATCCAACTAAGTAACATAGGGCTGTGGTCTGAAATCCCAGGAGGATGGAATTCTACCTCAGTGTTATTAAATTCAGAAATCCAATGGTGATTGACTAATACTCTGTCCAGCTTGCATAGTATCTTGTCAGGCCCTCTTTTTTTGTTGTTCCAAGTGAACTTGAATCCCTTGGCTTTTAAGTCCACCAACCCTGATTCAATAATGCAATCATTAAACTCTGTCATAGAGCTTAGTTTAGCTGGTATGCCTCCAAGCTTTTCTTCAGCAAATCGGACAGTGTTAAAATCTCCTAACGCAACCCACGGGATGGAAGTTGTAAGAGAAACTGCCGTTAAGTCCTGCCATAGTGCCCTCCTTTCCTCCTTGCTATTGTGAGCATAGATGACAGACATGAAGAACGTTTTACCATCCTTAATGTCAAACACTGTACAATGAATGGACTGACAGGTCTTGTGCTTGACAATGATACTAACTTCAAGAGGATTCCATAGGAGCCAAATTCTGCCATTCAAAGCATTACTATGATTTTCTTCTAAGTTCCAGCCAGGGCAAAGACAATTTTGAAATTTTGTAATATTGGAGCTTCTGATCTTAGTTTCTAATAACCCAATGATAGAAAGATTGTGGTCCTTAACAACTTTTCTCACTTCCCTCTGTTTCATGGGATCATTAAGACCCCTGGTGTTCCACACTACTATTTTATTCATATAAAACAGGGGAGCGTCACATACCTTCTCGGGACAAGCCTTTGTTAACATCTAACAAAGGTCTACCATTGGTTATCTCCTGAATTCCATCTCGGATCTGAGCCACAGATGCAAACTTACTGCCTTTTCGTCGAAGAAGGTTCAACTCATTCTTGCTGAAATCAGAGAGAACTATAGTAGAAGCTTTCATATCCCCTGTTTTCTCAGATTCTGAATCAATGTTCAGAATAGCAAACCTATTGCTGCCCTTTCCAGAAGCATGAACCTCTTTCTCATTTACACAAACAGTTGGAGTGCTGCTAGCAGGCTTCACAGTTCCATCGCTAGTATGTTTGTGAGGGGAAACTCTCGTCCAGCCCTCCTTTTCCTCGGATGGTCGGACTAAATTAGCATTGGTGATATCATCTTCAACAACAGTACAGATTTCATCCGAAATTTCTTTGACTACAGGTATCCAAGCTTTTTTCATCTTCTTGATGCTAGGGCATCCCGAGTCTATATGTCCCAAGGATTTACACTTAGAACATTGCTGCGGTTTCCATTGGTACTCCACGGATATCTCCTTCCTAATACCAGCACCCACATCCACTTGGATAGAATTAGGAAGTGTGCTCTCAGAGTTAACTTCCACACAAACTCGAGCATATGATAGACGACTTTTATTTTCTGTAGCAGCATCCATACAAATAGGAATTCCAATAGCGCTAGTAACATAGCTAATTCCTTTAGGAGTCCAAAGTATCTTAGGAAGATCTAAAAGCTTGATCCAAATAGGCATAGTTTGGATCTTATCTAGACCCAATTCAACATTAGGATGCCAAGGGCGAACTATCATCAACCGCCCTGAGATAAACCAGGGTCCTTTGTCAAGGATCGCTTCTCTGTCCTCTCTCACAGAAAGTCTGACATAGACAATCCCATTATCTAACATGGTAATCTCCATTTCACCTTTAGGCTTCCACATGCGCTCGAGAGAGTTCTTAACAATATAATACGGTATCTTTTTCCCAAGAAATTGGCAAACAAGATAATCTTCCCAGCAAGCTATGCCTTCTTTGATAACTTCTGCTGGACATACCACAACCTGCTGACCTTCCATCTGAATTGGTGCAAAATAAGATAGCACAGATTTCTTACCTTTCGTAGATTCTTTTGAAAATAACGAAGACCAAGGTTTTGCTGCAGCATTAGCTTTGTCAAAAGGTGGAAATTCTTCCGTTCCCTCCTTCATGACAGAACTAGCGGAAAGCCCCAATTGATTTCCATCGGCTGGAATCGTCTCCATCAAAAGGTTTCGGGCCAAAACCATCTTCTGATTATCAACAACAGTAGCGAACATGGAGTGATTAGAACTACTAGAGCCAACCCCAGCACCAACTCAAGGAGCTTCAAGAGGATCTATAGCTTCCAGATCTGGTTTTCCAATCACCTGTCCATGACCTTGGCCATCCGAAGAGGCCAAGGAACCCATAGAATGGAGCGGAAATTCCAGATTAGAATACAAGAATTTCGATAAGGAGGAATCAACAAACAAGAATCGAACAAACAATAAAGAAACAAGCAAAAACAATATCAAGTCTTAGGAGAGAGAAGAGAGCTTTTTTTCAGCAAAATTGGACTCTTTTCTCCGAATACCCTTAGCGATTTTTACTCAGTTTGTGTGTTACATTCCGAAGCCTATAACTTGTGACTTTTTCGCAACCGAACCTTGTAATTAGACTCGAATTCTTCCATTACTATTGTTTCAACACATTTGAAGTGTTGGAACAAGATTTGGGACAGTCGAAACAAGTTAGCTCCATCCGTGCGTCAACGTCACAAATTGGACTCAGTTTGTGTGTTACATTCCGAAGCCTATAACTTGTGACTTTTTCGCAACCGGACCTCCTAATTGGACTCAAACTCTTCCATTATTATTGTTTCAACACATTTGAAGTATTGGAACAAGATTCGGGATAGGCGAAACAAGTTAGCTCCATCTGTGCGTCAACGTCTCAAATTGGACTCTGTTTGTGTGTTACATTCCGAAGCCTATAACTTGTGACATTTTCGCAATCTGACCTCGTAATTGAACTCAAACTCTTCCACTATTATTGTTTCAACACATTTGAAGTATTGGAACAAGATTCGGGATAGGCGAAACAAGTTAGCTCCATCCGTGCGTCAACGTCTCAAATTGGATTCAGTTTGTGTGTTACATTCCGAAGCCTATAACTTGCGACTTTTTCGCAACCGGACCTCGTAATTGGACTCAAACTCTTCCATTACTATTGTTGCAACACATTTGAAGTGTTGAAAGAAGATTCCTGACAGTCAAAACAAGTTAGCTCCATCCGTGCGTCAACGTCTCAAATTGGACTCAGTTTGTGTGTTACATTCCGAAGCCTATAACTTGTGACTTTTTCGCAATCGGACCTCGTAATTGAACTCAAACTCTTCCATTATTATTGTTTCAACACATTTGAAGTATTGGAACAAGATTCGGGTTAGGCGAAACAAGTTAGCTCCATCTGTGCGTCAACGTCTCAAATTGGACTCAGTTTGTGTGTTACATTCCGAAGCCTATAACTTGTGACTTTTTAGCAACCGAACCTTGTAATTAGACTCGAATTCTTCCATTACTATTGTTTCAACACATTTGATGTGTTGGAACAAGATTTGGGACAGTCGAAACAAGTTAGCTCCATCCGTGCGTCAACGTCTCAAATTGGACTCAGTTTGTGTGTTACATTCCGAAGCCTATAACTTGTGACTTTTTCGCAATCGGACCTCGTAATTGAACTCAAACTCTTCCATTATTATTGTTTCAACACATTTGAAGTATTGGAACAAGATTCGGGTTAGGCGAAACAAGTTAGCTCCATCTGTGCGTCAACGTCTCAAATTGGATTCAGTTTGTGTGTTACATTCCGAAGCCTATAACTTGTGACTTTTTCGCAACCGGACCTCATAATTGGACTCAAACTCTTCCATTACTATTGTTGCAACACATTTGAAGTGTTGAAAGAAGATTCCTGACAGTCAAAACAAGTTAGCTCCATCCGTGCGTCAACGTCTCAAATTGGACTCAGTTTGTGTGTTACATTCCGAAGCCTATAACTTGTGACTTTTTCGCAACCGGACCTCGTAATTTGACTCAAACTCTTCCATTACTATTGTTGCAACACATTTGAAGTGTTGAAAGAAGATTCCTGACAGTCAAAACAAGTTAGCTCCATCCGTGCGTCAACGTCTCAAATTGGACTCAGTTTGTGTGTTACATTCCGAAGCCTATAACTTGTGACTTTTTCGCAACCGGACCTCGTAATTGGACTCAAACTCTTCCATTATTATTGTTTCAACACATTTGAAGTATTGGAACAAGATTCGGGATAGGCGAAACAAGTTAGCTCCATCTGTGCGTCAACGTCTCAAATTGGACTCAGTTTGTGTGTTACATTCCGAAGCCTATAACTTGTGACTTTTTCGCAACCGAACCTTGTAATTAGACTCGAATTCTTCCATTACTATTGTTTCAACACATTTGAAGTGTTGGAACAAGATTTGGGACAGTCGAAACAAGTTAGCTCCATCCGTGCGTCAACGTCTCAAATTGGACTCAGTTTGTGTGTTACATTCCGAAGCCTATAACTTGTGACTTTTTCGCAATCGGACCTCGTAATTGGACTCAAACTCTTCCATTACTATTGTTGCAACACATTTGAAGTGTTGAAACAAGATTCCTGACAGTCAAAACAAGTTAGCTCCATCCGTGCATCAACGTCCCAAATTGGATTCAGTTTGTGTGTTACATTCCGAAGCCTATCACTTGTGACTTTTTCGCAACCGGACCTCCTAATTGGACTCAAACTCTTCCATTACTATTGTTGCAACACATTTGAAGTGTTGAAACAAGATTCCTGACAATCAAAACAAGTTAGCTCCATCCGTGCGTCAACGTCTCAAATTGGACTCAGTTTGTGTGTTACATTCCGAAGCCTATAACTTGTGACTTTTTCGCAACCGGACCTCCTAATTGGACTCAAACTCTTCCATTACTATTGTTGCAACACATTTGAAGTGTTGAAATAAGATTCCTGACAGTCAAAACAAGTTAGCTCCATCCGTGCGTCAACGTCTCAAATTGGACTCAGTTTGTGTGTTACATTCCGAAGCCTATAACTTGTGACTTTTTCGCAACCGGACCTCGTAATTGGACTCAAACTCTTCCATTATTATTGTTTCAACACATTTGAAGTATTGGAACAAGATTCGGGATAGGCGAAACAAGTTAGCTCCATCTGTGCGTCAACGTCTCAAATTGGACTCTGTTTGTGTGTTACATTCCGAAGCCTATAACTTGTGACATTCTCGCAATCGGACCTCGTAATTGAACTCAAACTCTTCCACTATTATTGTTTCAACACATTTGAAGTATTGGGACAAGATTCGGGATAGGCGAAACAAGTTAGCTCCATCCGTGCGTCAACGTCTCAAATTGGATTCAGTTTGTGTGTTACATTCCGAAGCCTATAACTTGTGACTTTTTCGCAACCGGACCTCGTAATTGGACTCAAACTCTTCCATTACTATTGTTGCAACACATTTGAAGTGTTGAAACAAGATTCCTGACAGTCAAAACAAGTTAGCTCCATCCGTGCGTCAACGTCTCAAATTGGACTCAGTTTGTGTGTTACATTCCGAAGCCTATAACTTGTGACTTTTTCGCAACCGGACCTCGTAATTGGACTCAAACTCTTCCATTATTATTGTTTCAACACATTTGAAGTATTGGAACAAGATTCGGGATAGGCGAAACAAGTTAGCTCCATCCGTGCGTCAACGTCTCAAATTGGACTCAGTTTGTGTGTTACATTCCGAAGCCTATAACTTGTGACTTTTTCGCAATCGGACCTCGTAATTGAACTCAAACTCTTCCATTATTATTGTTTCAACACATTTGAAGTATTGGAACAAGATTCGGGTTAGGCGAAACAAGTTAGCTCCATCTGTGCGTCAACGTCTAAAATTGGACTCAGTTTGTGTGTTACATTCCGAAGCCTATAACTTGTGACTTTTTCGCAACCGAACCTTGTAATTAGACTCGAATTCTTCCATTACTATTGTTTCAACACATTTGAAGTGTTGGAACAAGATTTGGGACAGTCGAAACAAGTTAGCTCCATCCGTGCGTCAACGTCTCAAATTGGACTCAGTTTGTGTGTTACATTCCGAAGCCTATAACTTGTGACTTTTTCGCAATCGGACCTCGTAATTGAACTCAAACTCTTCCATTATTATTGTTTCAACACATTTGAAGTATTGGAACAAGATTCGGGTTAGGCGAAACAAGTTAGCTCCATCTGTGCGTCAACGTCTAAAATTGGACTCAGTTTGTGTGTTACATTCCGAAGCCTATAACTTGTGACTTTTTCGCAACCGAACCTTGTAATTAGACTCGAATTCTTCCATTACTATTGTTTCAACACATTTGAAGTGTTGGAACAAGATTTGGGACAGTCGAAACAAGTTAGCTCCATCCGTGCGTTAACGTCTCAAATTGGACTCAGTTTGTGTGTTACATTCCGAAGCCTATAACTTGTGACTTTTTCGCAATCGGACCTCGTAATTGAACTCAAACTCTTCCATTATTATTGTTTCAACACATTTGAAGTATTGGAACAAGATTCGGGTTAGGCGAAACAAGTTAGCTCCATCCGTGCGTCAACGTCTCAAATTGGATTCAGTTTTTGTGTTACATTCCGAAGCCTATAACTTGTGACTTTTTCGCAACCGGACCTCATAATTGGACTCAAACTCTTCCATTACTATTGTTGCAACACATTTGAAGTGTTGAAAGAAGATTCCTGACAGTCAAAACAAGTTAGCTCCATCCGTGCGTCAACGTCTCAAATTGGACTCAGTTTGTGTGTTACATTCCGAAGCCTATAACTTGTGACTTTTTCGCAACCGGACCTCGTAATTGGACTCAAACTCTTCCATTATTATTGTTTCAACACATTTGAAGTATTGGAACAAGATTCGGGATAGGCGAAACAAGTTAGCTCCATCTGTGCGTCAACGTCTCAAATTGGACTCTGTTTGTGTGTTACATTCCGAAGCCTATAACTTGTGACATTCTCGCAATCGGACCTCGTAATTGAACTTAAACTCTTCCACTATTATTGTTTCAACACATTTGAAGTATTGGAACAAGATTCGGGATAGGCGAAACAAGTTAGCTCCATCCGTACGTCAACGTCTCAAATTGGATTCAGTTTGTGTGTTACATTCCGAAGCCTATAACTTGTGACTTTTTCGCAACCGGACCTCGTAATTGGACTCAAACTCTTCCATTACTATTGTTGCAACACATTTGAAGTGTTGAAAGAAGATTCCTGACAGTCAAAACAAGTTAGCTCCATCCGTGCGTCAACGTCTCAAATTGGACTCAGTTTGTGTGTTACATTCCGAAGCCTATAACTTGTGACTTTTTCGCAACCGGACCTCGTAATTGGACTCAAACTCTTCCATTAATATTGTTTCAACACATTTGAAGTATTGGAACAAGATTCGGGATAGGCGAAACAAGTTAGCTCCATCTGTGCGTCAACGTCTCAAATTGGACTCAGTTTGTGTGTTACATTCCGAAGCCTATAACTTGTGACTTTTTCGCAACCGAACCTTGTAATTAGACTCGAATTCTTCCATTACTATTGTTTCAACACATTTGAAGTGTTGGAACAAGATTTGGGACAGTCGAAACAAGTTAGCTCCATCCGTGCGTCAACGTCTCAAATTGGACTCAGTTTGTGTGTTACATTCCGAAGCCTATAACTTGTGACTTTTTCGCAACCGGACCTCGTAATTGGACTCAAACTCTTCCATTATTATTGTTTCAACACATTTGAAGTATTGGAACAAGATTCGGGATAGGCGAAACAAGTTAGCTCCATCTGTGCGTCAACGTCTCAAATTGGACTCAGTTTGTGTGTTACATTCCGAAGCCTATAACTTGTGACTTTTTCGCAACCGGACCTCATAATTGGACTCAAACTCTTCCATTACTATTGTTGCAACACATTTGAAGTGTTGAAAGAAGATTCCTGACAGTCAAAACAAGTTAGCTCCATCCGTGCGTCAACGTCTCAAATTGGACTCAATTTGTGTGTTACATTCCGAAGCCTATAACTTGTGACTTTTTCGCAACCGGACCTCTTAATTGGACTCAAACTCTTCCATTATTATTGTTTCAACACATTTGAAGTATTGGAACAAGATTCGGGATAGGCGAAAGAAGTTAGCTCCATCTGTGCGTCAACGTCTCAAATTGGACTCAGTTTGTGTGTTACATTCCGAAGCCTATAACTTGTGACTTTTTCGCAATCGGACCTCGTAATTGAACTCAAACTCTTCCATTATTATTGTTTCAACACATTTGAAGTATTGGAACAAGATTCGGGTTAGGCGAAACAAGTTAGCTCCATCTGTGCGTCAACGTCTCAAATTGGACTCAGTTTGTGTGTTACATTCCGAAGCCTATAACTTGTGACTTTTTCGCAACCGAACCTTGTAATTAGACTCGAATTCTTCCATTACTATTGTTTCAACACATTTGAAGTGTTGGAACAAGATTTGGGACAGTCGAAACAAGTTAGCTCCATCCGTGCGTCAACGTCTCAAATTGGACTCAGTTTGTGTGTTACATTCCGAAGCCTATAACTTGTGACTTTTTCGCAATCGGACCTCGTAATTGAACTCAAACTCTTCCATTATTATTGTTTCAACACATTTGAAGTATTGGAACAAGATTCGGGTTAGGCGAAACAAGTTAGCTCCATCCGTGCGTCAACGTCTCAAATTGGATTCAGTTGTGTGTTACATTCCGAAGCCTATAACTTGTGACTTTTTCGCAACCGGACCTCATAATTGGACTCAAACTCTTCCATTACTATTGTTGCAACACATTTGAAGTGTTGAAAGAAGATTCCTGACAGTCAAAACAAGTTAGCTCCATCCGTGCGTCAACGTCTCAAATTGGACTCAGTTTGTGTGTTACATTCCGAAGCCTATAACTTGTGACTTTTTCGCAACCGGACCTCGTAATTGGACTCAAACTCTTCCATTATTATTGTTTCAACACATTTGAAGTATTGGAACAAGATTCGGGATAGGCGAAACAAGTTAGCTCCATCTGTGCGTCAACGTCTCAAATTGGACTCTGTTTGTGTGTTACATTCCGAAGCCTATAACTTGTGACATTCTCGCAATCGGACCTCGTAATTGAACTCAAACTCTTCCACTATTATTGTTTCAACACATTTGAAGTATTGGACAAGATTCGGGATAGGCGAAACAAGTTAGCTCCATCCGTGCGTCAACGTCTCAAATTGGATTCAGTTTGTGTGGTTACATTCCGAAGCCTATAACTTGTGACTTTTTCGCAACCGGACCTCGTAATTGACTCAAACTCTTCCATTACTATTGTTGCAACACATTTGAAGTGTTGAAACAAGATTCCTGACAGTCAAAACAAGTTAGCTCCATCCGTGCGTCAACGTCTCAAATTGGACTCAGTTTGTGTGTTACATTCCGAAGCCTATAACTTGTGACTTTTTCGCAACCGGACCTCGTAATTGGACTCAACTCTTCCATTATTATTGTTTCAACACATTTGAAGTATTGGAACAAGATTCGGGATAGGCGAAACAAGTTAGCTCCATCTGTGCGTCAACGTCTCAAATTGGACTCAGTTTGTGTGTTACATTCCGAAGCCTATAACTTGTGACTTTTTCGCAACCGAACCTTGTAATTAGACTCGAATTCTTCCATTACTATTGTTTCAACACATTTGAAGTGTTGGAACAAGAATCGGGATAGGCGAACAAGTTAGCTCCATCTGTGCGTCAACGTCTCAAATTGGACTCAGTTTGTGTGTTACATTCCGAAGCCTATAACTTGTGACTTTTTCGCAACCGAACCTTGTAATTAGACTCGAATTCTTCCATTACTATTGTTTCAACACATTTGAAGTGTTGGAACAAGATTTGGGACAGTCGAAACAAGTTAGCTCCATCCGTGCGTCAACGTCTCAAATTGGACTCAGTTTGTGTGTTACATTCCGAAGCCTATAACTTGTGACTTTTTCGCAATCGGACCTCGTAATTGAACTCAAACTCTTCCATTATTATTGTTTCAACACATTTGAAGTATTGGAACAAGATTCGGGTTTAGGCGAAACAAGTTAGCTCCATCTGTGCGTCAACGTCTAAAATTGGACTCAGTTTGTGTGTTACATTCCGAAGCCTATAACTTGTGACTTTTTCGCAACCGAACCTTGTAATTAGACTCGAATTCTTCCATTACTATTGTTTCAACACATTTGAAGTGTTGGAACAAGATTTGGGACAGTCGAAACAAGTTAGCTCCATCCGTGCGTTAACGTCTCAAATTGGACTCAGTTTGTGTGTTACATTCCGAAGCCTATAACTTGTTACTTTTTCGCAATCGGACCTCGTAATTGAACTCAAACTCTTCCATTACTATTGTTTCAAGACATTTGAAGTATTGGAACAAGATTCGGGATAGGAGAAACAAGTTAGCTCCATCCGTGCGTCAACGTCTCAAATTGGACTCAGTTTGTGTGTTACATTCCGAAGCCTATAACTTGTGACTTTTTCGCAACCAGACCTCATAATTGGACTCAAACTCTTCCATTACTATTGTTGCAACACATTTGAAGTGTTGAAAGAAGATTCCTGACAGTCAAAACAAGTTAGCTCCATCCGTGCGTCAACGTCTCAAATTGGACTCAGTTTGTGTGTTACATTCCGAAGCCTATAACTTGTGACTTTTTCGCAACCGGACCTCGTAATTGGACTCAAACTCTTCCATTATTATTGTTTCAACACATTTGAAGTATTGGAACAAGATTCGGGATAGGCGAAACAAGTTAGCTCCATCTGTGCGTCAACGTCTCAAATTGGACTCTGTTTGTGTGTTACATTCCGAAGCCTATAACTTGTGACATTCTCGCAATCGGACCTCGTAATTGAACTTAAACTCTTCCACTATTATTGTTTCAACACATTTGAAGTATTGGAACAAGATTCGGGATAGGCGAAACAAGTTAGCTCCATCCGTACGTCAACGTCTCAAATTGGATTCAGTTTGTGTGTTACATTCCGAAGCCTATAACTTGTGACTTTTTCGCAACCGGACCTCGTAATTGGACTCAAACTCTTCCATTACTATTGTTGCAACACATTTGAAGTGTTGAAAGAAGATTCCTGACAGTCAAAACAAGTTAGCTCCATCCGTGCGTCAACGTCTCAAATTGGACTCAGTTTGTGTGTTACATTCGAAGCCTATAACTTGTGACTTTTTCGCAACCGGACCTCGTAATTGGACTCAAACTCTTCCATTAATATTGTTTCAACACATTTGAAGTATTGGAACAAGATTCGGGATAGGCGAAACAAGTTAGCTCCATCAGTGCGTCAACGTCTCAAATTGGACTCAGTTTGTGTGTTACATTCCGAAGCCTATAACTGTGACTTTTCGCAACCGAACCTTAATTAACTCAATCTTCCATTACTATTGTTTCAACACATTTGAAGTGTTGGAACAAGATTTGGGACAGTCGAAACAAGTTAGCTCCATCCGTGCGTCAACGTCTCAAATTGGACTCAGTTTGTGTGTTACATTCCGAAGCCTATAACTTGTGACTTTTTCGCAACCGGACCTCGTAATTGACTCAAACTCTTCCATTATTATTGTTTCAACACATTTGAAGTATTGGAACAAGATTCGGGATAGGCGAAACAAGTTAGCTCCATCTTGCGTCAACGTCTCAAATTGGACTCAGTTTGTGTGTTACATTCCGAAGCCTATAACTTGTAACTTTTTCGCAACCGGACCTCATAATTGGACTCAAACTTCCATTACTATTGTTGCAACACATTTGAAGTGTTGAAAGAAGATTCCTGACAGTCAAACAAGTTAGCTCCATCCGTGCGTCAACGTCTCAAATTGGACTCATTTGGTGTTACATTCCGAAGCCTATAACTTGTGACTTTTTCGCAACGGACCTCGTAATTGGACTCAAACTCTTCCATTATTATTGTTTCAACACATTTGAAGTATTGGAACAAGATTCGGGATAGCGAAAGAAGTTAGCTCCATCTGTGCGTCAACGTCTCAAATTGGACTCAGTGTGTGTTACATTCCGAAGCCTATAACTGTGACTTTTTCGCAACCGAACCTGTAATTAGACTCGAATTCTTCCATTTCTATTGTTTCAACACATTGAAGTGTTGGAACAAGAATCGGGATAGGCGAAACAAGTTAGCTCCATCTGTGCGTCAACGTCTCAAATTGGACTCAGTTTGTGTGTTACATTCCGAAGCCTATAACTTGTGACTTTTTCGCAACCGAACCTTGTAATTAGACTCGAATTCTTCCATTACTATGTTTCACACATTTGAAGTGTTGGAACAAATTTGGGACAGTCGAAACAAGTTAGCTCATCCGTGCGTCAACGTCTCAAATTGGACTCAGTTTGTTTGTTACATTCCGAAGCCTATAACTTGTGACTTTTTCGCGCATCGGACCTCGTAATTGAACTCAAACTCTTCCATTATTATTGTTTCAACACATTTGAAGTATTGGAACAAGATTCGGGTTAGGCGAAACAAGTTAGCTCCATCTGTGCGTCAACGTCTAAATTGGACTCAGTTTGTGTGTTACATTCCGAAGCCTATAACTTGTGACTTTTTCGCAACCGAACCTTGTAATTAGACTCGAATTCTTCCATTACTATTGTTTCAACACATTTGAAGTGTTGGAACAAGATTTGGGACAGTCGAAACAAGTTAGCTCCATCCGTGCGTCAACGTCTCAAATTGGACTCAGTTTGTGTGTTACATTCCGAAGCCTA
>CM068540.1:35646-411228 GCA_035048495.1 Euptelea pleiosperma
AATGTAACACACAAACTGAGTCCAATTTGAGACGTTGACGCACGGATGGAGCTAACTTGTTTCGACTGTCCTAAATCTTGTTCCAACACTTCAAATGTGTTGAAATAGTAGTAATGGAAGAGTTTGAGTCCAATTACGAGGTCCGGTTGCGAAAAAGTCCCAAGTTATAGGCTTCGGAATGTAACACACAAACTGAGTCCAATTTGAGACGTTGACGCACGGATGGAGATAACTTGTTTCGACTGTCCCGAATCTTGTTCCAACACTTCAAATGTGGTGAAAAATAGTAATGGAAGAGTTTGAGTCTAATTAAAAGGTCTGGTTGCGAAAAAGTCACAAGTTATAGGCTTCGGAATGTAACACACAAAATGAGTCCAATTTGAGACGTTGACGCACGGATGGAGCTAACTTTTTTCGACTGTCCGAATCTTGTTCCAACACTTCAAATGTGTTGAACAATAGTGATGGAAGAGTTTGAGTCCAATTACGAGGTGCCGGTTGCGAAAAAGTCACAAGTTATTGGCTTCGGAATGTAACACACAAAATGAGTCAAATTTGAGACGTTGACGCACGATGGAGCTAACTTGTTTCGACTGTCCCAAATCTTATTCCAACACTTCAAATCTGTTGAAACAAAAGTAATAGAATAGTTTGAGTCCAATTACGAGCTTTGGTTGCGAAAATTCACAAGTTATTGGCTTCGGAATGTAACACACAAACTGAGTCCAATTTGAGACGTTGACGCACGGATTGAGCAAACTTGTTTCGACTGTCCCAAATCTTGTTCTAACACTTTAAATCTGTTGAAAAAATAGTAATGGAAGAGTTTGAGTCTAATTACGAGGTCTGGTTAGCGAAAAAGTCACAAGTTATAGGCTTCGGAATGTAACACACAAAATGATCAAATTTGAGACGTTGACGCACGGATGGAGCTAACTTTTTTCGACTGTCCCGAATCTTGTTCCAACACTTCAAATATGTTGAAACAATAGTGATGGAAGAGTTTGAGCCCAATTACGAGGTCTGGTTGCGAAAAAGTCACAAGTTATAGGCTTCGGAATGAAACACACAAAATGAGTCCAATTTGAGACGTTGACGCACGGATGGAGCTAACTTTTTTCGACTGTCCCGAATTTTGTTCCAACACTTCAAATGTGTTGAAACAATAGTGATGGAAGAGTTTGAGTCCAATTACGAGGTCTGGTTGCGAAAAAGTCACAAGTTATAGGCTTCGGAATGTAACACACAAACTGAGTCCAATTTGAGACGTTGACGCACGGATGGAGCTAACTTGTTTCGACTGTCCTAAATCTTGTTCCAACACTTCAAATGTGTTGAAATAGTAGTAATGGAAGAGTTTGAGTCCAATTACGAGGTCCGGTTGCGAAAAAGTCCCAAGTTATAGGCTTCGGAATGTAACACACAAACTGAGTCCAATTTGAGACGTTGACGCACGGATGGAGATAACTTGTTTCGACTGTCCCGAATCTTGTTCCAACACTTCAAATGTGGTGAAAAAATAGTAATGGAAGAGTTTGAGTCTAATTAAAAGGTCTGGTTGCGAAAAAGTCACAAGTTATAGGCTTCGGAATGTAACACACAAAATGAGTCCAATTTGAGACGTTGACGCACGGATGGAGCTAACTTTTTTCGACTGTCCCGAATCTTGTTCCAACACTTCAAATGTGTTGAAACAATAGTGATGGAAGAGTTTGAGTCCAATTACGAGGTCTGGTTGCGAAAAAGTCACAAGTTATAGGCTTCGGAATGTAACACACAAAATGAGTCCAATTTGAGACGTTGACGCACGGATGGAGCTAACTTTTTTCGACTGTCCCGAATCTTGTTCCAACACTTCAAATGTGTTGAAACAATAGTGATGGAAGAGTTTGAGTCCAATTACGAGGTCTGGTTGCGAAAAAGTCACAAGTTATAGGCTTCGGAATGTAACACACAAACTGAGTCCAATTTCAGACGTTGACGCATGGATGTAGCTAACTTGTTTCGACTGTCCTAAATCTTGTTCCAACACTTCAAATGTGTTGAAACAATAGTAATGGAAGAATTCGAGTCTAATTACGAGGTCCGGTTGCGAAAAAGTCACAAGTTATTGGCTTCGGAATGTAACACACAAACTGAGTCCAATTTGAGACGTTGACGCACGGATGGAGCTAACTTGTTTCGACTGTCCCGAATCTTGTTCCAACACTTCAAATGTGTTGAAACAATAGTAATGGAAGAGTTTGAGTCCAATTACGAGGTCCGGTTGCGAAAAAGTCCCAAGTTATAGGCTTCGAATGTAACACACAAACTGAGTCCAATTTGAGACGTTGACGCACGGATGGAGCTAACTTGTTTCGACTGCCCCGAATCTTGTTCCAACACTTCAAATGTGTTGAAACAATAGTAATGGAAGAGTTTGAGTCCAATTACGAGGTCCGGTTGCGAAAAAGTCCCAAGTTATAGGCTTCGGAATGTAACACACAAACTGAGTCCAATTTGAGACGTTGACGCACGGATGGAGCTAACTTGTTTCGACTGTCCCGAATCTTGTTCCAACACTTCAAATGTGTTGAAACGGTAGTAATGGAAGAGTTTGATTCCAATTACGAGGTCCGGTTGCGAAAAAGTCCCAAGTTATAGGCTTCGGAATGTAACACACAAACTGAGTCCAATTTGAGACGTTGACGCACGGATGGAGCTAACTTGTTTCGACTGTCCCGAATCTTGTTCCAACACTTCAAATGTGTTGAAACAATAGTAATGAAAGAGTTTGAGTCTAATTACGAGGTTTGGTTGCGAAAAAGTCACAAGTTATAGGCTTCGGAATGTAAAACACAAACTGAGTCCAATTTGAGACGTTGACGCACGGATGGAGCTAACTTGTTTTGACTGGTCCGAATCTTGCTCCAACACTTCAAATGTGTTGAAACAATAGGGATGGAAGAGTTTGAGTCCAATTACGAGGTCTGGTTGCGAAAAAGTCACAAGTTATAGGCTTCGGAATGTAACACACAAACTGAGTCCAATTTGAGACGTTGACGCACGGATGGAGCTAACTTGTTTCGACTGTCCGAATCTTGTTCCAACACTTCAAATGTGTTGAAACAATAGTAATGGAAGAGTTTGAGTCTAATTACGAGGTCCGGTTGCGAAAAAGTCACAAGTTATAGGCTTCGGAATGTAACACACAAACTGAGTCCAATTTGAGACGTTGACGCACGGATGGAGCTAACTTGTTTCGACTGTCCCGAATCTTGTTCCAACACTTCAAATGTGTTGAAACAATAGTGATGGAAGAGTTTGAGTCCAATTACGAGGTCTGGTTGCGAAAAAGTCACAAGTTATAGGCTTCGGAATGTAACACACAAACTGAGTCCAATTTGAGACGTTGACGCACGGATGGAGCTAACTTGTTTCGACTGTCCCGAATCTTGTTCCAACACTTCAAATGTGTTGAAACAGTAGTAATGGAAGAGTTTGAGTCCAATTACGAGGTCCGGTTGCGAAAAAGTCCCAAGTTATAGGCTTCGGAATGTAACACACAAACTGAGTCCAATTTGAGACGTTGACGCACGGATGGAGCTAACTTGTTTCGACTGGTCCGAATCTTGCTCCAACACTTCAAATGTGTTGAAACAATAATAATGGAAGAGTTTGAGTCTAATTACGAGGTCTGGTTGCGAAAAAGTCACAAGTTATAGGCTTCGGAATGTAACACACAAAATGAGTCCAATTTGAGACGTTGACGCACGGATGGAGCTAACTTGTTTCGACTGTCCCGAATCTTGTTCCAACACTTCAAATGTGTTGAAACAATAGTAATGGAAGAGTTTGAGTCCAATTACGAGGTCCGGTTGCGAAAAAGTCCCAAGTTATAGGCTTCGGAATGTAACACACAAACTGAGTCCAATTTGAGACGTTGACGCACGGATGGAGCTAACTTGTTTCGACTGTCCCGAATCTTGTTCCAACACTTCAAATGTGTTGAAACAATAGTAATGGAAGAATTCGAGTCTAATTACGAGGTCCGGTTGCGAAAAAGTAACAAGTTATAGGCTTCGGAATGTAACACACAAACTGAGTCCAATTTGAGACGTTGACGCACGGATGGAGCTAACTTGTTTCGACTGTCCCAAATCTTATTCCAACAATTCAAATCTGTTGAAACAAAAGTAATAGAATGGTTTGAGTCCAATTACGAGCTTTGGTTGCGAAAAATTGACAAGTTATTGGCTTCGGAATGTAACACACAAACTGAGTCCAATTTGAGACGTTGACGCACGGATTGAGCAAACTTGTTTCGACTGTCCCAAATCTTGTTCTAACACTTTAAATCTGTTGAAAAAATAGTAATGGAAGAGTTTGAGTCTAATTACGAGGTCTGGTTGCGAAAAAGTCACAAGTTATAGGCTTCGGAATGTAACACACAAAATGAATCAAATTTGAGACGTTGACGCACGGATGGAGCTAACTTTTTTCGACTGTCCCGAATCTTGTTCCAACACTTCAAATATGTTGAAACAATAGTGATGGAAGAGTTTGAGTCCAATTACGAGGTCTGGTTGCGAAAAAGTCACAAGTTATAGGCTTCGGAATGAAACACACAAAATGAGTCCAATTTGAGACGTTGACGCACGGATGGAGCTAACTTTTTTCGACTGTCCCGAATTTTGTTCCAACACTTCAAATGTGTTGAAACAATAGTGATGGAAGAGTTTGAGTCCAATTACGAGGTCTGGTTGCGAAAAAGTCACAAGTTATAGGCTTCGGAATGTAACACACAAACTGAGTCCAATTTGAGACGTTGACGCACGGATGGAGCTAACTTGTTTCGACTGTCCTAAATCTTGTTCCAACACTTCAAATGTGTTGAAATAGTAGTAATGGAAGAGTTTGAGTCCAATTACGAGGTCCGGTTGCGAAAAAGTCCCAAGTTATAGGCTTCGGAATGTAACACACAAACTGAGTCCAATTTGAGACGTTGACGCACGGATGGAGATAACTTGTTTCGACTGTCCCGAATCTTGTTCCAATACTTCAAATGTGTTGAAAAAATAGTAATGGAAGAGTTTGAGTCTAATTAAGAGGTCTGGTTGCGAAAAAGTCACAAGTTATTGGCTTCGGAATGTAACACACAAACTGAGTCCAATTTGAGACGTTGACGCACGGATGGAGCTAACTTGTTTCGACTGTCCCGAATCTTGTTCCAACACTTCAAATGTGTTGAAACAATAGTAATGGAAGAGTTTGAGTCCAATTACGAGGTCCGGTTGCGAAAAAGTCCCAAGTTATAGGCTTCGGAATGTAACACACAAACTGAGTCCAATTTGAGACGTTGACGCACGGATGGAGCTAACTTGTTTCGACTGTCCCGAATCTTGTTCCAACACTTCAAATGTGTTGAAACAATAGTAATGGAAGAATTCGAGTCTAATTACGAGGTCCGGTTGCGAAAAAGTAACAAGTTATAGGCTTCGGAATGTAACACACAAACTGAGTCCAATTTGAGACGTTGACGCACGGATGGAGCTAACTTGTTTCGACTGTCCCAAATCTTATTCCAACAATTCAAATCTGTTGAAACAAAAGTAATAGAATGGTTTGAGTCCAATTACGAGCTTTGGTTGCGAAAAATTGACAAGTTATTGGCTTCGGAATGTAACACACAAACTGAGTCCAATTTGAGACGTTGACGCACGGATTGAGCAAACTTGTTTCGACTGTCCCAAATCTTGTTCTAACACTTTAAATCTGTTGAAAAAATAGTAATGGAAGAGTTTGAGTCTAATTACGAGGTCTGGTTGCGAAAAAGTCACAAGTTATAGGCTTCGGAATGTAACACACAAAATGAATCAAATTTGAGACGTTGACGCACGGATGGAGCTAACTTTTTTCGACTGTCCCGAATCTTGTTCCAACACTTCAAATATGTTGAAACAATAGTGATGGAAGAGTTTGAGTCCAATTACGAGGTCTGGTTGCGAAAAAGTCACAAGTTATAGGCTTCGGAATGAAACACACAAAATGAGTCCAATTTGAGACGTTGACGCACGGATGGAGCTAACTTTTTTCGACTGTCCCGAATTTTGTTCCAACACTTCAAATGTGTTGAAACAATAGTGATGGAAGAGTTTGAGTCCAATTACGAGGTCTGGTTGCGAAAAAGTCACAAGTTATAGGCTTCGGAATGTAACACACAAACTGAGTCCAATTTGAGACGTTGACGCACGGATGGAGCTAACTTGTTTCGACTGTCCTAAATCTTGTTCCAACACTTCAAATGTGTTGAAATAGTAGTAATGGAAGAGTTTGAGTCCAATTACGAGGTCCGGTTGCGAAAAAGTCCCAAGTTATAGGCTTCGGAATGTAACACACAAACTGAGTCCAATTTGAGACGTTGACGCACGGATGGAGATAACTTGTTTCGACTGTCCCGAATCTTGTTCCAACACTTCAAATGTGGTGAAAAAATAGTAATGGAAGAGTTTGAGTCTAATTAAAAGGTCTGGTTGCGAAAAAGTCACAAGTTATAGGCTTCGGAATGTAACACACAAAATGAGTCCAATTTGAGACGTTGACGCACGGATGGAGCTAACTTTTTTCGACTGTCCCGAATCTTGTTCCAACACTTCAAATGTGTTGAAACAATAGTGATGGAAGAGTTTGAGTCCAATTACGAGGTCCGGTTGCGAAAAAGTCACAAGTTATTGGCTTCGGAATGTAACACACAAAATGAGTCAAATTTGAGACGTTGACGCACGGATGGAGCTAACTTGTTTCGACTGTCCCAAATCTTATTCCAACACTTCAAATCTGTTGAAACAAAAGTAATAGAATAGTTTGAGTCCAATTACGAGCTTTGGTTGCGAAAAATTCACAAGTTATTGGCTTCGGAATGTAACACACAAACTGAGTCCAATTTGAGACGTTGACGCACGGATTGAGCAAACTTGTTTCGACTGTCCCAAATCTTGTTCTAACACTTTAAATCTGTTGAAAAAATAGTAATGGAAGAGTTTGAGTCTAATTACGAGGTCTGGTTGCGAAAAAGTCACAAGTTATAGGCTTCGGAATGTAACACACAAAATGAGTCAAATTTGAGACGTTGACGCACGGATGGAGCTAACTTTTTTCGACTGTCCCGAATCTTGTTCCAACACTTCAAATGTGTTGAAACAATAGTGATGGAAGAGTTTGAGTCCAATTACGAGGTCTGGTTGCGAAAAAGTCACAAGTTATAGGCTTCGGAATGTAACACACAAAATGAGTCCAATTTGAGACGTTGACGCACGGATGGAGCTAACTTTGTTTCGACTGTCCCGAATCTTGTTCCAACACTTCAAATGTGTTGAAACAATAGTGATGGAAGAGTTTGAGTCCAATTACGAGGTCTGGTTGCGAAAAAGTCACAAGTTATAGGCTTCGGAATGTAACACACAAACTGAGTCCAATTTGAGACGTTGACGCACGGATGGAGCTAACTTGTTTCGACTGTCCTAATCTTGTTCCAACACTTCAAATGTGTTGAAACAATAGTAATGGAAGAGTTTGAGTCTAATTACGAGGTCCGGTTGCGAAAAAGTCACAAGTTATAGGCTTCGGAATGTAACACACAAACTGAGTCCAATTTGAGACGTTGACGCACGGATGGAGCTAACTTGTTTCGACTGTCCCGAATCTTGTTCCAACACTTCAAATGTGTTGAAACAATAGTAATGGAAGAGTTTGAGTCCAATTACGAGGTCCGGTTGCGAAAAAGTCACAAGTTATAGGCTTCGGAATGTAACACACAAACTGAGTCCAATTTGAGACGTTGACGCACGGATGGAGCTAACTTGTTTCGACTGTCCCGAATCTTGTTCCAACACTTCAAATGTGTTGAAACAATAGTAATGGAAGAGTTTGAGTCCAATTACGAGGTCCGGTTGCGAAAAAGTCCCAAGTTATAGGCTTCGGAATGTAACACACAAACTGAGTCCAATTTGAGACGTTGACGCACGGATGGAGCTAACTTGTTTCGACTGTCCCGAATCTTGTTCCAACACTTCAAATGTGTTGAAACAATAGTAATGGAAGAGTTTGAGTCCAATTACGAGGTCCGGTTGCGAAAAAGTCCCAAGTTATAGGCTTCGGAATGTAACACACAAACTGAGTCCAATTTGAGACGTTGACGCACGGATGGAGATAACTTGTTTCGACTGTCCCGAATCTTGTTCCAATACTTCAAATGTGTTGAAAAAATAGTAATGGAAGAGTTTGAGTCTAATTACGAGGTCTGGTTGCGAAAAAGTCACAAGTTATAGGCTTCGGAATGTAACACACAATGAGTCCAATTTGAGACGTTGACGCACGGATGGAGCTAACTTTTTTCGACTGTCCCGAATCTTGTTCCAACACTTCAAATGTGTTGAAACAATAGTGATGGAAGAGTTTGAGTCCAATTACGAGGTCCGGTTGCGAAAAAGTCACAAGTTATTGGCTTCGGAATGTAACACACAAACTGAGTCCAATTTGAGACGTTGACGCACGGATGGAGCTAACTTGTTTCGACTGTCCCGAATCTTGTTCCAACACTTCAAATGTGTTGAAACAATAGTAATGGAAGAGTTTGAGTCCAATTACGAGGTCCGGTTGCGAAAAAGTCCCAAGTTATAGGCTTCGGAATGTAACACACAAACTGAGTCCAATTTGAGACGTTGACGCACGGATGGAGCTAACTTGTTTCGACTGTCCCGAATCTTGTTCCAACACTTCAAATGTGTTGAAACAATAGTAATGGAAGAATTTGAGTCTAATTACGAGGTCCGGTTGCGAAAAAGTCACAAGTTATAGGCTTCGGAATGTAACACACAAACTGAGTCCAATTTGAGACGTTGACGCACGGATGGAGCTAACTTGTTTCGACTGTCCCAAATCTTGTTCCAACACTTCAAATGTGTTGAAACAATAGTAATGGAAGAGTTTGAGTCCAATTACGAGGTCTGGTTGCGAAAAAGTCACAAGTTATTGGCTTCGGAATGTAACACACAAACTGAGTCCAATTTGAGACGTTGACGCACGGATGGAGCTAACTTGTTTCGACTGTCCCAAATCTTGTTCCAACACTTCAAATGTGTTGAAAAAATAGTAATGGAAGAGTTTGAGTCTAATTACGAGGTCTGGTTGCGAAAAAGTCACAAGTTATAGGCTTCGGAATGTAACACACAAAATGAGTCCAATTTGAGACGTTGACGCACGGATGGAGCTAACTTTTTTCGACTGTCCCGAATCTTGTTCCAACACTTCAAATGTGTTGAAACAATAGTGATGGAAGAGTTTGAGTCCAATTACGAGGTCTGGTTGCGAAAAAGTCACAAGTTATAGGCTTCGGAATGTAACACACAAAATGAGTCCAATTTGAGACGTTGACGCACGGATGGAGCTAACTTTTTTCGACTGTCCCGAATCTTGTTCCAACACTTCAAATGTGTTGAAACAATAGTGATGGAAGAGTTTGAGTCCAATTACGAGGTCTGGTTGCGAAAAAGTCACAAGTTATAGGCTTCGGAATGTAACACACAAACTGAGTCCAATTTGAGACGTTGACGCACGGATGGAGCTAACTTGTTTCGACTGTCCTAAATCTTGTTCCAACACTTCAAATGTGTTGAAACAATAGTAATGGAAGAATTCGAGTCTAATTACGAGGTCCGGTTGCGAAAAAGTCACAAGTTATAGGCTTCGGAATGTAACACACAAACTGAGTCCAATTTGAGACGTTGACGCACGGATGGAGCTAACTTGTTTCGACTGTCCCGAATCTTGTTCCAACACTTCAAATGTGTTGAAACAATAGTAATGGAAGAGTTTGAGTCCAATTACGAGGTCCGGTTGCGAAAAAGTCCCAAGTTATAGGCTTCGGAATGTAACACACAAACTGAGTCCAATTTGAGACGTTGACGCACGGATGGAGCTAACTTGTTTCGACTGTCCCGAATCTTGTTCCAACACTTCAAATGTGTTGAAACAATAGTAATGGAAGAGTTTGAGTCCAATTACGAGGTCCGGTTGCGAAAAAGTCCCAAGTTATAGGCTTCGGAATGTAACACACAAACTGAGTCCAATTTGAGACGTTGACGCACGGATGGAGCTAACTTGTTTCGACTGTCCCGAATCTTGTTCCAACACTTCAAATGTGTTGAAACAGTAGTAATGGAAGAGTTTGAGTCCAATTACGAGGTCCGGTTGCGAAAAAGTCCCAAGTTATAGGCTTCGGAATGTAACACACAAACTGAGTCCAATTTGAGACGTTGACGCACGGATGGAGCTAACTTGTTTCGACTGTCCCGAATCTTGTTCCAACACTTCAAATGTGTTGAAACAATAGTAATGAAGAGTTTGAGTCTAATTACGAGGTCTGGTTGCGAAAAAGTCACAAGTTATAGGCTTCGGAATGTAACACACAAACTGAGTCCAATTTGAGACGTTGACGCACGGATGGAGCTAACTTGTTTCGACTGTCCGAATCTTGTTCCAACACTTCAAATGTGTTGAAACAATAGGATGGAAGAGTTTGAGTCCAATTACGAGGTCTGGTTGCGAAAAAGTCGCAAGTTATAGGCTTCGGAATGTAACACACAAACTGAGTCCAATTTGAGACTTTGACGCACGGATGGAGCTAACTTGTTTCGACTGTCCTAAATCTTGTTCCAACACTTCAAATGTGTTGAAACAATAGTAATGAAAGAATTCGAGTCTAATTACGAGGTCCGGTTGCGAAAAAGTCACAAGTTATTGGCTTCGGAATGTAACACACAAACTGAGTCCAATTTGAGACGTTGACGCACGGATGGAGCTAACTTGTTTCGACTGTCCCGAATCTTGTTCCAACACTTCAAATGTGTTGAAACAATAGTGATGGAAGAGTTTGAGTCCAATTACGAGGTCTGGTTGCGAAAAAGTCACAAGTTATAGGCTTCGGAATGTAACACACAAACTGAGTCCAATTTGAGACGTTGACGCACGGATGGAGCTAACTTGTTTCGACTGTCCCGAATCTTGTTCCAACACTTCAAATGTGTTGAAACAGTAGTAATGGAAGAGTTTGAGTCCAATTACGAGGTCCGGTTGCGAAAAAGTCCCAAGTTATAGGCTTCGGAATGTAACACACAAACTGAGTCCAATTTGAGACGTTGACGCACGGATGGAGCTAACTTGTTTCGACTGTACCGAATCTTGCTCCAACACTTCAAATGTGTTGAAACAATAGTAATGGAAGAGTTTGAGTCTAATTACGAGGTCTGGTTGCGAAAAAGTCACAAGTTATAGGCTTCGGAATGTAACACACAAAATGAGTCCAATTTGAGACGTTGACGCACGGATGGAGCTAACTTTTTTCGACTGTCCCGAATCTTGTTCCAACACTTCAAATGTGTTGAAACAATAGTGATGGAAGAGTTTGAGTCCAATTACGAGGTCTGGTTGCGAAAAAGTCACAAGTTATAGGCTTCGGAATGTAACACACAAACTGAGTCCAATTTGAGACGTTGACGCACGGATGGAGCTAACTTGTTTCGACTGTCCTAAATCTTGTTCCAACACTTCAAATGTGTTGAAACAATAGTAATGGAAGAATTCGAGTCTAATTACGAGGTCCGGTTGCGAAAAAGTCACAAGTTATTGGCTTCGGAATGTAACACACAAACTGAGTCCAATTTGAGACGTTGACGCACGGATGGAGCTAACTTGTTTCGACTGTCCCGAATCTTGTTCCAACACTTCAAATGTGTTGAAACAATAGTAATGGAAGAGTTTGAGTCCAATTACGAGGTCCGGTTGCGAAAAAGTCCCAAGTTATAGGCTTCGGAATGTAACACACAAACTGAGTCCAATTTGAGACGTTGACGCACGGATGGAGCTAACTTGTTTCGACTGTCCCGAATCTTGTTCCAACACTTCAAATGTGTTGAAACAATAGTAATGGAAGAATTCGAGTCTAATTACGAGGTCCGGTTGCGAAAAAGTCACAAGTTATAGGCTTCGGAATGTAACACACAAACTGAGTCCAATTTGAGACGTTGACGCACGGATGGAGCTAACTTGTTTCGACTGTCCTAATCTTGTTCCAACACTTCAAATGTGTTGAAACAATAGTAATGGAAGAGTTCGAGTCTAATTACGAGGTCCGGTTGCGAAAAAGTCACAAGTTATAGGCTTCGGAATGTAACACACAAACTGAGTCCAATTTGAGACGTTGACGCACGGATGGAGCTAACTTGTTTCGACTGTCCGAAATCTTGTTCCAACACTTCAAATGTGTTGAAACAATAGTAATGGAAGAGTTTGAGTCCAATTACGAGGTCCGGTTGCGAAAAAGTCCCAAGTTATAGGCTTCGGAATGTAACACACAAACTGAGTCCAATTTGAGACGTTGACGCACGGATGGAGCTAACTTGTTTCGACTGTCCCGAATCTTGTTCCAACACTTCAAATGTGTTGAAACAGTAGTAATGGAAGAGTTTGAGTCCAATTACGAGGTCCGGTTGCGAAAAAGTCCCAAGTTATAGGCTTCGGAATGTAACACACAAACTGAGTCCAATTTGAGACGTTGACGCACGGATGGAGCTAACTTGTTTCGACTGTCCCGAATCTTGTTCCAACACTTCAAATGTGTTGAAACAATAGTAATGGAAGAGTTTGAGTCCAATTACGAGGTCCGGTTGCGAAAAAGTCACAAGTTATAGGCTTCGGAATGTAACACACAAACTGAGTCCAATTTGAGACGTTGACGCACGGATGGAGCTAACTTGTTTCGACTGTCCCGAATCTTGTTCCAACACTTCAAATGTGTTGAAACAATAGTAATGGAAGAGTTTGAGTCCAATTACGAGGTCCGGTTGCGAAAAAGTCACAAGTTATAGGCTTCGGAATGTAACACACAAACTGAGTCCAATTTGAGACGTTGACGCACGGATGGAGCTAACTTGTTTCGACTGTCCCGAATCTTGTTCCAACACTTCAAATGTGTTGAAACAATAGTAATGGAAGAGTTTGAGTCCAATTACGAGGTCCTGGTTGCGAAAAAGTCCCAAGTTATAGGCTTCGGAATGTAACACACAAACTGAGTCCAATTTGAGACGTTGACGCACGGATGGAGCTAACTTTTTTCGACTGTCCCGAATCTTGTTCCAACACTTCAAATGTGTTGAAACAATAGTAATGGAAGAGTTTGAGTCCAATTACGAGGTCCGGTTGCGAAAAAGTCACAAGTTATAGGCTTCGGAATGTAACACACAAACTGAGTCCAATTTGAGACGTTGACGCACGGATGGAGCTAACTTGTTTCGACTGTCCCGAATCTTGTTCCAACACTTCAAATGTGTTGAAACAATAGTAATGAAGAGTTTGAGTCTAATTACGAGGTCTGGTTGCGAAAAAGTCACAAGTTATAGGCTTCGGAATGTAACACACAAACTGAGTCCAATTTGAGACGTTGACGCACGGATGGAGCTAACTTGTTTCGACTGTCCCGAATCTTGTTCCAACACTTCAAATGTGTTGAAACAATAGTAATGGAAGAGTTTGAGTCCAATTACGAGGTCTGGTTGCGAAAAAGTCACAAGTTATAGGCTTCGGAATGTAACACACAAACTGAGTCCAATTTGAGACGTTGACGCACGGATGGAGCTAACTTGTTTCGACTGTCCTAAATCTTGTTCCAACACTTCAAATGTGTTGAAACAATAGTAATGGAAGAATTCGAGTCTAATTACGAGGTCCGGTTGCGAAAAAGTCACAAGTTATTGGCTTCGGAATGTAACACACAAACTGAGTCCAATTTGAGACGTTGACGCACGGATGGAGCTAACTTGTTTCGACTGTCCCGAATCTTGTTCCAACACTTCAAATGTGTTGAAACAATAGTGATGGAAGAGTTTGAGTCCAATTACGAGGTCTGGTTGCGAAAAAGTCACAAGTTATAGGCTTCGGAATGTAACACACAAACTGAGTCCAATTTGAGACGTTGACGCACGGATGGAGCTAACTTGTTTCGACTGTCCCGAATCTTGTTCCAACACTTCAAATGTGTTGAAACAGTAGTAATGGAAGAGTTTGAGTCCAATTACGAGGTCCGGTTGCGAAAAAGTCCCAAGTTATAGGCTTCGGAATGTAACACACAAACTGAGTCCAATTTGAGACGTTGACGCACGGATGGAGCTAACTTGTTTCGACTGTCCCGAATCTTGTTCCAACACTTCAAATGTGTTGAAACAATAGTAATGGAAGAGTTTGAGTCTAATTACGAGGTCTGGTTGCGAAAAAGTCACAAGTTATAGGCTTCGGAATGTAACACACAAACTGAGTCCAATTTGAGACGTTGACGCACGGATGGAGCTAACTTGTTTCGACTGTCCCGAATCTTGTTCCAACACTTCAAATGTGTTGAAACAATAGTGATGGAAGAGTTTGAGTCCAATTACGAGGTCTGGTTGCGAAAAAGTCACAAGTTATAGGCTTCGGAATGTAACACACAAACTGAGTCCAATTTGAGACGTTGACGCACGGATGGAGCTAACTTGTTTCGACTGTCCCTAATCTTGTTCCAACACTTCAAATGTGTTGAAACAATAGTAATGGAAGAGTTTGAGTCTAATTACGAGGTCCGGTTGCGAAAAAGTCACAAGTTATAGGCTTCGGAATGTAACACACAAACTGAGTCCAATTTGAGACGTTGACGCACGGATGGAGCTAACTTGTTTCGACTGTCCCGAATCTTGTTCCAACACTTCAAATGTGTTGAAACAATAGTGATGGAAGAGTTTGAGTCCAATTACGAGGTCCGGTTGCGAAAAAGTCCCAAGTTATAGGCTTCGGAATGTAACACACAAACTGAGTCCAATTTGAGACGTTGACGCACGGATGGAGCTAACTTGTTTCGACTGTCCCGAATCTTGTTCCAACACTTCAAATGTGTTGAAACAATAGTAATGGAAGAGTTTGAGTCCAATTACGAGGTCCGGTTGCGAAAAAGTCACAAGTTATAGGCTTCGGAATGTAACACACAAACTGAGTCCAATTTGAGACGTTGACGCACGGATGGAGCTAACTTGTTTCGACTGTCCTAATCTTGTTCCAACACTTCAAATGTGTTGAAACAATAGTAATGGAAGAATTCGAGTCTAATTACGAGGTCCGGTTGCGAAAAAGTCACAAGTTATAGGCTTCGGAATGTAACACACAAACTGAGTCCAATTTGAGACGTTGACGCACGGATGGAGCTAACTTGTTTCGACTGTCCTAAATCTTGTTCCAACACTTCAAATGTGTTGAAACAATAGTAATGGAAGAATTCGAGTCTAATTACGAGGTCCGGTTGCGAAAAAGTCACAAGTTATAGGCTTCGGAATGTAACACACAAACTGAGTCCAATTTGAGACGTTGACGCACGGATGGAGCTAACTTTTTTCGACTGTCCCGAATCTTGTTCCAACACTTCAAATGTGTTGAAACAATAGTGATGGAAGAGTTTGAGTCCAATTACGAGGTCTGGTTGCGAAAAAGTCACAAGTTATAGGCTTCGGAATGTAACACACAAACTGAGTCCAATTTGAGACGTTGACGCACGGATGGAGCTAACTTGTTTCGACTGTCCTAAATCTTGTTCCAACACTTCAAATGTGTTGAAACAATAGTAATGGAAGAATTCGAGTCTAATTACGAGGTCGGTTGCGAAAAAGTCACAAGTTATAGGCTTCGGAATGTAACACACAAAATGAGTCCAATTTGAGACGTTGACGCACGGATGGAGCTAACTTTTTTCGACTGTCCCGAATCTTGTTCCAACACTTCAAATGTGTTGAAACAATAGTGATGGAAGAGTTTGAGTCCAATTACGAGGTCTGGTTGCGAAAAAGTCACAAGTTATAGGCTTCGGAATGTAACACACAAACTGAGTCCAATTTGAGACGTTGACGCACGGATGGAGCTAACTTGTTTCGACTGTCCTAAATCTTGTTCCAACACTTCAAATGTGTTGAAACAATAGTAATGGAAGAATTCGAGTCTAATTACGAGGTCCGGTTGCGAAAAAGTCACAAGTTATAGGCTTCGGAATGTAACACACAAACTGAGTCCAATTTGAGACGTTGACGCACGGATGGAGCTAACTTGTTTCGACTGTCCTAAATCTTGTTCCAACACTTCAAATGTGTTGAAACAATAGTAATGGAAGAATTCGAGTCTAATTACGAGGTCCGGTTGCGAAAAAGTCACAAGTTATAGGCTTCGGAATGTAACACACAAACTGAGTCCAATTTGAGACGTTGACGCACGGATGGAGCTAACTTGTTTCGACTGTCCCGAATCTTGTTCCAACACTTCAAATGTGTTGAAACAATAGTAATGGAAGAGTTTCGAGTCTAATTACGAGGTCCGGTTGCGAAAAAGTCACAAGTTATAGGCTTCGGAATGTAACACACAAACTGAGTCCAATTTGAGACGTTGACGCACGGATGGAGCTAACTTGTTTCGACTGTCCTAAATCTTGTTCCAACACTTCAAATGTGTTGAAACAATAGTAATGGAAGAGTTCGAGTCTAATTACGAGGTCCGGTTGCGAAAAAGTCACAAGTTATAGGCTTCGGAATGTAACACACAAACTGAGTCCAATTTGAGACGTTGACGCACGGATGGAGCTAACTTGTTTCGACTGTCCCGAATCTTGTTCCAACACTTCAAATGTGTTGAAACAATAGTAATGGAAGAGTTTGAGTCCAATTACGAGGTCTGGTTGCGAAAAAGTCACAAGTTATAGGCTTCGGAATGTAACACACAAACTGAGTCCAATTTGAGACGTTGACGCACGGATGGAGCTAACTTGTTTCGACTGTCCCTAATCTTGTTCCAACACTTCAAATGTGTTGAAACAATAGTAATGGAAGAGTTTCGAGTCTAATTACGAGGTCCGGTTGCGAAAAAGTCACAAGTTATAGGCTTCGGAATGTAACACACAAACTGAGTCCAATTTGAGACGTTGACGCACGGATGGAGCTAACTTGTTTCGACTGTCCCGAATCTTGTTCCAACACTTCAAATGTGTTGAAACAATAGTAATGGAAGAGTTTGAGTCCAATTACGAGGTCTGGTTGCGAAAAAGTCACAAGTTATAGGCTTCGGAATGTAACACACAAACTGAGTCCAATTTGAGACGTTGACGCACGGATGGAGCTAACTTGTTTCGACTGTCCCGAATCTTGTTCCAACACTTCAAATGTGTTGAAACAATAGTAATGGAAGAGTTTGAGTCCAATTACGAGGTCCGGTTGCGAAAAAGTCCCAAGTTATAGGCTTCGGAATGTAACACACAAACTGAGTCCAATTTGAGACGTTGACGCACGGATGGAGCTAACTTGTTTCGACTGTCCCGAATCTTGTTCCAACACTTCAAATGTGTTGAAACAATAGTAATGGAAGAGTTTGAGTCTAATTACGAGGTCTGGTTGCGAAAAAGTCACAAGTTATAGGCTTCGGAATGTAACACACAAACTGAGTCCAATTTGAGACGTTGACGCACGGATGGAGCTAACTTTTTTCGACTGTCCCGAATCTTGTTCCAACACTTCAAATGTGTTGAAACAATAGTGATGGAAGAGTTTGAGTCCAATTACGAGGTCTGGTTGCGAAAAAGTCACAAGTTATAGGCTTCGGAATGTAACACACAAACTGAGTCCAATTTGAGACGTTGACGCACGGATGGAGCTAACTTGTTTCGACTGTCCTAAATCTTGTTCCAACACTTCAAATGTGTTGAAACAATAGTAATGGAAGAATTCGAGTCTAATTACGAGGTCCGGTTGCGAAAAAGTCACAAGTTATAGGCTTCGGAATGTAACACACAAACTGAGTCCAATTTGAGACGTTGACGCACGGATGGAGCTAACTTGTTTCGACTGTCCCGAATCTTGTTCCAACACTTCAAATGTGTTGAAACAATAGTAATGGAAGAGTTTGAGTCCAATTACGAGGTCCGGTTGCGAAAAAGTCCCAAGTTATAGGCTTCGGAATGTAACACACAAACTGAGTCCAATTTGAGACGTTGACGCACGGATGGAGCTAAATTGTTTCGACTGTCCCGAATCTTGTTCCAACACTTCAAATGTGTTGAAACAATAGTAATGGAAGAATTCGAGTCTAATTACGAGGTCTGGTTGCGAAAAAGTCACAAGTTATAGGCTTCGGAATGTAACACACAAACTGAGTCCAATTTGAGACGTTGACGCACGGATGGAGCTAACTTGTTTCGACTGTCCGAATCTTGTTCCAACACTTCAAATGTGTTGAAACAATAGTAATGGAAGAGTTTGAGTCTAATTACGAGGTCCGGTTGCGAAAAAGTCACAAGTTATAGGCTTCGGAATGTAACACACAAACTGAGTCCAATTTGAGACGTTGACGCACGGATGGAGCTAACTTGTTTCGACTGTCCCTAAATCTTGTTCCAACACTTCAAATGTGTTGAAACAATAGTAATGGAAGAATTCGAGTCTAATTACGAGGTCCGGTTGCGAAAAAGTCACAAGTTATAGGCTTCGGAATGTAACACACAAACTGAGTCCAATTTGAGACGTTGACGCACGGATGGAGCTAACTTGTTTCGACTGTCCCGAATCTTGTTCCAACACTTCAAATGTGTTGAAACAATAGTGATGGAAGAGTTTGAGTCCAATTACGAGGTCTGGTTGCGAAAAAGTCACAAGTTATAGGCTTCGGAATGTAACACACAAACTGAGTCCAATTTGAGACGTTGACGCACGGATGGAGCTAACTTGTTTCGACTGTCCCGAATCTTGTTCCAACACTTCAAATGTGTTGAAACAATAGTAATGGAAGAGTTTGAGTCTAATTACGAGGTCCGGTTGCGAAAAAGTCACAAGTTATAGGCTTCGGAATGTAACACACAAACTGAGTCCAATTTGAGACGTTGACGCACGGATGGAGCTAACTTGTTTCGACTGTCCCTAATCTTGTTCCAACACTTCAAATGTGTTGAAACAATAGTAATGGAAGAGTTTGAGTCCAATTACGAGGTCTGGTTGCGAAAAAGTCACAAGTTATAGGCTTCGGAATGTAACACACAAACTGAGTCCAATTTGAGACGTTGACGCACGGATGGAGCTAACTTGTTTCGACTGTCCCGAATCTTGTTCCAACACTTCAAATGTGTTGAAACAATAGTAATGGAAGAGTTTGAGTCCTAATTACGAGGTCCGGTTGCGAAAAAGTCACAAGTTATAGGCTTCGGAATGTAACACACAAACTGAGTCCAATTTGAGACGTTGACGCACGGATGGAGCTAACTTGTTTCGACTGTCCCTAATCTTGTTCCAACACTTCAAATGTGTTGAAACAATAGTAATGGAAGAGTTTGAGTCCAATTACGAGGTCCGGTTGCGAAAAAGTCACAAGTTATAGGCTTCGGAATGTAACACACAAACTGAGTCCAATTTGAGACGTTGACGCACGGATGGAGCTAACTTGTTTCGACTGTCCCGAATCTTGTTCCAACACTTCAAATGTGTTGAAACAATAGTAATGGAAGAGTTCGAGTCTAATTACGAGGTCGGTTGCGAAAAAGTCACAAGTTATAGGCTTCGGAATGTAACACACAAACTGAGTCCAATTTGAGACGTTGACGCACGGATGGAGCTAACTTTTTTCGACTGTCCCGAATCTTGTTCCAACACTTCAAATGTGTTGAAACAATAGTGATGGAAGAGTTTGAGTCCAATTACGAGGTCTGGTTGCGAAAAAGTCACAAGTTATAGGCTTCGGAATGTAACACACAAACTGAGTCCAATTTGAGACGTTGACGCACGGATGGAGCTAACTTGTTTCGACTGTCCCTAATCTTGTTCCAACACTTCAAATGTGTTGAAACAATAGTAATGGAAGAGTTTGAGTCAATTACGAGGTCCGGTTGCGAAAAAGTCACAAGTTATAGGCTTCGGAATGTAACACACAAACTGAGTCCAATTTGAGACGTTGACGCACGGATGGAGCTAACTTGTTTCGACTGTCCCGAATCTTGTTCCAACACTTCAAATGTGTTGAAACAATAGTAATGGAAGAGTTTGAGTCCAATTACGAGGTCCGGTTGCGAAAAAGTCACAAGTTATAGGCTTCGGAATGTAACACACAAACTGAGTCCAATTTGAGACGTTGACGCACGGATGGAGCTAACTTGTTTCGACTGTCCCGAATCTTGTTCCAACACTTCAAATGTGTTGAAACAATAGTAATGGAAGAGTTTGAGTCCAATTACGAGGTCCGGTTGCGAAAAAGTCACAAGTTATAGGCTTCGGAATGTAACACACAAACTGAGTCCAATTTGAGACGTTGACGCACGGATGGAGCTAACTTGTTTCGACTGTCCCGAATCTTGTTCCAACACTTCAAATGTGTTGAAACAATAGTAATGGAAGAGTTTGAGTCCAATTACGAGGTCCGGTTGCGAAAAAGTCCCAAGTTATAGGCTTCGGAATGTAACACACAAACTGAGTCCAATTTGAGACGTTGACGCACGGATGGAGCTAACTTGTTTCGACTGTCCCGAATCTTGTTCCAACACTTCAAATGTGTTGAAACAATAGTAATGGAAGAGTTTGAGTCTAATTACGAGGTCGGTTGCGAAAAAGTCACAAGTTATAGGCTTCGGAATGTAACACACAAACTGAGTCCAATTTGAGACGTTGACGCACGGATGGAGCTAACTTGTTTCGACTGTCCCGAATCTTGTTCCAACACTTCAAATGTGTTGAAACAATAGTGATGGAAGAGTTTGAGTCCAATTACGAGGTCTGGTTGCGAAAAAGTCACAAGTTATAGGCTTCGGAATGTAACACACAAACTGAGTCCAATTTGAGACGTTGACGCACGGATGGAGCTAACTTGTTTCGACTGTCCTAAATCTTGTTCCAACACTTCAAATGTGTTGAAACAATAGTAATGGAAGAATTCGAGTCTAATTACGAGGTCCGGTTGCGAAAAAGTCACAAGTTATAGGCTTCGGAATGTAACACACAAACTGAGTCCAATTTGAGACGTTGACGCACGGATGGAGCTAACTTGTTTCGACTGTCCCGAATCTTGTTCCAACACTTCAAATGTGTTGAAACAATAGTGATGGAAGAGTTTGAGTCCAATTACGAGGTCTGGTTGCGAAAAAGTCACAAGTTATAGGCTTCGGAATGTAACACACAAACTGAGTCCAATTTGAGACGTTGACGCACGGATGGAGCTAACTTGTTTCGACTGTCCTAATCTTGTTCCAACACTTCAAATGTGTTGAAACAATAGTAATGGAAGAGTTTGAGTCTAATTACGAGGTCCGGTTGCGAAAAAGTCACAAGTTATAGGCTTCGGAATGTAACACACAAACTGAGTCCAATTTGAGACGTTGACGCACGGATGGAGCTAACTTGTTTCGACTGTCCCGAATCTTGTTCCAACACTTCAAATGTGTTGAAACAATAGTAATGGAAGAGTTTGAGTCCAATTACGAGGTCTGGTTGCGAAAAAGTCACAAGTTATAGGCTTCGGAATGTAACACACAAACTGAGTCCAATTTGAGACGTTGACGCACGGATGGAGCTAACTTGTTTCGACTGTCCGAATCTTGTTCCAACACTTCAAATGTGTTGAAACAATAGTAATGGAAGAGTTTGAGTCCAATTACGAGGTCTGGTTGCGAAAAAGTCACAAGTTATAGGCTTCGGAATGTAACACACAAACTGAGTCCAATTTGAGACGTTGACGCACGGATGGAGCTAACTTGTTTCGACTGTCCCGAATCTTGTTCCAACACTTCAAATGTGTTGAAACTATAGTAATGGAAGAGTTTGAGTCCAATTACGAGGTCTGGTTGCGAAAAAGTCACAAGTTATAGGCTTCGGAATGTAACACACAAAATGAGTCCAATTTGAGACGTTGACGCACGGATGGAGCTAACTTTTTTCGACTGTCCCGAATCTTGTTCCAACACTTCAAATGTGTTGAAACAATAGTGATGGAAGAGTTTGAGTCCAATTACGAGGTCTGGTTGCGAAAAAGTCACAAGTTATAGGCTTCGGAATGTAACACACAAACTGAGTCCAATTTGAGACGTTGACGCACGGATGGAGCTAACTTGTTTCGACTGTCCTAAATCTTGTTCCAACACTTCAAATGTGTTGAAACAATAGTAATGGAAGAATTCGAGTCTAATTACGAGGTCCGGTTGCGAAAAAGTCACAAGTTATAGGCTTCGGAATGTAACACACAAACTGAGTCCAATTTGAGACGTTGACGCACGGATGGAGCTAACTTGTTTCGACTGTCCCGAATCTTGTTCCAACACTTCAAATGTGTTGAAACAATAGTAATGGAAGAGTTTGAGTCTAATTACGAGGTCTGGTTGCGAAAAAGTCACAAGTTATAGGCTTCGGAATGTAACACACAAAATGAGTCCAATTTGAGACGTTGACGCACGGATGGAGCTAACTTTTTTCGACTGTCCCGAATCTTGTTCCAACACTTCAAATGTGTTGAAACAATAGTGATGGAAGAGTTTGAGTCCAATTACGAGGTCCGGTTGCGAAAAAGTCGCAAGTTATAGGCTTCGGAATGTAACACACAAACTGAGTCCAATTTGAGACGTTGACGCACGGATGGAGCTAACTTGTTTCGACTGTCCCAAATCTTGTTCCAACACTTCAAATGTGTTGAAACAATAGTAATGGAAGAGTTTGAGTCCAATTACGAGGTCTGGTTGCGAAAAAGTCACAAGTTATAGGCTTCGGAATGTAACACACAAACTGAGTCCAATTTGAGACGTTGACGCACGGATGGAGCTAACTTGTTTCGACTGTCCCAAATCTTGTTCCAACACTTCAAATGTGTTGAAAAAATAGTAATGGAAGAGTTTGAGTCTAATTACGAGGTCTGGTTGCGAAAAAGTCACAAGTTATAGGCTTCGGAATGTAACACACAAAATGAGTCCAATTTGAGACGTTGACGCACGGATGGAGCTAACTTTTTTCGACTGTCCCGAATCTTGTTCCAACACTTCAAATGTGTTGAAACAATAGTGATGGAAGAGTTTGAGTCCAATTACGAGGTCTGGTTGCGAAAAAGTCACAAGTTATAGGCTTCGGAATGTAACACACAAAATGAGTCCAATTTGAGACGTTGACGCACGGATGGAGCTAACTTGTTTCGACTGTCCCGAATCTTGTTCCAACACTTCAAATGTGTTGAAACAATAGTGATGGAAGAGTTTGAGTCCAATTACGAGGTCTGGTTGCGAAAAAGTCACAAGTTATAGGCTTCGGAATGTAACACACAAACTGAGTCCAATTTGAGACGTTGACGCACGGATGGAGCTAACTTGTTTCGACTGTCCTAAATCTTGTTCCAACACTTCAAATGTGTTGAAACAATAGTAATGGAAGAATTCGAGTCTAATTACGAGGTCCGGTTGCGAAAAAGTCACAAGTTATAGGCTTCGGAATGTAACACACAAACTGAGTCCAATTTGAGACGTTGACGCACGGATGGAGCTAACTTGTTTCGACTGTCCCGAATCTTGTTCCAACACTTCAAATGTGTTGAAACAATAGTAATGGAAGAGTTTGAGTCCAATTACGAGGTCCGGTTGCGAAAAAGTCCCAAGTTATAGGCTTCGGAATGTAACACACAAACTGAGTCCAATTTGAGACGTTGACGCACGGATGGAGCTAACTTGTTTCGACTGTCCCGAATCTTGTTCCAACACTTCAAATGTGTTGAAACAATAGTAATGGAAGAGTTTGAGTCCAATTACGAGGTCCGGTTGCGAAAAAGTCCCAAGTTATAGGCTTCGGAATGTAACACACAAACTGAGTCCAATTTGAGACGTTGACGCACGGATGGAGCTAACTTGTTTCGACTGTCCCGAATCTTGTTCCAACACTTCAAATGTGTTGAAACAATAGTAATGGAAGAGTTTGAGTCCAATTACGAGGTCCGGTTGCGAAAAAGTCACAAGTTATAGGCTTCGGAATGTAACACACAAACTGAGTCCAATTTGAGACGTTGACGCACGGATGGAGCTAACTTGTTTCGACTGTCCCGAATCTTGTTCCAACACTTCAAATGTGTTGAAAAAATAGTAATGGAAGAGTTTGAGTCTAATTACGAGGTCTGGTTGCGAAAAAGTCACAAGTTATAGGCTTCGGAATGTAACACACAAATGAGTCCAATTTGAGACGTTGACGCACGGATGGAGCTAACTTTTTTCGACTGTCCCGAATCTTGTTCCAACACTTCAAATGTGTTGAAACAATAGTGATGGAAGAGTTTGAGTCCAATTACGAGGTCCGGTTGCGAAAAAGTCACAAGTTATAGGCTTCGGAATGTAACACACAAACTGAGTCCAATTTGAGACGTTGACGCACGGATGGAGCTAACTTGTTTCGACTGTCCCGAATCTTGTTCCAACACTTCAAATGTGTTGAAACAATAGTAATGGAAGAGTTTGAGTCCAATTACGAGGTCCGGTTGCGAAAAAGTCCCAAGTTATAGGCTTCGGAATGTAACACACAAACTGAGTCCAATTTGAGACGTTGACGCACGGATGGAGCTAACTTGTTTCGACTGTCCCGAATCTTGTTCCAACACTTCAAATGTGTTGAAACAATAGTAATGGAAGAATTCGAGTCTAATTACGAGGTCCGGTTGCGAAAAAGTCACAAGTTATAGGCTTCGGAATGTAACACACAAACTGAGTCCAATTTGAGACGTTGACGCACGGATGGAGCTAACTTGTTTCGACTGTCCCAAATCTTATTCCAACACTTCAAATCTGTTGAAACAAAAGTAATAGAATAGTTTGAGTCCAATTACGAGCTTTGGTTGCGAAAAATTCACAAGTTATTGGCTTCGGAATGTAACACACAAACTGAGTCCAATTTGAGACGTTGACGCACGGATTGAGCAAACTTGTTTCGACTGTCCCAAATCTTGTTCTAACACTTTAAATCTGTTGAAAAAATAGTAATGGAAGAGTTTGAGTCTAATTACGAGGTCTGGTTGCGAAAAAGTCACAAGTTATAGGCTTCGGAATGTAACACACAAAATGAGTCAAATTTGAGACGTTGACGCACGGATGGAGCTAACTTTTTTCGACTGTCCCGAATCTTGTTCCAACACTTCAAATGTGTTGAAACAATAGTGATGGAAGAGTTTGAGTCCAATTACGAGGTCTGGTTGCGAAAAAGTCACAAGTTATAGGCTTCGGAATGTAACACACAAAATGAGTCCAATTTGAGACGTTGACGCACGGATGGAGCTAACTTTTTTCGACTGTCCCGAATCTTGTTCCAACACTTCAAATGTGTTGAAACAATAGTGATGGAAGAGTTTGAGTCCAATTACGAGGTCTGGTTGCGAAAAAGTCACAAGTTATAGGCTTCGGAATGTAACACACAAACTGAGTCCAATTTGAGACGTTGACGCACGGATGGAGCTAACTTGTTTCGACTGTCCTAAATCTTGTTCCAACACTTCAAATGTGTTGAAACAATAGTAATGGAAGAATTCGAGTCTAATTACGAGGTCCGGTTGCGAAAAAGTCACAAGTTATAGGCTTCGGAATGTAACACACAAACTGAGTCCAATTTGAGACGTTGACGCACGGATGGAGCTAACTTGTTTCGACTGTCCCTAATCTTGTTCCAACACTTCAAATGTGTTGAAACAATAGTAATGGAAGAGTTTCGAGTCTAATTACGAGGTCCGGTTGCGAAAAAGTCACAAGTTATAGGCTTCGGAATGTAACACACAAACTGAGTCCAATTTGAGACGTTGACGCACGGATGGAGCTAACTTGTTTCGACTGTCCTCAATCTTGTTCCAACACTTCAAATGTGTTGAAACAATAGTAATGGAAGAGTTTCGAGTCTAATTACGAGGTCCGGTTGCGAAAAAGTCACAAGTTATAGGCTTCGGAATGTAACACACAAAATGAGTCCAATTTGAGACGTTGACGCACGGATGGAGCTAACTTTTTTCGACTGTCCCGAATCTTGTTCCAACACTTCAAATGTGTTGAAACAATAGTGATGGAAGAGTTTGAGTCCAATTACGAGGTCTGGTTGCGAAAAAGTCACAAGTTATAGGCTTCGGAATGTAACACACAAACTGAGTCCAATTTGAGACGTTGACGCACGGATGGAGCTAACTTGTTTCGACTGTCCTAAATCTTGTTCCAACACTTCAAATGTGTTGAAACAATAGTAATGGAAGAATTCGAGTCTAATTACGAGGTCCGGTTGCGAAAAAGTCACAAGTTATTGGCTTCGGAATGTAACACACAAACTGAGTCCAATTTGAGACGTTGACGCACGGATGGAGCTAACTTGTTTCGACTGTCCCAAATCTTGTTCCAACACTTCAAATGTGTTGAAACAATAGTAATGGAAGAGTTTGAGTCCAATTACGAGGTCCGGTTGCGAAAAAGTCCCAAGTTATAGGCTTCGGAATGTAACACACAAACTGAGTCCAATTTGAGACGTTGACGCACGGATGGAGCTAACTTGTTTCGACTGTCCCGAATCTTGTTCGAACACTTCAAATGTGTTGAAACAATAGTAATGGAAGAGTTTGAGTCCAATTACGAGGTCCGGTTGCGAAAAAGTCCCAAGTTATAGGCTTCGGAATGTAACACACAAACTGAGTCCAATTTGAGACGTTGACGCACGGATGGAGCTAACTTGTTTCGACTGTCCCGAATCTTGTTCCAACACTTCAAATGTGTTGAAACAGTAGTAATGGAAGAGTTTGAGTCCAATTACGAGGTCCGGTTGCGAAAAAGTCCCAAGTTATAGGCTTCGGAATGTAACACACAAACTGAGTCCAATTTGAGACGTTGACGCACGGATGGAGCTAACTTGTTTCGACTGTCCCGAATCTTGTTCCAACACTTCAAATGTGTTGAAACAATAGTAATGAAAGAGTTTGAGTCTAATTACGAGGTCTGGTTGCGAAAAAGTCACAAGTTATAGGCTTCGGAATGTAACACACAAACTGAGTCCAATTTGAGACGTTGACGCACGGATGGAGCTAACTTGTTTTGACTGGTCCGAATCTTGCTCCAACACTTCAAATGTGTTGAAACAATAGTGATGGAAGAGTTTGAGTCCAATTACTAGGTCTGGTTGCGAAAAAGTCGCAAGTTATAGGCTTCGGAATGTAACACACAAACTGAGTCCAATTTGAGACTTTGACGCACGGATGGAGCTAACTTGTTTCGACTGTCCTAAATCTTGTTCCAACACTTCAAATGTGTTGAAACAATAGTAATGAAACAATTCGAGTCTAATTACGAGGTCCGGTTGCGAAAAAGTCACAAGTTATTGGCTTCGGAATGTAACACACAAACTGAGTCCAATTTGAGACGTTGACGCACGGATGGAGCTAACTTGTTTCGACTGTCCCGAATCTTGTTCCAACACTTCAAATGTGTTGAAACAATAGTGATGGAAGAGTTTGAGTCCAATTACGAGGTCTGGTTGCGAAAAAGTCACAAGTTATAGGCTTCGGAATGTAACACACAAACTGAGTCCAATTTGAGACGTTGACGCACGGATGGAGCTAACTTGTTTCGACTGTCCTAAATCTTGTTCCAACACTTCAAATGTGTTGAAACAATAGTAATGGAAGAATTCGAGTCTAATTACGAGGTCCGGTTGCGAAAAAGTCACAAGTTATAGGCTTCGGAATGTAACACACAAACTGAGTCCAATTTGAGACGTTGACGCACGCATGGAGCTAACTTGTTTCGACTATCCCAAATCTTATTCCAACACTTCAAATCTGTTGAAACAAAAGTAATGGAATAGTTTGAGTCCAATTACGAGCTTTGGTTGCGAAAAATTCACAAGTTATTGGCTTCGGAATGTAACACACAAACTGAGTCCAATTTGAGACGTTGACGCACGGATTGAGCAAACTTGTTTCGACTGTCCCAAATCTTGTTCTAACACTTTAAATCTGTTGAAAAAATAGTAATGGAAGAGTTTGAGTCCAATTACGAGGTCTGGTTGCGAAAAAGTCACAAGTTATAGGCTTCGGAATGTAACACACAAAATGAGTCAAATTTGAGACGTTGACGCACGGATGGAGCTAACTTGTTTCGACTGTCCCGAATCTTGTTCCAACACTTCAAATGTATTGAAACAATAGTAATGGAAGAGTTTGAGTCCAATTACGAGGTCCGGTTGCGAAAAAGTCACAAGTTATAGGCTTCGGAATGTAACACACAAACTGAGTCCAATTTGAGACGTTGACGCACGGATGGAGCTAACTTGTTTCGACTGTCCCGAATCTTGTTCCAACACTTCAAATGTGTTGAAACAATAGTAATGGAAGAGTTTGAGTCCAATTACGAGGTCCGGTTGCGAAAAAGTCCCAAGTTATAGGCTTCGGAATGTAACACACAAACTGAGTCCAATTTGAGACGTTGACGCACGGATGGAGCTAACTTGTTTCGACTGTCCCGAATCTTGTTCCAACACTTCAAATGTGTTGAAACGGTAGTAATGGAAGAGTTTGATTCCAATTACGAGGTCCGGTTGCGAAAAAGTCCCAAGTTATAGGCTTCGGAATGTAACACACAAACCGAGTCCAATTTGAGACGTTGACGCACGGATGGAGCTAACTTGTTTCGACTGTCCCGAATCTTGTTCCAACACTTCAAATGTGTTGAAACAATAGTAATGAAAGAGTTTGAGTCTAATTACGAGGTTTGGTTGCGAAAAAGTCACAAGTTATAGGCTTCGGAATGTAACACACAAACTGAGTCCAATTTGAGACGTTGACGCACGGATGGAGCTAACTTGTTTCGACTGTCCCGAATCTTGCTCCAACACTTCAAATGTGTTGAAACAATAGTGATGGAAGAGTTTGAGTCCAATTACGAGGTCTGGTTGCGAAAAAGTCGCAAGTTATAGGCTTCGGAATGTAACACACAAACTGAGTCCAATTTGAGACTTTGACGCACGGATGGAGCTAACTTGTTTCGACTGTCCTAAATCTTGTTCCAACACTTCAAATGTGTTGAAACAATAGTAATGAAAGAATTCGAGTCTAATTACGAGGTCCGGTTGCGAAAAAGTCACAAGTTATAGGCTTCGGAATGTAACACACAAACTGAGTCCAATTTGAGACGTTGACGCACGGATGGAGCTAACTTGTTTCGACTGTCCCGAATCTTGTTCCAACACTTCAAATGTGTTGAAACAATAGTGATGGAAGAGTTTGAGTCCAATTACGAGGTCTGGTTGCGAAAAAGTCACATGTTATAGGCTTCGGAATGTAACACACAAACTGAGTCCAATTTGAGACGTTGACGCACAGATGGAGCTAACTTGTTTCGACTGTCCCGAATCTTGTTCCAACACTTCAAATGTGTTGAAACAGTAGTAATGGAAGAGTTTGAGTCCAATTACGAGGTCCGGTTGCGAAAAAGTCCCAAGTTATAGGCTTCGGAATGTAACACACAAACTGAGTCCAATTTGAGACGTTGACGCACGGATGGAGCTAACTTGTTTCGACTGGTCCGAATCTTGCTCCAACACTTCAAATGTGTTGAAACAATAATAATGGAAGAGTTGGAGTCTAATTACGAGGTCTGGTTGCGAAAAAGTCACAAGTTATAGGCTTCGGAATGTAACACACAAAATGAGTCCAATTTGAGACGTTGACGCACGGATGGAGCTAACTTTTTTCGACTGTCCCGAATCTTGTTCCAACACTTCAAATGTGTTGAAACAATAGTGATGGAAGAGTTTGAGTCCAATTACGAGGTCTGGTTGCGAAAAAGTCACAAGTTATAGGCTTCGGAATGTAACACACAAACTGAGTCCAATTTGAGACGTTGACGCACGGATGGAGCTAACTTGTTTCGACTGTCCTAAATCTTGTTCCAACACTTCAAATGTGTTGAAACAATAGTAATGGAAGAATTCGAGTCTAATTACGAGGTCCGGTTGCGAAAAAGTCACAAGTTATTGGCTTCGGAATGTAACACACAAACTGAGTCCAATTTGAGACGTTGACGCACGGATGGAGCTAACTTGTTTCGACTGTCCCGAATCTTGTTCCAACACTTCAAATGTGTTGAAACAATAGTAATGGAAGAGTTTGAGTCCAATTACGAGGTCCGATTGCGAAAAAGTCCCAAGTTATAGGCTTCGGAATGTAACAAACAAACTGAGTCCAATTTGAGACGTTGACGCACGGATGGAGCTAACTTGTTTCGACTGTCCCGAATCTTGTTCCAACACTTCAAATGTGTTGAAACAATAGTAATGGAAGAATTCGAGTCTAATTACGAGGTCCGGTTGCGAAAAAGTCACAAGTTATAGGCTTCGGAATGTAACACACAAACTGAGTCCAATTTGAGACGTTGACGCACGGATGGAGCTAACTTGTTTCGACTGTCCTAAATCTTGTTCCAACACTTCAAATGTGTTGAAACAATAGTAATGGAAGAATTCGAGTCTAATTACGAGGTCCGGTTGCGAAAAAGTCACAAGTTATTGGCTTCGGAATGTAACACACAAACTGAGTCCAATTTGAGACGTTGACGCACGGATGGAGCTAACTTGTTTCGACTGTCCCGAATCTTGTTCAACACTTCAAATGTGTTGAAACAATAGTAATGGAAGAGTTTGAGTCCAATTACGAGGTCCGGTTGCGAAAAAGTCCCAAGTTATAGGCTTCGGAATGTAACACACAAACTGAGTCCAATTTGAGACGTTGACGCACGGATGGAGCTAACTTGTTTCGACTGTCCCGAATCTTGTTCCAACACTTCAAATGTGTTGAAACAATAGTAATGGAAGAATTCGAGTCTAATTACGAGGTCCGGTTGCGAAAAAGTAACAAGTTATAGGCTTCGGAATGTAACACACAAACTGAGTCCAATTTGAGACGTTGACGCACGGATGGAGCTAACTTGTTTCGACTGTCCCAAATCTTATTCCAACACTTCAAATCTGTTGAAACAAAAGTAATGGAATAGTTTGAGTCCAATTACGAGCTTTGGTTGCGAAAAATTCACAAGTTATTGGCTTCGGAATGTAACACACAAACTGAGTCCAATTTGAGACGTTGACGCACGGATTGAGCAAACTTGTTTCGACTGTCCCAAATCTTGTTCTAACACTTTAAATCTGTTGAAAAAATAGTAATGGAAGAGTTTGAGTCTAATTACGAGGTCTGGTTGCGAAAAAGTCACAAGTTATAGGCTTCGGAATGTAACACACAAAATGAGTCCAATTTGAGACGTTGACGCACGGATGGAGCTAACTTTTTTCGACTGTCCCGAATCTTGTTCCAACACTTAAAATGTGTTGAAACAATAGTGATGGAAGAGTTTGAGTCCAATTACGAGGTCTGGTTGCGAAAAAGTCACAAGTTATAGGCTTCGGAATGTAACACACAAACTGAGTCCAATTTGAGACGTTGACGCACTGATGGAGCTAACTTGTTTCGACTGTCCCGAATCTTGTTCCAACACTTCAAATGTGTTGAAACGGTAGTAATGGAAGAGTTTGAGTCCAATTACGAGGTCCGGTTGCGAAAAAGTCCCAAGTTATAGGCTTCGGAATGTAACACACAAACTGAGTCCAATTTGAGACGTTGACGCACGGATGGAGCTAACTTGTTTCGACTGGTCCGAATCTTGCTCCAACACTTCAAATGTGTTGAAACAATAGTAATGGAAGAGTTTGAGTCTAATTACGAGGTCCGGTTGCGAAAAAGTCACAAGTTATAGGCTTCGGAATGTAACACACAAAATGACTCCAATTTGAGACGTTGACGCACGGATGGAGCTAACTTTTTTCGACTGTCCCGAATCTTGTTCCAACACTTCAAATGTGTTGCAATAGTAATGGGAGAATTCGAGTCTAATTACAAGGTCCGGTTGCGAAACAGTCACAAGTTATAGGCTTCGGAATGTAACACACAAACTGAGTCCAATTTGAGACGTTGACGCACGGATGGAGCTAACTTGTTTCGACTGTCCCAAATCTTATTCCAACACTTCAAATCTGTTGAAACAAAAGTAATGGAATAGTTTGAGTCCAATTACGAGCTTTGGTTGCGAAAAATTCACAAGTTATTGGCTTCGGAATGTAACACACAAACTGAGTCCAATTTGAGACGTTGACGCACGGATTGAGCAAACTTGTTTCGACTGTCCCAAATCTTGTTCTAACACTTTAAATCTGTTGAAAAAATAGTAATGGAAGAGTTTGAGTCCAATTACGAGGTCTGGTTGCGAAAAAGTCACAAGTTATAGGCTTCGGAATGTAACACACAAACTGAGTCCAATTTGAGACGTTGACGCACGGATGGAGCTAACTTTTTTCGACTGTCCCGAATCTTGTTCCAACACTTCAAATGTGTTGAAACAATAGTAATGGAAGAGTTTGAGTCCAATTACGAGGTCTGGTTGCGAAAAAGTCACAAGTTATAGGCTTCGGAATGTAACACACAAAATGAGTCCAATTTGAGACGTTGACGCACGGATGGAGCTAACTTTTTTCGACTGTCCCGAATCTTGTTCCAACACTTCAAATGTGTTGAAACAATAGTGATGGAAGAGTTTGAGTCCAATTACGAGGTCTGGTTGCGAAAAAGTCACAAGTTATAGGCTTCGGAATGTAACACACAAACTGAGTCCAATTTGAGACGTTGACGCACGGATGGAGCTAACTTGTTTCGACTGTCCTAAATCTTGTTCCAACACTTCAAATGTGTTGAAACAATAGTAATGGACGAATTCGAGTCTAATTACGAGGTCCGGTTGCGAAAAAGTCACAAGTTATTGGCTTCGGAATGTAACACACAAACTGAGTCCAATTTGAGACGTTGACGCACGGATGGAGCTAACTTGTTTCGACTGTCCCGAATCTTGTTCCAACACTTCAAATGTGTTGAAACAATAGTAATGGAAGAGTTTGAGTCCAATTACGAGGTCCGGTTGCGAAAAAGTCCCAAGTTATAGGCTTCGGAATGTAACACACAAACTGAGTCCAATTTGAGACGTTGACGCACGGATGGAGCTAACTTGTTTCGACTGTCCCGAATCTTGTTCCAACACTTCAAATGTGTTGAAACAATAGTAATGGAAGAGTTTGAGTCCAATTACGAGGTCCGGTTGCGAAAAAGTCCCAAGTTATAGGCTTCGGAATGTAACACACAAACTGAGTCCAATTTGAGACGTTGACGCACGGATGGAGCTAACTTGTTTCGACTGTCCCGAATCTTGTTCCAACACTTCAAATGTGTTGAAACGGTAGTAATGGAAGAGTTTGAGTCCAATTACGAGGTCCGGTTGCGAAAAAGTCACAAGTTATAGGCTTCGGAATGTAACACACAAACTGAGTCCAATTTGAGACGTTGACGCACGGATGGAGCTAACTTGTTTCGACTGTCCCGAATCTTGTTCCAACACTTCAAATGTGTTGAAACAATAGTAATGAAAGAGTTTGAGTCTAATTACGAGATTTGGTTGCGAAAAAGTCACAAGTTATAGGCTTCGGAATGTAACACACAAACTGAGTCCAATTTGAGACGTTGACGCACGGATGGAGCTAACTTGTTTTGACTGGTCCGAATCTTGCTCCAACACTTCAAATGTGTTGAAACAATAGTGATGGAAGAGTTTGAGTCCAATTACTAGTTCTGGTTGCGAAAAAGTCGCAAGTTATAGGCTTCGGAATGTAACACACAAACTGAGTCCAATTTGAGACTTTGACGCACGGATGGAGCTAACTTGTTTCGACTGTCCTAAATCTTGTTCCAACACTTCAAATGTGTTGAAACAATAGTAATGAAACAATTCGAGTCTAATTACGAGGTCCGGTTGCGAAAAAGTCACAAGTTATTGGCTTCGGAATGTAACACACAAACTGAGTCCAATTTGAGACGTTGACGCACGGATGGAGCTAACTTGTTTCGACTGTCCCGAATCTTGTTCCAACACTTCAAATGTGTTGAAACAATAGTGATGGAAGAGTTTGAGTCCAATTACGAGGTCTGGTTGCGAAAAAGTCACATGTTATAGGCTTCGGAATGTAACACACAAACTGAGTCCAATTTGAGACGTTGACGCACAGATGGAGCTAACTTGTTTCGACTGTCCCGAATCTTGTTCCAACACTTCAAATGTGTTGAAACAGTAGTAATGGAAGAGTTTGAGTCCAATTACGAGGTCCGGTTGCGAAAAAGTCCCAAGTTATAGGCTTCGGAATGTAACACACAAACTGAGTCCAATTTGAGACGTTGACGCACGGATGGAGCTAACTTGTTTCGACTGGTCCGAATCTTGCTCCAACACTTCAAATGTGTTGAAACAATAGTAATGGAAGAGTTTGAGTCTAATTACGAGGTCTGGTTGCGAAAAAGTCACAAGTTATAGGCTTCGGAATGTAACACACAAAATGAGTCCAATTTGAGACGTTGACGCACGGATGGAGCTAACTTTTTTCGACTGTCCCGAATCTTGTTCCAACACTTCAAATGTGTTGAAACAATAGTGATGGAAGAGTTTGAGTCCAATTACGAGGTCTGGTTGCGAAAAAGTCACAAGTTATAGGCTTCGGAATGTAACACACAAACTGAGTCCAATTTGAGACGTTGACGCACGGATGGAGCTAACTTGTTTCGACTGTCCTAAATCTTGTTCCAACACTTCAAATGTGTTGAAACAATAGTAATGGAAGAATTCGAGTCTAATTACGAGGTCCGGTTGCGAAAAAGTCACAAGTTATTGGCTTCGGAATGTAACACACAAACTGAGTCCAATTTGAGACGTTGACGCACGGATGGAGCTAACTTGTTTCGACTGTCCCGAATCTTGTTCCAACACTTCAAATGTGTTGAAACAATAGTAATGGAAGAGTTTGAGTCCAATTACGAGGTCCGGTTGCGAAAAAGTCCCAAGTTATAGGCTTCGGAATGTAACAAACAAACTGAGTCCAATTTGAGACGTTGACGCACGGATGGAGCTAACTTGTTTCGACTGTCCCGAATCTTGTTCCAACACTTCAAATGTGTTGAAACAATAGTAATGGAAGAATTCGAGTCTAATTACGAGGTCCGGTTGCGAAAAAGTCACAAGTTATAGGCTTCGGAATGTAACACACAAACTGAGTCCAATTTGAGACGTTGACGCACGGATGGAGCTAACTTGTTTCGACTGTCCTAAATCTTGTTCCAACACTTCAAATGTGTTGAAACAATAGTAATGGAAGAATTCGAGTCTAATTACGAGGTCCGGTTGCGAAAAAGTCACAAGTTATTGGCTTCGGAATGTAACACACAAACTGAGTCCAATTTGAGACGTTGACGCACGGATGGAGCTAACTTGTTTCGACTGTCCCGAATCTTGTTCCAACACTTCAAATGTGTTGAAACAATAGTAATGGAAGAGTTTGAGTCCAATTACGAGGTCCAGTTGCGAAAAAGTCCCAAGTTATAGGCTTCGGAATGTAACACACAAACTGAGTCCAATTTGAGACGTTGACGCACGGATGGAGCTAACTTGTTTCGACTGTCCCGAATCTTGTTCCAACACTTCAAATGTGTTGAAACAATAGTAATGGAAGAATTCGAGTCTAATTACGAGGTCCGGTTGCGAAAAAGTAACAAGTTATAGGCTTCGGAATGTAACACACAAACTGAGTCCAATTTGAGACGTTGACGCACGGATGTAGCTAACTTGTTTCGACTGTCCCAAATCTTATTCCAACACTTCAAATCTGTTGAAACAAAAGTAATAGAATAGTTTGAGTCCAATTACGAGCTTTGGTTGCGAAAAATTCACAAGTTATTGGCTTCGGAATGTAACACACAAACTGAGTCCAATTTGAGACGTTGACGCACGGATTGAGCAAACTTGTTTCGACTGTCCCAAATCTTGTTCTAACACTTTAAATCTGTTGAAAAAATAGTAATGGAAGAGTTTGAGTCTAATTACGAGGTCTGGTTGCGAAAAAGTCACAAGTTATAGGCTTCGGAATGTAACACACAAAATGAGTCCAATTTGAGACGTTGACGCACGGATGGAGCTAACTTTTTTCAACTGTCCTGAATCTTGTTCCAACACTTAAAATGTGTTGAAACAATAGTGATGGAAGAGTTTGAGTCCAATTATGAGGTCTGGTTGCGAAAAAGTCACAAGTTATAGGCTTCGGAATGTAACACACAAACTGAGTCCAATTTGAGACGTTGACGCACTGATGGAGCTAACTTGTTTCGACTGTCCCGAATCTTGTTCCAACACTTCAAATGTGTTGAAACAGTAGTAATGGAAGAGTTTGAGTCCAATTACGAGGTCCGGTTGCGAAAAAGTCCCAAGTTATAGGCTTCGGAATGTAACACACAAACTGAGTCCAATTTGAGACGTTGACGCACGGATGGAGCTAACTTGTTTCGACTGGTCCGAATCTTGCTCCAACACTTCAAATGTGTTGAAACAATAGTAATGGAAGAGTTTGAGTCTAATTACGAGGTCCGGTTGCGAAAAAGTCACAAGTTATAGGCTTCGGAATGTAACACACAAAATGAGTCCAATTTGAGACGTTGACGCACGGATGGAGCTAACTTTTTTCGACTGTCCCGAATCTTGTTCCAACACTTCAAATGTGTTGAAACAATAGTGATGGAAGAGTTTGAGTCCAATTACGAGGTCTGGTTGCGAAAAAGTCACAAGTTATAGGCTTCGGAATGTAACACACAAACTGAGTCCAATTTGAGACGTTGACGCACGGATGGAGCTAACTTGTTTCGACTGTCCTAAATCTTGTTCCAACACTTCAAATGTGTTGAAACAATAGTAATGGGAGAATTCGAGTCTAATTACAAGGTCCGGTTGCGAAACAGTCACAAGTTATAGGCTTCGGAATGTAACACACAAACTGAGTCCAATTTGAGACGTTGACGCACGGATGGAGCTAACTTGTTTCGACTGTCCCAAATCTTATTCCAACACTTCAAATCTGTTGAAACAAAAGTAATGGAATAGTTTGAGTCCAATTACGAGCTTTGGTTGCGAAAAATTCACAAGTTATTGGCTTCGGAATGTAACACACAAACTGAGTCCAATTTGAGACGTTGACGCACGGATTGAGCAAACTTGTTTCGACTGTCCCAAATCTTGTTCTAACACTTTAAATCTGTTGAAAAAATAGTAATGGAAGAGTTTGAGTCCAATTACGAGGTCTGGTTGCGAAAAAGTCACAAGTTATAGGCTTCGGAATGTAACACACAAACTGAGTCCAATTTGAGACTTTGACGCACGGATGGAGCTAACTTGTTTCGACTGTCCTAAATCTTGTTCCAACACTTCAAATGTGTTGAAACAATAGTAATGAAACAATTCGAGTCTAATTACGAGGTCCGGTTGCGAAAAAGTCACAAGTTATTGGCTTCGGAATGTAACACACAAACTGAGTCCAATTTGAGACGTTGACGCACGGATGGAGCTAACTTGTTTCGACTGTCCCGAATCTTGTTCCAACACTTCAAATGTGTTGAAACAATAGTGATGGAAGAGTTTGAGTCCAATTACGAGGTCTGGTTGCGAAAAAGTCACAAGTTATAGGCTTCGGAATGTAACACACAAACTGAGTCCAATTTGAGACGTTGACGCACGGATGGAGCTAACTTGTTTCGACTGTCCCAAATCTTGTTCCAACACTTCAAATGTGTTGAAACAATAGTAATGGAAGAATTCGAGTCTAATTACGAGTTCCGGTTGCGAAAAAGTAACAAGTTATAGGCTTCGGAATGTAACACACAAACTGAGTCCAATTTGAGACGTTGACGCACGGATGGAGCTAACTTGTTTCGACTGTCCCGAATCTTGTTCCAACACTTCTAATGTGTTGAATCAAAAGTAATGGAATAGTTTGAGTCCAATTACGAGCTTTGGTTGCGAAAAATTCACAAGTTATTGGCTTCGGAATGTAACACACAAACTGAGTCCAATTTGAGACGTTGACGCACGGATTGAGCAAACTTGTTTCGACTGTCCCAAATCTTGTTCTAACACTTTAAATCTGTTGAAAAAATAGTAATGGAAGAGTTTGAGTCCAATTACGAGGTCTGGTTGCGAAAAAGTCACAAGTTATAGGCTTCGGAATGTAACACACAAACTGAGTCCAATTTGAGACGTTGACGCACGGATGGAGCTAACTTGTTTCGACTGTCCCAAATCTTCTTCCAACACTTCAAATGTGTTGAAACAATAGTAATAGAAGAATTCGAGTCTAATTACGAGGTCTGGTTGCGAAAAAGTCACAAGTTATAGGCTTCAAAATGTAACACACAAACTGAGTCCAATTAGAGAGATTGACGCACGGATGGAGCTAACTTGTTTCGACTGTCCCGAATCTTGGTCCAACACTTTAAATCAGTTGAAACAATAGTAATGGAAGAGTTTGAGTCCAATTACGAGGTCTGGTTGCGAAAAAGTCACAAGTTATAGGCTTCGGAATGTAACACACAAACTGAGTCTAATTTGAGACGTTGACGCACGGATGGAGCTAACTTGTTTCGACTGTCCCAAATCTTTTTCCAACACTTCAAATCTGTTGAAACAATAGTAATGGAAGAATTCGAAGCTAATTACGAGGTCCGATTGCGAAAAAGTCACAAGTTATAGGCTTCAGAATGTAACACACAAACTGAGTTCAATTAAAGAGATTGACTCACAGATGGAGCTAACTTGTTTCGACTGTCCCGAATCTTGTTCCAACACTTCAAATGTGTTGAAACAATAGTAATGAAGAATTCGAGTCTAATTACGAGGTCCGGTTGCGAAAAAGTCACAAGTTATAGGCTTCGGAATGTAACACACATACTGAGTCCAATTTGAGACGTTGACGCACGGATGGAGCTAACTTGTTTCGACTGTCCCAAATCTTGTTCCAACACTTCTGATATTTGCTCAAAAGTGATTATTTTAAGCAATTATCCTTTTAGCGTTATCGCATTCTCCTACGTAAAACTGCTCTAATTATCCACTTTTCTACGTAAGAGTCTATCTCATTGCGTAGAATACACTATTCTTGACGAAATGGTATATTTGCATGCATTAAACACATTTTTAGAAGTCTAGATATTAAGCCGTTCTGATTAAGTCTCATTACGCGCTTCTTCTATCGCAGGAAACCCCGATGGGACAATTCTCGAGACTTGCGAGCCCACATCAATCAGGAAAGCCCATTATCAAAGCTTAAAGAGCCCACATGCTATGACTAAAAGATATGGGCTAACTATGGGCTGAATAAGAGGACCAAAAAGCCGGCCCAAAGAACGAAAAGAATAGGAGAGCCAATGACCAAGAGATGGACCAAAGCGTTTAAAGCCACATGAGTCAGCAAGAAATGATAGTCTACTCTACTGGAGAAGCGTGAGGATGGTCACAGTGAAGACCAGGGTTCCAGACCCTCTGCCAATACTTTTCTCCATTTTTTTGATACTTTCTCTCTCATCTCTCCTTATTCTCTCTCTCTCTTCATCTCTAGATCCTCGAATCTACTGACCTAACCCCAGAATCCTACCCTTCGGCTCTATCTCATCTCCCTTAGCTTTCTGATCGTTGGATCTTCCATCGGACCATTGGATCTTCAAATGGACCGTTGGATCTCTCTAGATCCGTTGATCTACCAATCTGCGTCCCAATCAAGTCACCATCCATCCGATCGCCATCAGACTGTCTATCACATCATCTTGTGAGACGATGGACATCATCAATCCATGTGGGCCAGTAGCCGGGCCCATCATCATCGACCCGCTGTCCGACCAATTAGTGGACCCCGTGAATTTCCAAAAAATTTTAATTAAATTTCAAAAAATGGGGGGTCCACTAAATGGGGAGATTCCCCATAGAAAAGTAATGTTTTACTTAAAAATAAAAAAATAAAAAAAAAATATTTTTCATATTTTTTATTTTCAAAAAATACCCTATTTCCATTAAAGGAAATAGGGAGCTTTAAAAGGAGAAGGAGAGGGGTTCGTTCGAACCCTAATCCCCCTCCAATCTCCTCCTCTCCTTCTCCCTATCCTTTCCCTTCTTCCCCGCGACTTCTTTCTCCTCTTCTTCCTCCTTTCTTCTTCGTCTTCTTCCCTATCCTTCGCCGGAGTTGCAGGATTGCAACTCCGGCCGTTCTTCTTCTTCTTCTTCTTCTTCTTCTTCTTCTCCTTCTTCTTTTCCTTCTTCTTCTTCTTCTATCGCCTTTGTCTTCTTCTTCTTCTTCTTCTTCTTCTTCTTCTTCTTCTCCTTCTTCTTTTCCTTCTTCTTCTTCTTCTATCGCCTTTGTCTTCTTCTTGCCGGAGTTGCAGACCTGCAACTCCGGCCGCCAGCTGCGTTCTCCACCTGCAACCCCCCTCCTCGACTGCCCACTCTCTCAAAACCGTCCCCCTCCTCATTCGAATCTCTTCATTCCCAGTCCATCTTGGGTCTCTACCGCCTCATCCCGCCCTTTCATCTTAGAACGCTCCTTGCTGCCCAAAGAAGGAGCCGCCAGCCACCACCTCTTGGTCTACCACCATCACCAACGTTTGCAATCTTCATGCTGCTGATCTCTACTCCCCGTGCATACCGCTCAAGATCTCCACCGTTCATGGTGGCTCTACTCTGCAACACAGCACCGTCTTGGTGAACCGTTGAGCCACAGTGAAGATTTCGTCTTAATCTCCACCACCAACAGCGCCTCCCTCTCCTCATCTCCCCCACCGACCTGCAACCTCCTCTCTTCAGTTGCTCTCTCCTCCACGAGCTCCATTGCCGGAGTTGCAGGTCTGCAACTCCGGCGAAACCAGCAAGAGAACAAAAAAAAAAAAAAAAACAAACAAACAAAAGAAAAGAAGAAAAAGGAGATAGAAGAAGGAAAGAGAGGAGGCTTACCTCCTCTGGAGTTGCTGCCCCAATCACGTCCCTTATCCTCGTTCCACTGCCCTACCGCCTGCAACATCACCTGCTCACGTCTGCCACGTTGCGCACTGCCCCGTAGCCATCCTCTACAGCCCCCATCTCCACACCGTCCAAGACTCTTTCCATTGCTCTCTCTTCTCTCCCAACAGTATTGGTAAACTCCAAGGAGAAAAACAAAAAAAAAATGAAGCAAAAGAAAAGGGGAAGAGAAGAGAATTGGTGATTCATCCTTCATGCAAGCCACGCCTCCACCATTTGATCTTCTTTGCTGCCATGCACCACAACTCCATTGACCGGAGTTGCAAACCCGCAACTCCGGCAATCTTCATGACCACATCTCTTGCGGTGCTACCCACCAAGATCCTCCTTGCTTCTCTTGCTGCCCCATGTCTTGGCTGTGAACCCGATCATTGGTAAGTCTAAGGTATTGTTTCTTTCTCTCTATTCTCTTTTTCATTTTTACTTTTCATTTTCTCTCTCTAGATTTCTTCTTTCTCTATATATGTCATCTCTCTCTAGATCTCTCTCGTTCTCTCTTTCTCTCTCTAGGTCTATTTTCTCTCAAAGCTTTTTAGTTTAGTTATTTTTATTTGATTTTTATTGTAAGAGACAAGTTCAGTTAAATAAATATGATTAAAGTATGATTGTGTTACATTATCTACAATTTCCCCGTCATTTTATGCTCTTTAATTGCGCTAACTAACCTCGAGTGTGGATCGACATCCGACACGAATCCCTATACAGAATCTTTGAATTTTACAGGATAATCGGATAATATTACAAATTGTGATGAAGTTAGGGTTTTCGTAATCAACGACGCGGAAAAATCCTACTTTCAACTTCAAATGTGTTGAAACAAAAGTAATGGAAGAGTTTCAGTCCAATTACGAGGTTTGGTTGCGAAAAAGTCACAAGTTATAGGCTTCAGAATGTAACACACAAACTGAGTTCAATTAAAGAGATTGACGCACGGATGGAGCTAACTTGTTTCGACTGTCCCGAATCTTGTTCCAACACTTTAAATCTATTGAAACAATAGTAATGGAAGAGTTTGAGTCCAATTACGAGGTCTGGTTGCGGAAAAGTCACAAGTTATAGGCTTCGGAATGTAACACACAAACTGAGTCCAATTTGAGACGTTGACGCACGGATGGAGCTAACTTGTTTCGACTGTCCCAAATCTTGTTCCAACACTTCAAATCTGTTGAAACAAAAGTAATGGAAGAGTTTGAGTCCAATTACGAGGTTTGGTTGCGAAAAAGTCACAAGTTATAGGCTTCAGAATGTAACACACAAACCGAGTCCAATTAAAGAGATTGACGCACGGATGGAGCTAACTTGTTTCGACTGTCCCGAATCTTGGTCCAACACTTTAAATCTGTTGAAACAATAGTAATGGAAGAGTTTGAGTCCAATTACGAGGTCTGGTTGCGAAAAAGTCACAAGTTATAGGCTTCGGAATGTAACACACAAACTGAGTCCAATTTGAGACGTTGACGCACGGATGGAGCTAACTTGTTTCGACTGTCCCGAATCTTGTTCCAACACTTTAAATCTGTTGAAACAATAGTAATGGAAGAGTTTGAGTCCAATTACGAGGTCTGGTTGCGAAAAAGACACAAGTTATAGGCTTCGGAATGTAACATACAAACTGAGTCCAATTTGAGACGTTGACGCACGGATGGAGCTAACTTGTTTCGACTGTCCCAAATCTTGCTCCAACACTTCAAATCTGTTGATACAAAAGTAATGGAAGAGTTTGAGTACAATTACGAGCTCTAGTTGCGAAAAATTCACAAGTTATTGGCTTCGGAATGTAACACACAAACTGAGTCCGATTTGAGACGTTGACGCACGGATGGAGCTAACTTGTTTCGACTGTCCCAAATCTTGTTCCAACACTTTAAATCTGTTGAAACAATAGTAATGGAAGAGTTTGAGTCCAATTACGAGGTCCGGTTGCGAAAAAGTCATAAGTTATAGGCTTCGGAATGTAACACACAAACTGAGTCCAATTTGAGACGTTGACGCACGGATGGAGCTAACTTGTTTCGACTGTCCCAAATCTTGTTCCAACACTTCAAATCTATTGAAAGAATAGTAATGGAAGAGTTTGAGTCCAATTACGAGGTTTCGTTGCGAAAAAGTCACAAGTTATAGGCTTCAGAATATAACACACAAACTAAGTCCAATTAAAGAGATTGACGCACGGATGGAGCTAACTTGTTTCGACTGTCCCGAATCTTGTTCCAACACTTCAAATGTGTTGAAACAATAGTAATGGAAGAATTTGAGTCTAATTACGAGGTCCGGTTGCGAAAAAGTCACAAGTTATAGGCTTCAGAATATAACACACAAACTAAGTCCAATTAAAGAGATTGACGCACGGATGGAGCTAACTTGTTTCGACTGTCCCGAATCTTGTTCCAACACTTCAAATGTGTTGAAACAATAGTAATGGAAGAATTTGAGTCTAATTACGAGGTCCGGTTGCGAAAAAGTCACAAGTTATAGCCTTCGGAATGTAACACACAAACTGAGTCCAATTTGAGACGTTGACGCACGGATGGAGCTAACTTGTTTCGACTGTCCAAAATCTTGTTCCAACACTTTAAATCTGTTGAACCAATAGTAATGAAAGAGTTTGAGTCCAAATACGAGGTCTGGTTGCGAAAAAGTCACAAGTTATAGGCTTCGGAATGTAACACACAAACTGAGTCCAATTTGAGACGTTGACGCACGGATGGAGCTAACTTGTTTCGAATGTCCTAAATCTTGTTCCAACACTTCAAATGTGTTGAAACAATAGTAATGGAAGAGTTTGAGTCCAATTACGAGGTTTCGTTGCGAAAAAGTCACAAGTTATAGGCTTCAGAATATAACACACAAACTAAGTCCAATTAAAGAGATTGACGCACGGATGGAGCTAACTTGTTTCGACTGTCCCGAATCTTGTTCCAACACTTCAAATGTGTTGAAACAATAGTAATGGAAGAATTTGAGTCTAATTACGAGGTCCGGTTGCGAAAAAGTCACAAGTTATAGGCTTCGGAATGTAACACACAAACTGAGTCCAATTTGAGACGTTGACGCACGGATGGAGCTAACTTGTTTCGACTGTCCCAAATCTTGTTCCAACACTTTAAATCTGTTGAACCAATAGTAATGAAAGAGTTTGAGTCCAATTACGAGGTCTGGTTGCGAAAAAGTCACAAGTTATAGGCTTCGGAATGTAACACACAAACTGAGTCCAATTTGTGACGATGACGCACGAATGGAGCTAACTTGTTTCGACTGTCCCAAATCTTGTTCCAACACTTCAAATCTGTTGAAGCAAAAGTAATGGAAGAGTTTTAGTCCAATTACAAGGTTTAGGTTGCGAAAAAGTCACAAGTTATAGGCTTCAGAATGTAACACACAAACTGAGTCCAATTAAAGAGATTGACGCACGGATGGAGCTAACTTATTTCGACTGTCCCGAATCTTGTTCCAACACTTTAAATCTGTTGAAACAATAGTAATGGAAGAGTTTGAGTCCAATTACGAGGTCTGGTTGTGAAAAAGTCACAAGTTATAGGCTTCGGAATGTAACACACAAACTGAGTCCAATTTGAGACGTTGACGCACGGATGGAGCTAACTTGTTTCGACTGTCCCAAATCTTGTTCCAACACTTTAAATCTGTTGAAACAATAGTAATGAAAGAGTTTGAGTGCAATTACGAGCTCTGGTTGCAAAAAAGTCACAAGTTATAGGCTTCGGAATGTAACACACAAACTTAGTCCAATTTGAGACGTTGACGCACGGATGGAGTTAACTTGTTTCGACTGCCCCAAATCTTGTTCCAACACTTCAAATCTGTTGAAACAATAGTAATGGAAGAGTTTGAGTCCAATTACAAGCTCTGGTTGCGAAAAATTCACAAGTTATTGGCTTCGGAATGTAACACACAAACTGAGTCCAATTTGAAACGTTGACGCACGGATGGAGCTAACCTGTTTCGACTGTCCCAAATCTTTTTCCAACACTTCAAATGTGTTGAAACAATAGTGATGGAAGAGTTTGAGTTGAATTACGAGGTTTGGTTGCGAAAAAGTCCCAAGTTATAGGCTTCGGAATGTAACACACAAACTGAGTCCAATTTGAGACGTTGACGCACGGATGGAGCTAACTTGTTTCGACTGTCCCGAATCATGGTCCAACACTTTAAATCTGTTGAAACAATAGTAATGGAAGAGTTTGAGTCCAATTACGAGGTCTGGTTGCGAAAAAGTCACAAGTTATAGGCTTCGGAATGTAACACACAAACTGAGTCCAATTAAAGAGTTTGACGCACGGATGGAGCTAACTTGTTTCGACTATCCCGAATCTTTGTTCCAACACTTTAAATCTGTTGAAACAATAGTAATGGAAGAGTTTGAGTCCAATTACGAGGTCTGGTTGCGAAAAAGTCACAAGTTATAGGCTTCGGAATGTAACACACAAACTGAGTCCAATTTAAGACGTTGACGCACGGATTGAGCTAACTTGTTTCGACTGTCCCAAATCTTGTTCCAACACTTTAAATCTGTTGAAACAATAGTAATGGAAGAGTTTGAGTCCAATTACGAGGTCTGGTTGCGAAAAAGTCACAAGTTATAGGCTTCGGAATGTAACACACAAACTGAGTCCAATTTGAGACGTTGATGCACGGATGGAGCTAACTTGTTTCGACTGTCCCAAATCTTGTTCCAACACTTCAAATATGTTGAAACAAAAGTAATGGAAGAGTTTGAGTCCAATTACGAGCTCTGGTTGCGAAAAATTCACAAGTTATATGCTTCGAATGTAACACACAAACTGAGTCCAATTTGAGACGTTGACGCACGGATGGAGCTAACTTGTTTCGACTGCCCCAAAGGAACGGAGAAAGTACGAGGCCGAAGGGTCATAGTATGAGCAGCGGGGTTAGTTACACGACTAGAAAAAAAAATATAATAGAAGTTTGAGAAAGAGGAAATAAAACTCAGGATGTTTGGCCCAACCCTAGATGAACATAAAAGACCAAAACATAGCCTGATTAGTGATTTCTAAACATTGGATTGTGGTTGTTTTCATGGGTTGATTTTTACTGTGGAATTTGAGCATTATTGACCATTATTTGGGGTACAATTATACAAAGGTTTGAAATCACTAATCAAGCTGATTTTTGGTTTGTAGGTCCACCTAAGGATTGAACAAACATCCATATGGTTAGTGTCCTCTAAGAGTGTGCCACGTGGCTCATATTGTGGTCGATCAGCGAATTTATTGAGGGCGGTAGCAAAGTTCTACTCACTAATACCTGCTCACATGAAATATGAAGCCCATAATTCTCTCCCTACTAACCCATCCAAGTAGGAAAAGAAAAAAAACCTTTTTAAGTTAAATTAATAAAAGGTTTATGATGGAAGGGATACGCACATGGGTGCACGTTAGCAGAAGTTGAAGATTTCCCGGGAAAGAACAGGTGTTGGTTTCGTGCAGCCCAACCGTGACCGCCCGAGTGGGAGACACGTCATATGGGGAATAGTTCGTTACACGGTTCCCGCAAAGGAAACGGAAGGAGCCAAGTGGCAGTCGTGGCGTGTCGGAGGAATCTTGTCAGGATGGCCGGCACAGCCGGCACAAGTCTCGTGCGCTCTATCTCTGCTTATGTAATGTAATTCCAACCAACCAAACCAAAACCAAATCAAATATCTTGTTTATCTCTGTCGTCAGTTCTGCCAAAAATCACTTCTCCACCACGTGCAAATCACACGCTTTATATCTCGCACGGAAAATTCGAATCCCCACGGATCGTACATATTACCCTTATTACCCATCCGACTCCCTCTTTTTTACCCTTTCAACCTCCTTTTTCAGCTTATTACAAACTGCAAAGCTAAGATGGTACCCCACTAATCAGCCTGATAGGTGATTCCTAACCATTCGATTCATTCAACCTTCCATCATGGGCTTCAAATCCAATGACTAAGAATCTTTATCAAGTTGAACAAACGGGTGAGCTCAATGGGGGCAAAGAGTGTGTGCCACTTGGCAATTTTTGGTGTGACCAACTAAGCAAGACAGATGTTAATGAACAACACCTCTGGTTTCCTAAAAACTATTAAAAAAAATAGAGGAATATTTATTTATTTATTTATTAAATACCTTTAAATTGTTGGCAATATTAGAACAAACACAATGAAGAGAATAATTGGTAGAGAAATTAGAGGAAATATAAATTTTTTAACAAAAAAATAATAAAAATATGGGGGTTAAATATGTTTCATGTAGTTTGAAATATGGGTTGGGCACCACGGCCCCCCCTTTTTTGTGCCCCATCTCGGGAATCGTTTTCTCGGCTGTGGATTTTGAGAATCCAATGGTTGTTCTTAGCTCTGAGCTGGCATCGTTAGATTCTCGAAATCCACGGCCGAGAACACGACTCCCAAAAGGGGTACAAAAAGGGCCCTTAGAGCATGACTCTTGAAATATTATATTTATAGAATTTAATATGGAATTTTAAAAGAATTTTTAAATTCTTTACTCCCCAAAACTTGAGTCTGACAAAATCCATCATTTTTTTTCCAAAAAAAAAATTAGCAAAATACAATTTTAAATTATAAACTATTGGCAAAAAAAATTCTATCATCTTAATTTTGAAAAAGAAAAAAAAACTAGTACATTATATTAATAAACAACAATATTAAGATTATATTCTCAATTGGGCTCGAGCCCGTGACCCAATTGGTTGACGTAATATACCGTCATCTCGATATCACAAGTAATAGACATTAGTTAATTTATAAATTACGTCCCTTGCATATACTTGTTACAAAGCTGCAAAACCCGGGTTCTTTTAAATAAAATTATTTCGATATTACCTTTGAAATCATCGATAATTCAGGATGTTAAATTGATTATATATGCGTTTATTATTTTGGGTTTTGCCTATTTGTTGGAGATTATGATTGTTGGGGTTCGATAGCTCCACTCGTAACTGAGTGACAACCGGCATTTCGAGTGTATACACATACCGATAAACACATTCGACAAAAAGAAAAAAAATGTTTTAAGGCCAGCAAGTCCAGTAAGTGAGATATATACATAAATATATTAAATTAAAATTTATTTATATTATGAGTAGTGTTGCTGTGAGCCCCAGGATGACATCCTCTCTAGATCGAGATCCGTTGGGGAAAACTTAATATGCAAACGGTTGCATACTTTAGAATATGCAAATGTGGCCAGAAAGTGACATGTAACAACCAAATCCCCTCCTTGTTAACCCAATGATCCGTACACCGATTTAATCCTTTGAAATAAAATGGAAACGTTGGGTTAACTATGGGGTTTGGTTGTTACGTGTCTCCTTCTGCCTGCATTTGAATACTCTACGCAACCATTTGCATACTGGTTTTTCTCCAATCGTTGTATGGTCCTGGGGATTTTCATCGAACAATCCCTAAGACCATCCCCGGCTCGATGCAAGTTGAGGCATAAGGCAAAAACTCTATATGAGGCTTTTTTTATATTTAATACATATAGTATTAATTAAAAAATTTAGAAATCTATATTTAGTAAAAAAATCTTATTTAACAGCTATTCGTAATAATCAAAAGCTACGGAAAAAATTTAGATGCAGAGGACTCCAGCTGTCAGGTTGCAGTCCATGCAAAAGACTCTCGCGACCCTACATAGATCTTTTTTGGGCCTACAACTGGATGGATGTTCAGCCCACCTATTAGCGGATCAACACAATAAAAAAAATCAGCTTGATTAATGATTTCTAACCCATTGAATTTACATGTGCTTGAATCCAATAACTAGAATCAATCCTAAAAAGTACTAAAATATATGGCTAGAGATAACCAATCAGATTAATTTTTGGTTTGTATATCCAACAAGGAGTGGGCTAAACATCCATCTGGTTAGTAAGCAGGGGGCCTTCTCTGGAGTCAAGGAGAACGTCCTCGTCCTAGGCTGACAGCATCATTTTTTTTTAATTAATATTTAATATAACTTACTTGGGGTCATGAACTTTTGTGCAGAGAGGAAGAGAGAAAGAGAGATGGAGGGGAGATGACAATAATACCCTTGAGCAAATAAGGAAATTGGCTTTATTCTATGTATTTTTAGGTCTGAAACGCGGATATGTACGGTTGTCGTTTCTGCAAATTATGATATTCGCTTATTCCTATGCGTATTCACTAAAATACCCTTGTAACTTCAAGAAATCAACATAAAAACTTTTTGAAGGTAACCAAATTCACTAGTGGGCATGGTTCGAAGTCTAGGCCGATCCCGTTCTGGATTGCCCAATCCAGAACGGGATCGGTGGCTATTGAGATGATCTGAAATGGGGTTGTCTAGCCCGAGATGGACTGATCTTCTTCAACCCTCATGTCATCTCGAGACGAGTGATCTATCCGCCGATCCGGAATGGGATCGCCGCCCACCAATCAGGCCTCCGATCCCGAGATTTTCAACAATGCTAGTGGGTATATAAGTTCAGAATCAGAAAAAAAAAATTTAATAATTCCTCTCTAACACCATTTGATAATGACTCTTTTCTCCCCACCCATGACTTAAGGTTAGGAGTGTCAACGGGTCAGTTCCGGTTCGGTTCCTAAGGTACCCAAAACTGGAACCGATATTGCCGGTTCTTGTCGGTTGCGGTTCTCAAAATGATGGATCCGGAACTGGAACCGATTATTTGGTTCTTCTCGGTTTCGGTTCCGGGTTCTTTTACACTATATTTATATATTAGTTCTGGTTCTTATCAGTTCGGTTCCAGTTCTTATCGGTTTTGGGTCCAAACCCCGAACCATTAGTTTCGGTTCAGTTGCAGTTCCAGTTCTTTTTAAATCGGCGTTTTCGGTAAATTCGGGTAAAATTGACACCCCTACTTATGATGTGCCATGTAAAAGGGTAGGATGTGTGATTTTGAGCACCGTAGATAAATGAAAATAACAACAGGTTTGCTCTCTAAGTCTATGAGAGGGGGGTAGTGGCATTTTGGTCATTTTGAATAAAATGAATATATTGAAGTTCTGTATATGTCTACAGTGTAAGGGAAGCTCTTGTATTACTTTATTGACTCTTCTGCCTTTTGTCAGATTAGGATTTGTTCATCCAAACCTTGCTCCTCAACAGACAGCTTGTTTTTCTTCCTAAATTTTCCCTTTTGTTCTAATTTGCAACTCCTCCATCTATTTAAGCTTCCCCCCTCACTTAGCTCCAAACAAACACCAACAACCCAGCACCAGCACCAACACACCTTTCTCAATTTTGTTTTCTGAAATTTGAATTCTAGCAATGGAAGGGATGGTGAAGCCACGCAAGTGTGAGCCGAACACAACGTCGTCGGCACTAGCCATGCACAAAGACTCGCACGTAATATCGAAATTCAAGCCAAAGATTCGTATAGTTCACATATTTGCTCCAGAGATCATTAAGACCGATGTTGCGAATTTTCGAGAGCTTGTTCAAAGACTCACCGGAAAACCGACTGATCAAAAAGGCGGTAAGAAGAAAGCGAGGAGTGTAACGAGCGAAGAATCGAGGACTGTGTATTGTAAGCCGGCGAAGACGATGGAATTCGGAGACGGGTTTCGGAGTTCGGGTTATGTGGAGAGAGTTAAGGAGGAGAGGGAAGAAGAAGAGATATGGGGAGGTGAGAATTCAAATGGTTTTTTTGGTGGGTTGGGAGATTTTGATGGTTTTATTCAAGGACTTGGTGAATTTCCTTTGCTTCCTATAAATTCTTCTCATATGGATGTGTTTGGAGAGACACATATTACTTAGTAGGATTAGTTTCTTTGATGGATGTGGATTTTGTTGTTGGTTTTTACATGTTTTTTTGACTAATTATCTCTCTCTATCTGTTTCCCTCTAATTCTCTAAATTTCTCTTGTAAATATAAAGGAGAATCATATACTTATATTTCATCATCTTCTTCTTCTTCTTCTTCCGGTGTCGATCAGTGATTCCATTTGCATTTCTTTTCTTCTACATTTGTTGTTAGAGTAGTAATGAAATTCTTTTTTTTTTTTTTTTTAATTTTGAGTTTTGGATTTTCATTTTGGATTTTACATATATCCACATATTTGGCACATCTCTCTCTCTCTCTCTCTTAATGGGGTCTCATGCATTTCTTTTTGTGTAATGATCACATGGTCCAGGTGCATGGATATTGTCATGGTGCACAGTGGTTACACTTGACCAATGACAAAACGACACTACTGTGCACCATGGACGTTGTCCATGGACCCCCGGACCATGTGATCACTACTCTATTTTTTTTTTTTGGGTGGGGAGAGGAAATGGGGTCTCGTTTCTTATAAGATGAAAATTGTATTTTTTTTTTTTCCAAGTAAATGCTTACTTTTCTTGCAAGTCTCATTTTATTTAGATTAATTCTAATTTTTTTTTTTTTTTTATTGTTATGGGAAGTCGTCTCCCACTATTCAAGATGGTATAAGCCATAGGGTACAAAAACATCTCCAATTCAAAATATCATTGAAGCCACCATGTTTTCATTTTTTAATACACGTCTCTTATCCTCTTAAGAAAAAAAATATACATATAAGAGATATTGTAATGCCACCCTTTTGTGCCTTAGCAAGTAGGGGTGGGGTGTCAACGGTTCGGTAAACTGTCGGTTCTCGAAATAATGGATCCGGAACCACAACTGATTGTTTGGTTCAGACGATTCCGGTTCTAGGTACATTGGCTCCAATCTTGATTATATGGCAATTTTAACACTATACTTATATATTTAACATTGTATTTATATATTGGTCCCATTTCAGGTTCCAGTTCTGCCCAAAACCGGAACTGTTATTATCAGTTCGGTTCTGGTTCTTATTTCATCAGTTCTCAAAAATGTGGAACCGGAACCGGAGTTTTCGGTTCGATTTTGGTTGAACGCTGAGAGAGAGAGAGGGAGAGCATGGTGGGAATGACATGTTTGTATATAGAAATTAGATACACCAACCATAAACAAAATAATAAAAAAAGTGAGAATCATGCGACGTGAGGTTCCTTGCAATTCTAAAATTGTTGTTCCATAGACAAGAAACCCAAATTAGAGGGTGAAAATTAACTTGATTTTGACTTGGGACAGCCTAAAGTCGGTACTTGAGTCAATTTTATTCACAAATTGCAATTTTTATTTGGAAGACTTATTAGATCTAACCCCAGCAAGTGGGTGTCACATAAAAAGGCATTACGTCACATGTGTAACAGTGATTAATTAAGTTTCGGACTTCGACGGCTATGAGCTCTATCGTGCTCCCATAGAAGTGGCTCCACAGTATCCCAGCCGTTCAATCCGTGGGCCATCTCTTGGATTGATCATAGCCTTAAAACGAAACCAACTGAAAGATTGATCAGTCTGACTTCTGTTCTAAGCACATCTAAGAGCTGGTCAACAGTAGTCTTGGGAAGGTCCATAAAGGATCATGGAGCTCAGGTTCTTAAAATAAAGCCTCTCAATTATTTACATATGCAGTACTGCAACTTGCAATATTAGAAATTTCGGATGTAGAGAGATCAGGTCGTCGAAAGGTCATAAGGGAGGAAGACTCGAAATGGAAGTCCATATGATCAGCTGGCCACTCCGTGTGATGTAGGGGTAGGCTGAGATTGGTCTTGGGTGTCTTGACACGCCTTTTCATCACATCCCCAGGTCTTAATCAAGCAGGTATGCACCGACCTGTCTTAATTTTGCGTTAGGAAAAAGATGTAACAAGGTATGCCTGAAACTGTTCATTTGCGGAAGCAGCATATTTGGTAGTCACCGCTGCCATCTGGGCCCACTGACCGCTTGGATGTTTATCCCACCCCTTGGTGGATATACATGCCAAAAATCACCTTCATTAGTAATCTATAACCATTAGATTTTAACACTTTTTAGCACCATTTAAGGCGTTCTTATAGCCGTTGAATACAACCATTTTTGAGTACTAAAACCAACGGCTAAAAAGCACTAAACAAGCTGATTTTTTGTATGAATATCTATTAAAGGGTGGGCTAAACATCCATGCAGTCAGTGGGCCCAGATGGCAGTGGTGACTACCAAAAATGCCGCTTCCGCAAATGAAACGATCTCAGGTATACCTTGTTACATCACGACCCTTTTGCGTTATTAAGATATTCTTGAGGCCTGATGGCTTTCAATTTGTCAAACACGTGTGAAATCACAAAGTCAGAAAGAAAAAAACCAGCTTGTTGAAGAAGCTTAGATACTGACCCTGAAACCACCCCCGACATCTACTATATCAAGGTCAATGGACTTGAAATTTTACAAAGAGAAACTTCCACCGATTACGACGAATTCTTCTTCCATCGCCCTAAATATCATCTCCTAAATACCAAAACAACTTAATAAATTCGAACCATCAGATCAAATCATGGCTTAAGCCACGGTAATCAGGCAGATAGAAATGTAGCTGCACACTCAAATCTGAGACTCTTTTGAATTCCCATACAAGCAAAAGGAATCCTGTTTATTCAGTTTTTGTAATTAGCTCTCGTACTCTGTGACGGCTTCAACGCTTAAGGGAACAGGGGGGCCATCCAACCTTGTTAAAACATCTGGTACTCCAGTAGTATCCCTTATTATCTGCAAAAATAAGAGCAGCAATAAGAAGAATGTAATGAAATCTGTCTGTTGTGGCATTTTCTGTCAAGTCAAGCAATAAAACAAGCTGTAAAAAAGAATTTGGATTTAGTATAATTTGACGAAGCCGAACATGGAGCAAATGGTGAAGGTAACGAGTATATCAGTTATCATCCTAATACCTTTAATGGGAAGCCGAACATGGAGCAAATGGTGAAGGTAAAGAGTATATCAGTTATCATCCTAAAACCTTTAATGGGTATCTATAAGAGGAGATAAACTATAAAGATGAGGTTCATTATCCCCAAGGACCTATACATGTGGCTCACCAACTCATTGGCCTCGAATGTTCACTGGTGTGGTGTTATAAGTGTACTATAGGTCTGTTTTTAGAGCTATGCCCCATCCAAAAGGTGCCACACCAATCAAACAGTCATGATAAATGAGTGGGTCACCTATGTGTACAAATGGGGCTAGGATCCACCAAAGATGATGGAATTCAAGCCAATCATATATTATGATTATTGTTGCCTCTGTCAATGTTGAGCTTTAGGTCTGCATTTTGCCAGATGGGAGGCTTTTCGTCAGTTGGCAGCTGGTAAAAAACTTGCACCAAATTTCTTCGCATTGGATTCTATTTCCTAATAGAGCATTCTCTCAAGCTGACGTACTACACCATTAACCAAAGGGTAGAATTAAGTGGGCAAGGATTGAATAGGGCACCTAGGAACGAGATGCTCTGCAACGTTGCTTGGTTGCGGCTAAGAGTAGGCTACTGTTCTCACATAACACGGTATGAGTTATGTTAAAAAAGTTAACCTAAGAAAACATAATTTATTTGGACATTTCGAATGTAGGGACTTTGGCGCAAGGTATTATAGACCCTATGAAGCAAGATTTATGATGGATTCTATCAGAAGCAGATGTTCATCTCCAGATTGTTCTTCTGATGGTGTCGCCCCCTTCCTAAGGGATTTGTGTTTATTTGACTGTTAGTTTGTCATTCAGCAACACTATATGCATGATCAGTTCACCAGGGAATAACCTGGTTGTTGAGAACGTGGTGTTAGGTTTTTATCCCACGACTTTGTTTTGCTCCGGAAATTCTAAGTTTTGGTGTCGCCCCCTACATAAGGGGTTTCTTTGTGTTGGGTTTTGTTCTGGGCCTTTTTATGACATATCAGCTTATTCGGGAAGATTTCAGGCAATTGCGTTCACAGTGTCTGGTGTGTTGGGTTATTGTTAAGGGCAGAATTTGTTTCTTGCGTTATCATGGGGGATAAAACTCTAAAGTTGGGTATCCCAAGTGCATCTGAACTTTTCAGGGCTCCAATGACCATTGTGAAGTTGAATGGGATGAATTACCTACAATGGTCAAAGTCGGTGCAAGTGTTTCTCACCGCAAAAAGAAGGTTGAAGTATTTGACAGCTGAGAAGCCTCTAGAGAATTCCAGCACATACAATGAGTGGATGCAAGAGAATGTGCAGATTATGATATGGCTATGGCACAGCATGGAACCCTCAGTGAACACCAATGTTATGTTTTTGGACACAGCGAAGGAGATGTTGGATACTCTTCAGGACATATATCTTCCGAGAAAAATATATCCCATACCTATCAGCTCTTCTAGATATCTTCTCCCTTCAGCAAGGAGATAAATCACTAGGGGAGTACTACGACATGTGGGAGGAACTTAATGTATATCAGCCACTTAAGAAAATTTAGAAACTCAAAGACGGCAAAGAGAGGAGTTCCGAGTTGCAAAATTCGTCTCAGGATTGAAGTCTGACTATGAGCCAGTTCGTGCTCAGATTCTTGGAAGCCAACTTACCAAAAAAATGAGACACTTTCCTTCAACGAGGTATATTCACTCCGCACGTGATTCTGATAAAAGAGATAAATCTACCTTCATATCATCCACTGGTCGTGGCAATAGAGACCGTGGTAGTGATCGTTTTAGTCATGGTGGCAGATCTGGTCGTGACTTCTAGGGAGGCCGTGGAACCAGGAAACCCTTGAGATTTCTCTAAAAAACTCCCTCAATCCCTCCCTTTAGGTGAGAATCCCCTCTCCCCTCAAAACCCTAGCCCTTCCCCTCCTTTAATGCAACATAGGTGTTGCCCCTTTCTCTTCACAAAAAAATCCAGCACCTTCCCTTCCTTTGTGAGCCCAAGTAGTGTGCTGCTTTTGTGCCCATTCTCCCCTCTTTAAACCCTCTCTTGTTTGGAAGATCTAGCGGTAAAAGAAGAGTAAGGAGAGGAGGAGAGGAATCATCACCAAAATCTGATTTTTTTATTAAAGCTTTAGTGTAGGTTATCCCCTTTATTGCATGGTTATTTTCCAAATTATGTATATGATATGTGCATGTGTTAGATAGTGTTTACATGCTTTTTATTATTGTTATAAAATCAGGTATCTTGATTATCATGCATGTTGATTATTTAGGATGGATTTTACATGTCTCTAGCATTACCTGCTATTTTTGTAAATCAGGCTTTCATCTTGTTTTCATATATTGTTGGATTTTATGGTGATATCTCTTTTGATCCCATAATGATTATTGGGCCCTGTTATGACCAGAAAAGAAGGTTGGGAGTGCATGGACACACGGTTAGGGTTTTGTGCCTTGTCCTGTGTCAGAGTCCTTCATTTATCCCAAAACAGCAAGGAAGGCCCAGAACCCTGGGGTGTAAGGCCCTACCCCCCTTCGTACCATGTGGTGATTCAATTTGGCAAGCTTGTGACAAATGTACCATGTAGTGTTTCGTATATGCACAGCGTCGGCATTCTTTATTTCATGTTTAGTTCTCTTCGGGAGTTTCTCTGGTGTTATCATTGTTGCATTGCTTATTTTTCTTTATTTCTTGCATGGTTTTCTCGTGATTAGTCGCTCACCCCCATGGTAATACGAGTGATGGAGTGTGCCTACTGAGCTCCTCAGCTTATCCCTACTTGCTATGTTTTAGATTTACCAGATGGGATGGGTGTATAGCCGTTTCAGAGCCGGTGGAAGATTTACTATGCTTATGCTTTACTTTCTTTTATTAGAATCTATGCAGAAGGATTTGGTTTGGGAACAATAATGTAATGGTTTTATAGTTTATTTTATATTTGGTTGATGATTGATTGGATTTAGAATGCATGCAGTTAATTTTAGAACTTTACATTTTTGAGTTTTTTGCTATTTTGTTTAGGGCATAACTTTCCTCTCACATAATATTTTTAATTGATTCCAAAGCCCATGGATTCCTAATTGTTATGTGCATATCTCTAACGACTTTCATGTCAAAACTCTTAGTTTTTTGTTGTGTGTACATCTTAGAAGTTACTGTTTTGTTTTCTGTAAAAACCTTGTTCTTTCAATTTCTAGGCAAAATCTGTTAGGATCTGAATTTTGGTCAAAAGACTAAAACATGAAAGTTGTGTGTTTACAAGTTAGTTTTCAAACCTCCTTCGAATCAACCTTCTCTGATTTTTCAATAGGAAGTTATGGATTTTATACCCAGGACTGCTTGTCTGCAGATTTCTGAAGTCAGTTTTGCAGACCTTGTATCATTTGATTTTTCTTCTGTGAGACCCCCTGAAAATCCTACAATAGATTGGTTTTTCAATTAGCTTTCTAGATTGAAGTCTTAGGCCTCAAGAGGAATTTCCTGTAAAAGGTCCTAGACACTGCGATGGTATCAGTGCAGTTTTCTGTAGGATAAAAAAGTTTCCACTCGACTTCAGACTGTTTTCTGGAAAATTGGCCTTCACAGTACCCGCATCTTCTATTTTTCCCTATTAGGCTTTTCAGTTAGCTTTCCAAATATATATGGTAGGCTTCTAACTAGGAATATTGAATCCTCAGAAAATTCTACAAGGCAGACATGTCTTGCAGATTTTTCTGAACTTGTAACTTACCCTATTTTTTCCATCTTGTGATTTTCGTGCATCGATCCGATTTCCTGTCTTTCCCAATTTCCATTATTTTATAGTTAGTCTTATTCTAGGATGGATATGACATGATAGAATGGACTGAAACTTAAGTAACTGATGTATGATGGAACATAGAAATTCATAATTGAACTTTTCTCATAATTTCCTTCTTCTCCTCACCCCATATCCTTGGGTCTTAGCTGTTGATTTCGGTTTGGACCGAGTATGTCGCGGGTTGGTTAGGGAGATCTGGGATCGAGGCATGACACCTATGTTTCAACTGGATGTGAAGAATGCCTTCTTACATCGTGATCTCGCGGATGAGGTGTTTATGGAGCAGCACCCAAGGTTTGTTGCTCAGGGTGGAGTATTAAAGTCTACAAGTTGAAGAAGTCAATTTATGGCATAAAGCAGTCTCCTCGGACATGGTTCGACATGTTCAGCAAAGTTGTGATTGACCATCAAATGTGTCAAAGCCAAGCCAATCATTCTGTGTTCTTCAGGAGACGAGAAAGTGGAATTGTTATCCTTCTGGTATATGTGGATGACATAGTTTGTCACAGGTAGTGATTCTCAAGGCATCGAGATTTTGCAACACCACTTGAGAAAGTTCTTTCGGACCAAAGATTTGGGTCTTCTTCGGTATGGGTTCATAATATGGCGAATGTTGACGTATCAAAACTATACACCACGAAGTACTGGATCAATCCCCAAATCCCTAAAGATCCTCTTAGATTGACACGTGGCGGAGGAGGGAGCCTATAACGAAAAGAATGTGCAGGAGAGAAGATCTACTTTTTTTGGAGGGTCGCACAATGGAGGAACCCTAGAGAGAGAGAGAAGCTAGAGAGAGAAGAGAGAGAGAGAGAGAGAAGATGGAGAGAACCCTAGAGAGAGAAGCTAGAGAGAGGAAGATGCGGTGTAGCATCTGATAAATGTCAGAATATTTGTAATTGATAGTGAAGATCGGCCGTTGATTGTTGCCCATGGACGTAGTCGGCGTAAGAGGCCAGCGACGAATCACGGAAGTGCTATGTTGTCTTTTGATTTATTCGTTACTTTTATTGTATTTATTGTTTATTAATTTGTGATTGATTATGGTGGGAAGATCGGAGATCGGGTGGCAATCCCGATTCTATCCTACACAAAATGGCACCGTCTGTGAGAAACGGTTGTGAAGCCATCATAGAGAAGATAAGAGAGCATTAGGGGCATAGTCCGCCAAAGTTCATGTATTTTTGGAACGTTTAGAGGAGCTCCTACTAGCATTGCTGGCCTTCACGCTGATTCCGATGGTGGATATAGACCGAAAGAATCAAATTTGGGAATATCTCTCCCACTTCTTCTCAATAGAAGTATGGAGTGGGCTAAATCAATCTAGTTGTTGCACCAAATGAAAATAAATCAGAAAAAGACGAAGAAAAAGGTAGAAATGAAGATAACCACTGTTGTTGCTCCACCGCTATTGTGAGCACCGCTGTTGCGCATGAACAAAAGAGGTGAGTAAAAGAAAAGTAAATAAAAAAGATAAGGATGGAGAAAAGTACATATTGGATCAACTTGATGTTAAGCACGCACACCACGTTAGGTGTACATGCCTAATAAGACAAGAGATCAAAAGTGAAAGTTGAATAAAAATAGAAAACCAATAGCAAACGTGGATAGCAAGAAAGAATTAGCATGGAGAATAGGGCTGCAACTTGGGCGGGTTCAACCCGAGCCCGATGGGCTCAACCCGATGTCGAGCTCGGGTTAGGTTGGCCCCAACAGCACTCAGGCTCGGGCTCGGGCCTGCTTGTTTAGAACCGGACGAAAATCGAGTTGGGCTCGGGCTGAGGCTATAGGAAACCCAACCCAACCCGAACCCGACACACATTTAGTTGTATGTTATATAAATAGAACTAAACCCCTGTGTATATATCACACATGTTAGGGTTACGACTTCTCTTCTCTACCCTCCTTTCCTCTCCTCTCCTCTCCAAAGGGCTCCACCGCTGGACCCCGTTCACCGTCAATCCTTCTTGCTGCCATATACATTGTCACAGCAGGCAACATCATAAGTGATAACACCCTGCAGGTAAGTTTCCTCACTGTTATCTCATATGTGGTAACTTATCATCTTCAATGATTGCTGCTCTTTCTCCTTCTCTTATCTATTTTATATTTTTGTTCTTTTATTTTGATCTCTTGGGTTTCTTTAACTCTGATTTTGTGTAATCAACGGTGTGTTTATATGCCTCCAAAAAAAATGATCTTAATTGGTGATTAATAGATTTTCTCTCATTTTTATTTGGTGATAACTTTGATTTTCCCTCTTTTTGTTTATGTTGTTTATCATTTTTCTCCTTTAAAACATTTTTTTGTAATAAAAATTTGAATAATTTACCAACCCGACCAGCCTGATCGGGTTGAGAAATCCAGGCCCAATCTCGGGTTGGGCTCGGGCTCGGGCTCACCACCTTGCAGATCGGGTTGGGCTCGGGTTGACTCCTAACCCGACCCAACCCGCCCGAGTTGCAGCCCTAATGGAGAATGGGGGGTCCACTATGGTGTGTGGCATACACCATATTGGTACCAAAAAGTAAAGTAAAAACAAACCTCAAAAGTCAAAAGCGTATGAGAGAAGTTTTGCTTTGGGGTTGATCCCATGTGTGGCACACATGACAGAGGACTCTAAGAGTAAATTCAAAAGCGTGAAAGAAAACCCTTTATTAAGTGTGGTACCCACACGTAGCGACACTACAGTATTTTGGCACACGCAACGCCAAAAGACATTCACATGTAACACCCCACATGCACAAAGAAGCATTGGGTATTAGACACTAATTTACTTTATACAGGCTGGTCTAAACCCTTATCATTTTTGGGCTGATTGGGCCCCATGTTAAAGTGGATAAGGTACACTTTGCGGGCCATGTAATTGGCCAAACATGAGTAAGTACGAAAATTTTATAGACTCAGACCAGCCCATATAGAAGAAACTGTATAGATGGCCCACTTGAGTGTAATTAACCCAAAAAGTATAGATTTAGCAAGAGCATAAGTATGAGACTAACCTTGAGGGCCTAGATAAGCCCATATGTGAGATTAGCGTGGTAGGCCATGTAGTCGGTCTATCCGAGCATAGTAAGCTCAAATGAGCTCAGTATCTATATGAACGTAGACTTTGGGCCCTACTTGAGTATTCAACTTTCAACTCACGGGCCTAGTAATCAAGAACTTTGAGTAGACCAACATCGAGACCTCGGGCATTGAACCGACTCTTTGGGCCTGGCTATTAGACTTGAGGGCTTGGCAAAGTTAAGCTAAGTCCAACCCTCCAACTTGGGGTCTTATTAGAGGAGGGCCGACAAGAAGATTAGTGGAGCTAGAGCTCCCTTGAGACCATATTGAAGTACATTGAAGTATGTCAACCATCTCCAAAGAGGAGATTGTGCTCGGCCATTGAAGTTTATTGAAGTATGACAGCCGTCTCCAAAGAGGAGATCGTGCTCGGCCAATGAAGTAGCCAATCTCAGTTAAAGGGATTGTGCTCGGCGAGAAAGTCCAAACAAATCTCAATTAAAGGAATTGCAATCGGCGAGAAAGTGCATCCAATCTCAGTTGAAGAGATTGTGTTCGGTGAGTAGTCCCAACCAATCTCAATTGAATATTATTCTCGACTTCGTTCTCAGAAGCAGTATTGTGCTCGGATATTGAGCTATCGCAGTATTATTCTCGACTATCGTTCTCGGACACGGTATTGCTCTCGGATATTGAGCCATCGCAATATTATTCCCAGCTATTGTTCTCGGACATGACTTTATTAGATATTGAGCCATCGCAGTATTATTCTCGACTATCGTTCTCAGGCATGGCTTTATTCTCAGATATTGAGCTATCGCAATATTATTCTCGGCTACCGTTTTCAAACATGACATCATTCTTGGTATTATTATTATTCTGAGGTATCAGTTATGGTAATATTATTGGCCATCGTTCACGGATACGACATTATTCTCAATTATGGTATAATTCCCGACGATCAGAATATCATTCTGGGTTATAGTATTATTCTTAGATTTCGGAATATAATTCTCAGTTATAGTATCTCGGAGGCAGACCATCGCTTTGGATCGGAATATCGTTCTCAGCTTTGGATCGGACCATTCTCAGTTATAGTATCTCGATGGCTCTCAGAACAATAATAATACCAAGAACGATGCCATGTTCGAAAACGATTCCAAGAATAATACTGCGATAGCTCAATATTCAAAAATAAAGCCATGTCCGAGAATGATAGTCGAGAATAATACTACGATGGCTCAATATCTAAGAATAAAATCATGTCTAAGAACGATAACCAGGAATAATACTGCGATGACTCAGTATCCTAGAGAAATACCATGTCTGAGAACGATAATCCAGAATAATACTGCGATAGCTCAACATCCGAGCGCAATAACACTTCTGAGAATGAAGCAGAGAATAATATTCAACTGAAATTGGCTGAGACTACTCGCCGAACACAATCCATTCAACTGAGATTGGCTGGACTATCTCACGGAGCGCAATTCCTTTAATTGAGATTTAGTTGGACTTTCTCGCCGAGCACAATCCCTTTAACTGTGATTGGCTAGACTACTTCATTGGCCAAACACGATCTCCTCTCTGGAGATGGATGGCATACTTCAATATACTTCAATGTACTTCAATGTACTTCATTGTACTTCAATATACTTAACCTGTTTTTCACATAACATGCTAGAAACATAATGCAAATTCAATTTTCAATCAAAGCCTCATAGTCTAAAGGGAGCTCAAGCTCCACTAATCTTCTTGTCACCCCTCCTCTACCAAGTCCCCAAGTTGGAGGGTTGGACTTGGCTTAACTCTGCTAAGCCCTCAAGTCTAATAGTCAGGCCCAAAAAGTCAGTTCAATGCCCGAGGTCTCGATGTCAGTCTACTCAAAAATTTTGATGACTGGGCCCGTAGGTCAAAAGTTGGATACTCAAGTCGGGCCCAAAGTCCATATTCATATAGAAAATGAGCTCCTTTAAGCTTACTATGCTCGGGTGGGCCGACTACATGACCCACCACGCTAATCTCACATATGGACTTATCTAGGCCCTTAAGGTTGGTCTCATACGTGTGCTCTTACTAGATCTATACTTTTCGGGTTAATCACACTCAAGTGGGCCATTTATACAGCTCAGAGTTTCTTCTATATGGGCTAGTCCGAGTCTATAAAATTTTCGTACTTACTCATGTTTAGCCAATTACATGGCCCGCAAGGTTTACCTTGTCCACTTTAACATGGGGCCCAATCGGCCCAAAAATGATAAGGGCGAGGACCAGCCTGTGTAAAGTAGATAAGTGTCTAATATCCCATGCTTATTTGTGCATGTGTGAGGTGTTACATGTGCATGTCTTATGGCATTACGTTTGCCAAAATACTGTAATGTCGCCACGTGTGGGTACCACACTTAATAAGGGTTTTCTTTCACGCTTTTGAATTTACTATTGGGGTCCTCTATCTTGTGTGCCACACATGGGATCATCCCCAAAAGCAAAACTTCTCTCATAGGCTTTTTCCTTTTGCTTTTGTCAATTGACTTTTGAGGTTTGTCTTTACCTTACTTTTTGGGACCAATATGGTGTATGCTACACACCTAAGTGGACCCCCATTCTCCATGCTAATTCATTCTTGCAATCCACGGTTTCTATTGTCTTTCTATTTTTATTCAACTTTCTCTTTTGACCTCTTGTCTTATTAGGCATGTACGCCAAACGCGGTATGCATGCTTAACATCAAGTTGATCCCATATGTATTTTTCTCCATCCTTATCTTTCTTTTTTTACTTTTCTTTTACTTACCTCTTCTGTTCATGGGCAACGGCGAAGATGAAGAATATGGGGGCTGCACGCAGTGGTGCTCACAGTAGCAGTGGAACAACAACGGTGGTTATCTTCATTTCTACATTTTTCTTCATCTTTTTCTGATTTCTTTTCCTTTGGTGCAGCAACTTGATTGATTCAGCCCACCCCATATTTCTATCGAGAAGAAGTGGGAGAAATATTCTCAAATTTGATTATTTCCGTCTATATCCACCATCGGAATCAGCGTGAAAGCCCGCGACGCTATCAGGTGCTCCTCTAAACGTTTCAGAATACATGAACTTTGGCGGACTATGCCCCCTATGCTCTCATATCTTCTCTCCTTGATTTCTTTTCTTTTCTCTATGATGGCTTCGCAGCCGTTTCCCACAAACGGCGCCATTTTGTGTAGGATAGAATCGAGATTGCCGTCCGATCTCCGATCCTCCCACCACAAGCAATCACAAATTAATAAACAATAAATACAATAAAATTAAAGAATAAATCAAAAGACAACACAGCACTTACGTGGTTCGTCGCCGGCCTCTTGCCGGCAACGACTATGTCCACGGGCAGCAATCAACGGCCAATCTTCACTATCAATAACAAACATTCTGAATACATTTATCAGATGCTACACCGCATCTTCCTCTCTCTCTTTACATATCTTCTCTCTCTAGCTTCTCTCTCTGGCTTTTCTCTCTCTCTCTCTAGGGTTCCTCCATGGTGCGATCCTCCCAAAAAGCAGATCTTCTCTCCTTCTGCACATTCTTTTCTTTATAGGCTCCCTCCTCAGCCACGTGTCGATCTAAGAGGATCTTTAGGGATTTGGGGAATGATCTAATACTTCACAGTGTATAAGTTCCAATACGTCAACATTCGCCATAATATGTACCCACATTCGGTATTTTTTGGGCATAGAAGTTGTCAGATCCAAAATTGGCATTAATCTATCACAGCGAAACTACGTTACAAATCTTCCATCAGATATAGGATTGTTAGGTGCTAAGCCAGTTAACACCCCTATGGACCCAAATCACAAGTTATATGTGAATCAGGGAGAACTTATTAAGTAATCCAAGAGAGTATCAGAGAGTAGTTGGGAACTCATATTTGACGATACGTGACCAAATATCTCTTATGTGGTTAGTTCTATCAGTCAATTCATGCAGGCTCCTCAAGTTCCTCATATGGAAGTTGTAATCAAAATTCTCAAATACCTAAAAAGAGCACCTGACCGTGGAATTTTATACAAAAATAATGGACATCTACATGTTGAGGGGTATACAGATGCTGACTAGGTTGGATCTCCTTCTGATAGGAGATCTACTATAGGTTACTACACTTTTGTGGGTGGAAACCTGGTAACTTGGAAAAGTAAGAAACAATGCATAGTTGCCCGATCGAGTGCTGAAGCAGAATACCATGCTATGGCTTCAACAACATGTTTACTTGTATGATTGAAATATTTTTTGAGAGACCTTGAGGTGCCAGTCAAAGTTCCAATAAGATTGTATTGTGATAATCAAGCTTCTATTTGTATAGCCAGCAATCTGTGTTTCACGAATGCACGAAGCATATAGCAGTAGATTGTCACTTTGTTCAGGAAAAGGTACTCAACAAGGATATCTCTACATCATATGTATCCTCTCATAATCAACTAGCGATATCTTAACCAAAGCCCTTGACATGAGTACTGTGGGTACCATAATTTCACCTCTATGGCACGTGGCAAATTCGGGGCACAATAGTCCTTCATTGGATGGCCCATAGGAGTACTGACCAGCTGGCGGCCTCGCGACCTCCTAGTCACTCGACTCAACCTGAGCCAAAAGCTTCCTCTCGCACTCTAGGGCCAAGTGGAGCTGGTTGCGGAGATCGTCTGTGAGATCGCGCAGCCCCAAAAATGCAACAATGTTCTGCGAAGCACACCACTGAGTCAGTTAGAGCAACACAAACCCAAGGAGAAATCCACAAGGAAGAGACAGTAGTTACCTCGGTGATCCCCCGGCTGACGCCGTCATATGCTGCAAATGGGTCCGAAGGCATGGCATAGCGGAGTCGATCCCGAGGCAAACATAGCTACTCGATCATGTGCACCGCCACGTCAGGATCCGTCGTGGAGCACTCCCCAGTGATCGGAATGCCGCCAGGCATGTAGCCAAAGGACACTGTGTACGGGCCTGCTGGGGAGACAGGCCTAGAGGAAGGACCCGCCTCCGATTGGGTCTCATAATGCTCAAAACGAGCGTTGTAGGGCTTGTTCGTAAAGATCTCCTCAGTCGGAGGCAGGGTCTCCCCAAAAATAGTAAATCGGGCAAGGGGAGGAGCCGTTCCCACAGAAGAACCTCTGGCCGCCGTTTGACCAGCTGACGGCAAGCCTTTGGACGCTTGACGAGCTAGCGGCATACCACCAAATGGCTGCTCGCCCGTCTGCTCGTCGCAACCTCCTACCTGGTCGCTCGGCGGGAGAACGCCTTCGGCAATGCGAGGCACTTGGAAGGAGGTGCCCGTGACCTCGTTCGGCTGAAAGACAGGAGGAGGAGGGCCTCCCCTCTTCGACTTAGTCTTCTTCCTCTTCTTCGTCACTTCGGCTTCCGCATGAACAGGCGGTTCAGGAGCCATGTCTTCCTTCACGACCACGGGAGGAGGAACCCAACGAATGGGGACAGCCCGATAGGGGCCCGCTATAGGATCTGGAAAAGAGTAAGATCTGCTGTCCGACTCAAACCCTTCAACAGAAGCAAGGCCTTGAGAGTAACCGACTCACCAGGAACAGGGACGTGGATCTGAACACCCGCACGGCTGATCTCTCGGGGCCCGCTGGTTTGCTGGAAAACCTCTACCGTCCGCACGAGGATAAAAGAGCCCAACTGGAATTCCTTGCCGTGATGAAGATGGCTCCCTTTCTTGCCTGGTAGGACGGGTGAGAGTCCTGGCCCAAGGGTCCGAACCGTATTAGACCGGAGTACTACTACCAGGCGGTTGGCCCCCTAGAGACTGACGGTTCGAGTGCTGATCTTGCGGAGAGTGGGTCAGAAGAGAATGACCAGCAAGCGGCTCACCACCAGATGGCTAACCAGCAGACGGCCGACGACCAGTCGGCTCACCACCAGACGGCAGATGACCTGACGGCTCACCACCAGACGGCTAGTCCCTGGACTGACCACTAAGCGTCTGTTCGGCTAACGGCTGACTAGCAGACGGACGTTCAACCGATGGTAGGCCACCAGAAGGCAGATCACAGAGTCCTGGACTAGCTGGCGGCGTGGCTGGTTTCTCTTTTAGCCACTGCCTCCACTTCAACGGAACAATATTGTAGAAATGGGCGAGGTTGTCTCGTATAGACTCGGAGAACTTGACCCTCCTAGTTATCGGGGCTGCAAGCACAGACAACAAGAAGTTAATGAAGAGAAGAGAAGATCCAGAAAGTTGTGAAGATGGCCTCGGGGCGGGTCATACTCTCCAAGTTAAAATATGTCGGCACCCTGGAAAAAGATGGGCCACCCCGAGCCGGATCTCCATACTCCCAACCCCCACTCACGAGCAGGGGGTCATCCCTCCAATTCTTGTGAGAGTTGGGCAGACCGTCAACAAACCCCTTCTTGCCAGGCCTCACGGCTAGGCTATAGAACAAGTGTTTGAAGCCGCTGACTATCGTACTCTTGATGTAATAGACCGCGTCTATCTCCGCGACTCCAATCCTCGTCTGGCGAGTGTCGTTGAAGAACATAACCCGATCCAGCAGACGATAGAAGTTTTGATGCAGTTGGCTGGGAGCCCTATCATAGAAGATCAAGAGCTCACGAACCAAAGGAGGCAGAGGAAAAGTCAACCCTGTCTCTAACTGAGCAGAACAGATACTGATCAGCCCTGACTCGGCCACATCTTCACCTAAGAGATGCCCGCGTTACACATTGACATAGTTGGGAATAGCGTAGTTGCGAGCTATCTCAGCCACATCCGTGCCCGCCACACCAAGAGATTCAGGGGGACTAGGAGCCACTTCGTCCGCCTCCGATCTCCCAGCTGACTGATTCACGGAACCCCTTTCCCTCATGGTTGGGTTCCAATCAACATCCGCGAAGGCAGATGATTCGTCCCTAGCACCGGACGACTCAGCGGAAGAAGAGACCACCTGGCGGCCGTGTCTACTACTTACCATGCTGAAGACGAGCAAGCTTGCGGCTTAGTATAAGGAAGAGGGATCACTTGGGGTCAGAGAATAGAAGAGGAAAAGACAACGTTGGAAATGAATTCTAAAGTGACCCAAATGTGTTTTTATAGTAGGGCCACCTGGAATTAACAAAAATAAGAATGGCGTTAGAGAAACTCTCGGGCCATAACAATAAAGAGGATACAAGCAAACGCCTTCTCATGAAGTGTATTCTATCCAATGGGGTACCTCAGATGGAGATAACCTAGCTACCAACTAGCTGGCGGCAGGAACTCTCCATGATCTCGGAGATAAGTGACAAATCATGCTTCTCCACGATCTCAGAGATAAGTGACAAATCATGCTTACCTTGTCCCTTAACCCCGAGAGGGGGTGATGTGGGTACTATAATTTCACCTCTATGGCACCTGGCAGATTCGGGGCACAATAGTCCTTCATTGGATGCTCCATAGGAGTACTGACCAGTTGGCGGCCTATGACCAGCTGGCAGTTCGGGACCAACTGGCGGCTCATGATCAGACGGCGGCCAGTGACTAGCTGGCGACTCGTGACCAACTGGCGGCTCATGACCAGCTAGCGGCTCGTGACTAGACAGCGACCCGTGACCAGCTCTGGCTGCTCATGAACCGGCTAGCGGCTCATGAAACGGCTGGCGGCCCAGATATCCTGAAGATCCCGGACCACTTGACAGCCCATTTCCAGTTGACGGTCTAGACCAGCTGGTGGGAACTAGCTGGCAGACCATGATCACCTGACGGTCCTACATCGTCGGACTGTGCAAATCCACTGGTCAAGCCATACTGGCCAGATATTCGTGGGCCCCGGGACAAAGACAGGGTTCTAAGGCGAACAAGAGTGGTCCGGGCCGGCTCTCCCCTTTCGGGACAAAGAGGAACACTCAGGAAACACAGAAAGGGACCGCTAACAGGAAGCTGGAAGGAACAAAAGTGAGCGGGCCACCTCTGACCCGGCCAAGGAAAAGAGACTTGTAAATAGAACAGAGAGAGGAACAGAGACGGGGTCTATAAATAGAGGACCCCTCCCTTACATAGGAGGATCTTTTTCCAGAACAATTCCCCCACCAGAGAAGGGAGAGGAATTCTTTGCAAAGGGAGAAAGAGAAGCAAATCATATTAGAAAAGAGAGAGAGAGATCAAAGAATGGGGAGATCAGAAACTACATTTCCCTTTCCTTGAGAGATAACCTTTGTGTGTGTCTTGCCGCAGTGGAGCCTTTCCTGACTTGATCGTCAGAGTGTCTTTGGCAGGTACACCACCCACCTTGCTTCGGAGGATGTGATCGAGGAGCAGGAGCGGATTTGGAGTTGCAGCAGGCGAAAGGATGGAGTCTTGAAGACGGAGAAGGCTTTCTACAGCCACTCTCTCGTTGGCAACCGACTTCAACCTTGCATAAGCGATCTTCTTAGAGTCGGGCATCTTTTGCTTGAGATTTGTAGAGCTGTTTGGAGTGTGGAGATATTTTATGTACCGAAAGAAAAGATTCTATTAATAGAAAGTATCTATTGACTTTGAGGGGTGGGAAGGTGAGATTACAGTTTTTGCCCCCACAAGTACCATGAGCAAGATTTGTTCCAAGCTGGGCATTAATGATATCTATGCTCTAGCTTGAGGGGGAATGTTAAAGATTATTATTTTTTTTAGTATCTGGTCTAATATTCATGTTAGGGACATTTAGTCCCACATCGGATAAATTAGTAGAGTCTATCTTGGCCCCTACTTATATAAAGAGACTCAACTCATGTAATAAAAGATCTCAATCTAATCTCATTATTATACATTAAGCACTTTAAGCTTTCAGTGCTGAAATTAAGTTTCACCAAACACTATTGCGGTACCTATTTATAGGAATAAAAGAGATATATGAAATTCCATTATTGTCAGATCAAACATGAGTTTTGAACCACACTATAAAATTATTAGAGTGATGGAGCAAAGATTAAAACAAGAAACAATGATATCAAAGGATCATTTTGGCTTCATACTAGGAGGTCGTCCATTGAGAGTATCTTCTTATTTAGAAAATTAATATAATAAGTTTTGAGAAGATAAAAAATATCCCCACATTATCTTTATTGACTTAGAAAAAGCATATGATATAGTCCCTAAAGAAATGATTGGGTGGGTATTGCGAAAAAAAAAAAAAGTTACAAGAGGAGATACTGACATCATTATATATACATGTATGAGGGAGCATAAATAGTGTGAAAAGAGTGCGTTGTGAGACAAGTGAGTTCCACTTACACAGATATGAACCAAGGATTAGTCTTGATTTCATATATGTTGTGCACTAGATATGGATTAATTAGCTGCTCATATTCAAGGGGAGGTCCCTTAGTGTATGTTATTTATAAATGTAATGTTTGTTAATGAGATTGAATAAGGAGTAACTGCAAAACTAGAACTATAGATGGATACCTTAGAAACCAATTTAAAATAAGTAGGACTAAGAAAAAGTTTATATAATGCAACCTGTTGTAATAGTACTCGAAAAAATCAGATGCTAGTTAAGATTGACGTATAGGAATTGCCCAAGAGAGACCAATTTCATTATCCTGGCTTGATTATCCATAACGAAAGAGATTGACAAGGATGCCACCGTAGGATTAGAGCTGGGTGGTGGGGATGCACATATCGACAAAACCAAAAAAAATTTACAAGACTATAATAATAAGGCTACCTATGCTTTATGAAGCAGCATGATTGACAAGAAATAGCATGTTCATAGAATGTCTAGCAAGAATGAGAATGTTAAGATAAATGAGTCAAAAGATTGAGAAGACAACAAAAAATGAGCACATCCAAACAAATCTGGGAGTAGCTCCAATAGGGGATAGAATAAAGTAAAGCCGATTGAGATGGTCCGAGCATTTCTAGAAAGACCAATAAGTGAATCAATGAGAAGCACTTGGTGCAAGTTGAAGGCCTTAGAAGGATGAGAGGAAGGCCAAAAAGGATGTGTATTAGGTAGTAAGAAGGGATCTAAAGACACATGCCTTACCAAAAGATATAGCTCTCTAGATAGAGTTGAATAGAAAGATAGGATTCATGTTGCTAACCATAAAATGTTAGAGTAAGGCATTGATGATATTAGGATCATTGTTGATTTCTTAAATGAATGATATTGATCCATTTTCTCCTGAAACCATGCAATGGCCATTTCATAAGGGTCACATACATGTGTGTAGGTAGTTTTACTTGTCTCATAATTGTCAACAATATCAATTTCGAATTTCTATAAAAATTCTCGTCAGAGTTGTGCCTTGCTTTAGCAACAACCAAGTAAGAAATCAAAGGGCACACGTCGATAGAAATTTTGAAAACTATCTGCATTGAGATCAAGCTTAATGAGAAACTCACAAGTATTTCTTCGTCAAGATAAGAAATCATAAACATTCTCTGAAAAGTCCCACCTGAAAGACAGAGAAGAGTAGAATTTAGTATTGATTCATGAAAGATAACTAGAAAGTAGAAGCCCGAAAATGACCAAGCACAATCCGTTAACCACTTTCCAAGAACTCCACCATAAACATGGATATTTTTGAGTCTTGGGAAAAACTAAACTCAACCAAGTCAATAGAAAAATCGGGATCGTCTTTATAAAAGAAGTTGACAGAAACTTGTCAAAAACAGCGACTGAAGGAAAAAAAAAAAAGGTTAATTTGGCATTAGAATGAATATATTTTGGTTTCCCGTGATTATAACAAAGTCTAACGAAGTGGATACATTTATGAGAGAAAGATATAGATCTATATCTTAACTGCAAGGGTAGAGATATATTACAAACTAACAATCACAAAACCTATGTTAGTCATACCCAACAAAAACCAAAATAATGCTAAGAATCAAAGTATTACTTTCATCGCTCATCAGTCATCATCTCAGTGACTTTCAACAAATCATTGACCCATTTGCTAAGAAACTCAATGCTTTGGTCTCGAGCTCTCAGCCAAAACAATTACCCAGTCAAGTTTTGGTTCTTTGAGTATTGGGCTTTTGGACACTGCTATCAACATAAACAACCAAAGAACAACTAATATAGGATAAAGTACAAGAGCGTGAGCATTTCCTTGGAGAGTTCCTAGGTGGTGAAAAAAATATATTTTACTGAAAGGAGTGAGAAATACAGTTAATTCAAGCCAACGTTGGACTAACCATTAATGGAACAGATTTGGGCTGGATGTGGATAGTATACACCCATCAAATGCCTAAAGTACCTCATGTCTTCAAGTACACTTGACTTAGCAGTGCAAAACTTCATAAGTTGATCTCACTCTTCCTAACGCATAAAACGCACATTGTGAAGGGACAATGACCACATAATTTGCCAAAAGGGGTAACTGTTGACTTTTGAGACAATCACATTCTTGAATTACAGCAGGGGGAGATAGCAGTTTGGAAGCTGATTTAAAAAAGCATTCATGAATACCAAGAGATTCTCTTTTTAAATTGTCAGATGCATCATTTTCCATCTTTTCTTGTTAATGCATGATTTGTACAAGGAAAGAGGATAGTACTCAACCACAACAGACGATGGCATGATGCAGATCCGAAAAAGTATTCTCAAGGATTACTTAAAGTTTAGAGGCTAAAGAGCCTAAGCTTTCTTTGTGCTGTATGAAATAAGAAAGACGGAAAAGGTATTCAAATGCTTACTGAGTGGAAGTTTCAGACCACTGGCCATCACATCCCTAATAGGAACGGGAAGTTGCTGCAGCGTGCCAACTGCTTGGCCAAATGTGCCTTTTAGCTGTTCTGGTACAGCTTCTTCACGAACTGTTGGTGTTTCAAGAACCCCCTCGACATATTCTTCTTTCATTCGAAGTGGTCCCTCAACAGATAATTTGGTGGTTAGAATGAATTTGCTCTCTATCTGCATGTCAGCAGAAAGAGCCTCAGGAATGCCTAACAAGTTACAAGCAGGACAGTCTAGAATAAAATGCAAATAGAAGGTGATGTGTGGACAATGAAAAGTGAAAAATGGGAATCTGAGTAAAAACTATTTTTAACACAACAACAGAATCAAATATTTGGCCTCAGACTTCCAAGAACAGTAAACAGACCAGGGGAAATAATCAGATGCCAACCAGCATGAACCTAAACCAATTCCTCTATTCTAGAGAGGCTTAGTTAAGAGGAGATCCTTATAGTATTTTCCAGTTACCACCTACTAGCCCTATACTTGAATAGGTAAGACACGGCAAACCTCAAGGTTGTCACACAGAACATTATCCATTTAAGGGTACATGATCAGTTCCCAATTCAGGTATGCGACATAAGTCTCTCACTGTTCGAGTTTCCTTGGCTCATACACGTTTTGAAGCACCCTATAATTTTTCCATCAGGAAAACCCTGTGAACCAGCGATAACATTTGTTTTGTCTACATGCTGCTTAGCAGGGAATGGTAATCTGCTAGCTTTTATTAATTCTATGGAAACAATATAAGTAGTTCTTTCTGCAGCTTAGACTATTGACTTGAAATCCGGAGCTAAAAGGAGGATATAAAAGATATTATCCTGTGAGATATTCTTTATTTGAGAGAGAGCCCCTATCTTCACAATCAACACGGAAGAACTCTATGACATTATTTCCAAGTGGCAACTTTGGATTTTACTTTCATCCAGGTCCTTATTGAAAAACCTACAAGACCTGAGATATTTGGGTGAAGCTTGAAACCAACTGAAGATGTTATGGGAGAGGAGGAAGGAGACCAATGCATCTGCTCCCCTCCTATAATCAGACCAACTAAAGTACCTAAAGAGACTGGTGAAGAGATGGATTCATAGGTGGGGGGCTACAGTGATTATTTTGCAGGAAACAAAAGTAGATAAAGTTGATATGGGTTTGGTCAAGGAGCTATGTGGGTTTAGGGACTGTGGATGGCCGTACCTTCCGGCAATTGGGATAGTAGGAGTTATACTGATTATCTGAGATTGCAATCTTATTGAGGTGGAGGATGTGTTGGTTGGTGCATTGTCGGTGTCTATTCGATGTAGATGTATGGGGGAGCAGCTCTGTTGGGTGCTTATAGGGGTTTATGGGCCTTCGGTAAGTAGTGGCCGAGACCAGTTTTGGGGGGAATTGAATGATATATCGGGCTTATGGGATTACCCGTGGTGTATAGGAGGGGATTTTAATGTCATTCACTTCTTACATGAAAAGAATGTTAGAAGGAAAGTGACCAGAAGTATGAGGGAGTTTGATGACTTTATTAATAGGCACTTTCTTATGGACATTCCGATGGGAGGGGGCACATTCACATAGTCTAATAACCAAGAGCAGCCTCCTATGTGCAGGTCGGATAGATTTCTTGTCTCTTCCAACTGGGATGGCCATTTTCCAGGGGTCTCTTTGCTGGCTATCGCCAAGGCCGCTTCGGATCATGTTCCGTTGGTGTTAGACTGCAGGCATTTCAGTTCTCCCCCTCATCCTTTTCAGTTTAAGAACATGTGGCTGACTACTTCTCAATTTAAGGATAGGGTGGTAGAGTGGTGGCAATCATTTTCATTCGACGGGAGGGCTGGGGTTATCTTTAGGCGACTACAACTCCATGTGCAAGCACAAAGGGGAGACTGTCAACCACCTTTTATTGCATAGTGACTTGGCTAGGGAGGTTTGGTATTTATTCATGTTGGAGTTCGGGATGAACTGGGTGATGTTGGGGTCTCTTATGGATCTCTTGCTCAGTTGGCGCTCTTTCGCTTTCTCTTCTAGAGGGTGTATCCTTTGGAGGTTTCTTCCATTTACGATCGTGTGGGGGTTATGGAAGGAAAGGAACCGGAGAGTCTTTGAGGGCAAAAACGAAAATATGGCTTCGATCATTCTCAACATTAAGGGGGGCTGGTCTTCTTATGGTCTAAATTGTTCTCAGGGTGTCGAGGACTATTCTTCGAAGACTATGTTTAGATGGGATACTCTTTGTACTAATGATGGTTAATGTTTGTTTGTTTTTTCTAAACTTTGTTTTTGTTGTGGGGGAGATTAGCCTTGTGATGGTCACCTCGACCTCAGCTTTGCGTTGTTTCTGCTTATGATTTCATTTTCAATAATATTTATACTTACAAAAAAAAAATAGTTTAAAAGAATAGGGAGAATCAATTGTGATATGAGTCGAGCTTTTTTTCCAAGTAGCACAGCAAATTGGGTGTTAGTGAATGATGATTTGTTTTTATTGATGTTAGAAACTGATGATTGAAAGAGAAATAGGTTAATAAAATTATGTTGTGCATGATAGGCTACACTTCATAAAGTCCACAACTTAAAAGAAATACAATGAAAAGTACACATAAAAATTTAAAATAACTTATGGAGAGTCAGTACATAACCAAGCTTTGTTACATGGAGATTACATTGGTTCTGATATCCCGAGTAAAGGATAATTAAATGAGACGAAAGAAATTACCGAGTTCAAGAGCTTTATATTTGCTGTCGTGTTTGCATATCCATCCTTGATCACCACATCCATCCCTAATAAATTTGCCAAAGTCGATGGTAATCTCCTGTGAATACACCACGGTTGCGCCAACACAATTACCTTCCGTTAAATTAAACAAATTTCCATATATAAGATTATTGATATAGGGCAGCCTGTTTTGAAATTCTCAAATATTATGCAATCAATCAAGTTTATAAAAGAGCATTTTAAAGGGGTTTAAACAAAGCAACGCTCACTCAAAAATAAATCTTGCAGCAAACAATCCCGGGCTACCAGCCCCAAGCCACTCAAAATTCCATCGACCTTCCAAAAAGGGTGACCTGTATTAATAAAAATAAATAAATAAATCCAACAGAAAAACATATCTTATATGAAAATAATGAATGAGAAAACATACGTTGTAGGTCGTGGCGTGGGATTAAGGCGCTCAAGACCAGTAATTCTCTCATTCACGTCAATCCGCTGCATATCTGTTGTCTTTCCAGCGACTAGAGATTCAAGGCCTCCAGAATCCTTAAACTGGAATTGTGGTTCCATAAAAACTACTTACACAATTGAAATAAAGAAGATGAACTAAGAACACAAAATCCCATTTATTACATCGATTCCAAAGTGTATAAACTATGAACTAAACAAAAACAGTTTCGAATTCAATTACTGATATGCCGCAACATCTAATAATTCACCAAATATTCATAAAGGTCACATTTTCGATCATCCACTCACCCTCTTTGTTTGACACGTATCTATGTGAGGGTATTTAGGTAATTTAAATGTGGCAATAGAGGGTACTGATCAAAAAATAATAATAATTCACCAATTCCATGCAAAATCAGCTAAAAGGACAAGTTCAAGATAAAAGCTAGATTACAAAAAATAAAGATAAAAGCTAGATCTTTAGACACTGCAATACGAATTCCCAAACCCTAATAGGACCAAAAAAATCAAAAAATAAAATCAATGAGAGAAATTCGACTCACGGCGAGTAGGAGTGATTCCTTAGCAGAGAGCCTCTCCATTTCTTTCGCGTAATTCGCCGAAGCTCCGTGTAATGTCTGTTGAACCATCGCTCTGCAACCTCCAACACTCGATTTCCGGCCATATTTCCTACCATGGAACCTTTTCACTCCATTTTCCGGCCATCGAATCAAAGAAAACGAAGACGAAGACGAAGACGAAGACGAAGAAGAAGAAGAAGAAGAAGAAGAAGGAAGAAGAGAAGTAGATGAAGGTGAGAACGAACGAAGCCCGCAAAAAGCAGGAATTAGGTCGAGAACAGAAGCCATGTAAGAATTACTGAGAATACAAACGATAAGATCTACAGATGACTCAAATCAAAAGAATTGGGTTTTCATGCTTGAATATTTTAAGAACAGATTCATTAAAGAACTGCCGAGAAAAGAAACCCTAATTTCTCTGATACACCTTAATTTCTAGATGAGGATGCGAAGCTGTTCTTCACCGCGGAAGGAAGATAGAGCTGAAGAGGACGAAAGAGAACTGTCTCCGTGAGGGGCATTTTCGTAAAAACAAAAACTTTAAAACATTAATTCGGTAAACTTTGTGATCCTGCAACTTTCGATCCTGTGTCCTACCACTTAGAGCTAAGCGCCACCTGTCATGGACTTTACCTGACCACCCACACTATAAGCCACGTGGCAATTTTTTAGAGGACACTGAACATATAAATGTTTTACCAATTCCTAGGCGGACACCCAAAATCAACCTAATCAGTGATTTCTAAGCGTTAGTTGAAGTCATTTTCATGGGTACAAAGTCCAAAGTTTTGAAATCGCTAATCAGGCTGATTTTTGGTTTGTCGGTCCACTTGTGGATTGGCCAAACATCCATGCGGTCAGCGTCCACTAAGAGTATACCACGTGGCTCATATTCGGTGGTCAGAGAAGTTTTACTCAGATTGCCATACCCACAATAGTGGAGAAAAGCAACTATAGTTAATGGGCCACCTTAACCCCAGGACAAGTGGCACTTCACTATACGTGGCAGGACACTGGATCAAAAATTTGCAGGATCAAAGTTTTGTAGCCCCTCAGGAAATTTGTTGCAGTGAATGTGAATCCGAATGGACAGTCATCACTAGTTTCAGACCATGGATGTTCCTAGGGATTCGCAACACACGAATCTTAAAGACCATCCAATTGTATGGACAACACATCCGCCCGGGCTGAAAATATTGAAATAACACATTTTTCAAGGGACATCCAACGGTATTGACAATGTTTCCATACTTTTAAGTCTGTAAACAGTTGCAGACTAGATTTGTCCGGTCCCGGCTAGCTATAAAAGGAAAATAAATTTGGTAAAGATGATGAGGTACCCTCGTACTTGAGAAATGACAAAGAAGAGGAGATAAGAGAAGGTCCAACCCACCGGTCCAACCCGGTTCAAGCATTGATAACTTGAGGAATTGGAATGATTTCTACTATTTGGGTGCATATGTGGACATTTAGTCTATTTTACAAAATTATTATTATTATTTTGTAATCAAATATTTTTTTATTTTTAAGCTTAAAAAAAAAACTTTTGTGCCCCCAGCCACCAGATTTAGGGTTGTAAATGGATCGGTCGGTTCAGTTCGGACTTCAGATAGGTCTAGACCCGATCTAATAGCTTATGGGATCACAAATTCAGATCCAGACGTGATCCGATAAGCTATCGGAACTTAACAAATCGAATTAGTAATAGCTTATGGGATCACAAATTCAGATCCAGACGTGATCCGATAAGCTATCGGAACTTAACAAATTGAATTAGTCGATATGATCAATAACTGTTAAATTGGATTTTAAGAAAATAAAAAATATAAATTCTTAATAATATCAGATCGGGTCATTATCGGATGTTAATAATATCAGACGGTGTCATTATCGGATTTTCCTTCTTTGTTTTACTGTTTTGTGGTTCTTAATTTTTGTCTATGAATATCCTAGTCGGCTGTGTTTATAGGGCTTACGGCCCACCTTTTGTTTTTCTTCTTGCTGGCTTGGCCTCATTGGAGTAGTTTTCACTTTTCAGCAAGGTTTAAAGGAGGCCGTTTTAACAGTATAACGGACTGGGGGCGTTACCGTTAAAACGGATTGTAACAGATGCAAAAATGGAAAAATGGAATTTAATGGAAATAACGGCCATTTTTTTCCACAAAATTTACCAGATTTTAACGGCTGTTAAAACAAAAATGGCCGTTAATTTCTAAACGTCAAAATGGTTTTTAATGTAACGGGCTTGGGGAAACGCTGTTAACGGTGTTATTTTAAACCATGGTTTTCAGTTTTAACAAAAAAAAAAACAGAAAGTAAGAAAAGAGGAAAACGATAGTCAGCCCAGACAGACTCGATATCCCCACTCCCTTGGTCCAGACCAAGGTTTAAAAATCGGCCGTTATAACGGATTCGGACCTACCACGTTATGTTACGTACCATTAAAACGCCCAGAAAATAATGGCCATTATAACAAAAATAACGGCAGTTATTTTCTGTTATAACGAAAATAACGACCGTTATTTTCTGGAAAAATTGTGAAAAAGGCCATTTTTTACCTTTTTCCGTTATATTCCGTTTTTGAAATTTTGAAATTCAAATTTCAAATTTTAAATTTCAGCACCCTTTTTTCCGCTTTTTCCATTATTTTCCCATTTTTTCCATTTTTGCCCCTGAGCAATTTTCGTTATAACGGCCGTTATAATGGAAAAAACCGTAACGCCCCCAGAACGTTATACCGTTATAACAGTCCCTTTTAAACCTTGGTCCAAACCATTAAATAATCCTCGAAGTACACAACACAAATCTTGTCACGCCCCGAATCCGGATACCCAGATACGACCCGAAAATCCATGGATCGACCCGTACCCGAACCCAGAGGTGATCTATGAATGTCCCCTAGTGGTTCAATTAGGTCAATTAGACTACTAAGGTTCATTCGAAAACCCACTAACTAAACAAAAAGTCTAGATGTAGAAAATAAATAATTAAAATAATTCATAACTCAAACAATTCAATCAATCAATTAAGTATGGAGAGGTGGAGATGAGAACATGCTCTCAATCAAAGGACTACATGTCTGTGAAAATAAATAAGATTGGTTTTAAAACAATCCCAATAAAGTCTTCTAAAGTATGGGATCGACTCCCAAATCCTCGCCGATCTCCTCGAATGCATCGGAGTCTTTCGCCTCAAAATCATCACACGTACCAAGTTCCTCAAAATCTGAAAATGGTATCGGTGTAGCACCGTGAGCCGAGGCCCAGTAATACAACAGTGTGCATGGTATGATATCATACTATACAAGTTTTTAACCAAGGTATGCATCTCAATCATATAATAAGGATAACATGAATATGATGATGAATGCAAGTGAGTACGGGATGCAAATGCAACTAGTACCCATAACCACAGGGTCTCCATCTCATTCCCGCACTGGGAGCGGTCTCATCGACCCATCTGCAGGATATAATAACGTCTGGGCCTTTCAACCTAGGATACCGAACCCTGATTAATTGATAAAACTAATATAAACGTATATAATATATTTCAACCCCGTTCCCTTATGTATCCCTTATATGAAATGACGTGATGATCATGGTATGACAACAAGATGTACTAGGGTTACATGACATAAGCACACATGTATTTAACATTTAAATAAAAATATAAAATGAACCAATGATCATTAAGAGTAATAATATGGGAACGAATTAGGATTAACCATGAATAACATGTAACAATCACCGAAGGTCATGATCAACACGGATGAATAATATAAGTAGAAATCACAAGACAATCCAACACACCATGGCCGAACCCTATGAGGGATCCATGACACAAGGTCGAACCCTAAAGAGGGATCCAAGACACTTGGCCGAACCCTATGAGGGGTCCAAGACACATGGGTGGGATCCCCATGCATACAAGTATAGGTCGAACCATCTAGGTATAATAGTCAATAAGACATGACCAAATATCACAATTAACATCGATGAATAGTATAAGTGAAAATCGCAAGAGAATCCAACACGTCATGGCCGAACTTTATGAGGGATCCATGACACAAGGTCGAACCCTAAAGAGGGATCCAAGACACTTGGCCGAACCCTATGAGAGATCCAAGACACTTGGCCGAACCTTATAAGAGATCCAAGACACATGGGTGGGATCCCCATGCATATAAGTATAGGTCAAATCATCTAGGGTTTAGTCAAACAACAAGGTTAAAACCTTAATAGTTAATAATCATGACCGAACCACGAATAATTAATAGGTTTTTTTACAAAAAAAAATATATACTGCATTATAAAAATCATAACTAAATAAATATGAATTAGAAAAATATAAACTCAATGGATTTAAAAACTAGATTCACAGATGTTTTAGAAAAAATAAATAGAAAAATATTCATATTCAAAATATAGGTCAAAACTCTTAATTAATTGGGCCAGACAGAATCTGGGATACAGAAAAGTCCCGCACATTGTAAAAGTTATAACTAAATAAATAATTATTAGAAAAATACAAACTCAATTAATTTGAAAACTAAATTCATATAAGTATCTATGAAAAATAATTAAAAAAATATTTAGATTAAAAATATAGATCGAAATCCCAAGTGAAGTGGACCATATAAAATCTAAAATTCTGAGTTTTATAGAAAAGTCTAGCACGTTTGAAAAATAATAACGTAATCAATACAAATCAGAAAAATACAAACTCAAAGGTTCTAAAAACAAGATTGATAAAGGTATCTGTGAAAAATAATTAAAAAAATATTTAGGTTAAAAATATAGATCGAAATCTCAAGTGAAATGGACCGTGTAAAATCTAAAATTCTGAATTTTGTTGGTAAAGTCCAACAACTTAGAAAAATCATAACTTAATCAATACAAATTAGAAAAATACAAACTCAAAGGTTCTAGAAACTAGATTTATAAAAGTATCCATGAAAAATAATTAGAAAAATATTTAGGTTAAAATTATAGATCGAAATCCCAAGTGAAGTGGACCGTGTAAAATCTAAAATTCTGGGTTATTTTGTAAAGTCCAACAACTTAGAAAAATCATAACTTAATCAATACAAATTAGAAAAATACAAACTAAATGGTTTTGGAAAATAGATTCAAAGAGGTATTTAGAAAAAATAATTATAAAAATATTTAAATTATAAAAATATAACAAAAATGATAAAGAACATAATCATGCGTTATAGGTATAAAATAAACCATGGCCCAACCCATCATGGTGGCCCAAAATAAAGATCAACCCAATAAGAATAAAATAAATATTGTTGAAATTAATTTATAATAAGTATCAACCATTATCTAATGAAAGAGAAACAAAATCTTAAAGAAAAATAAATATAGGATGGATCAAGCACACTTACCTTAAGGTTTCTTGAACTTTAATGAAAATCAAAAGTTTCTTCAAATTTGAAAGTCGTCGGATCGTCCTCTCCTCGGAGTATGTTCTTTAAATCGGAGTTCCCGTCAATTCTCCATTCTTGCTCGAGTGCGATCGGTGCCCGGATGAAGGTTTAATGGAGCTTGCTCTATTCTTTAATGGAGTTTGATTTTGTGAAAGCTTATAAAGCTTTAGGGTTTTCATAAATAGGTTTAGGGAAGGATTAGGGTTTCTATTTTGTTGAAATTCGTAACTATCAAAGGGAGGACTTTTTCAACCCTCAAAAACTTATTTTTTACACTATTAATGGGTTAGGAATGGGCCCAAGGCCCATATACATCAATAGGCTTCATTTAAGAATATTATTAAGCCCAAAACTCCTCTAAATTGGCCATACGGCCCACCCAACAATCATAACACAAATAATTATAAATTAATTCAATTATATTATATTATATAATTTAAAAGTTTATACAACAAGGTATTGACACATGGCACACACATAAATCACAAAAAGTAGTCTAAATACATAAAAATCATAAAAAATGTTCAAAACACCGGAAAAATGTCAAATGACATCGGAATGACCCGAAAGTGATTTGCGGGTCCTACGCTTATTAAATAAATAAAATATAATTAAATATTATTTTTGAAAAATATGCGAATGGTAGAAAGTTCAAAAATTATAAAAATACTATTTTTGTCAAAATCTCCCAAAATCTTCGACTAGAGTTTTTATGTCTCAGAAAAGCTTTCAAATTTCACAGGTAAGTTGATAAGGATAAAATAGGAATATTTTTGGAGTCTCGGGTCCACAAAATAATTTTTTTTATAAAAGTTCTAAAATGTTAGGTGGGGAAAGAAAAAGTCACATGCAAATTATGGTTCATTATTTTTAGCAAGAATTTAGCTCAAAAAAATTAGTTTTAAAAATAGCAGGTTTTTGAAAGTTGTCAGAATGAAACCAAATTAAATACACATACTCAAGCATGATATTAAACTATAAACACAATAATAGAAGTCTGAAAAAGGTTCAGGTTTTCATTATTAGGTGAATTTACCATAATACCCTAGAACGAAAATTCATGGTATTACAAATCTCAATGACCATCCAGTGATTTTGTAGTAAATTCTAGAATCATTTGCAAATTATAGTACAAACTAAAAATTATTAAAAAAAAATGAACAGGTTTAGAAAAATTGGCTCATTTTTCAACATGGTCAAATTATTCTCGAATAATACACAAACTTTTCCGAATTACTCCCGAATTATTTAGTTTTGAACATGAAAATTCATTTTAAAATACAAAAAGTGTCAATATTTTACTTTTTTGTTTTATTTTTTTAAATTACTTTTGCCGAATTTTTTAACGCATTTTTAAATTACAAACCCGAATTGTACTCCAACATTTCTGGTACCATATTTTTTTCCGAACTCCGAATTGCAAACTATGAGCACAACACAACCTGGGTGGCAGCAACTTCCCCTGCAAAATACCCCCACATGGCACATTTTTAGAGGACACTGACCATTTGGACGTTTGGCCAATCCCTAGGTGGAGCTACAAACCAAAAATCAACTTGATTAGTGATTTCTATGCGTCGGATTGGAGTCATTTTCATAGGTACATGAATTTTAACCATGGGAATTTGAGCATTATTTTGGGCACAATGTCACGGACCTAGTCTTTGACCTAAAGATCGTGCGGCACTTGAGTTAGTCGCTCCTCTACTAGCTCAAGTCAACCTTTTCCCAAAGTGACTTAGGACTTGGCCTTGCCTAAGCACTACTCTCACTCAAGAAACACACAAAGCACACAAGAACAAGAAAGCTTAGAGAATGAGGAAGCTTTTATTGCTCAATTCTGGATTTCAGAATTTCCAGGATGATTACAAATGAGGAGGCTTGCCCCTTTATATAGGCTTCAAGCCTTATTCTAGAACTTTCTCTATAATTCTACCAAAGAATTTCTAGATATTTTTCCTAGAACTATCTAGAATATCTACATATGATACATGTGTAGAGATTCCCTAGAACTCTCATGAGTATTCTAGACTCTTTAATCTTCCAAGGTTCTCCACCATACTCTAGAGTCCTCTAGAAACTTCCAGAGCACTCTAGACTCCTTGAGCCATAACCGGGCTTGGTTATGGGCTTGGAAGGGGCCTCGTTGGCGGGCTTGAATCGGGCTCGACTAGTGACCCCGTGACACTCTCCCCCACCTGATTTCGCGACGTCCTCGGCGCGTCGTCTCCATAGTATTTGGTGATTTTGTCTTCAAATTGCCATAGTGTATCTGCGTGCTCCCAAGTAGCCTCGTCCTTAGGGCAATCCCTTCCATTTCACCAAATACTCGATATATAGTTGGGCTCCACGCCTATTCACCCGAAGATCAGCGAGTATGTAATCCACTTCCTTGCACTCTATCGGTCTTCTTCTCGTGTCCGTCCATTTCTTCCATTTTGGTTGGCTCATGATAGCCTTCCCAGGTTTGGTGTCGATGCAGGTGACTTGACACCAAGCTTCATCTCAACTGGATGAGCCACCTCTTTCCTAGGTGGTCATGCTTTTGTTTGCTTTGTGATATTCGCTCAAAATTACTTATTTTAAGCCATTATCCTTATAGCGATGTCGTATTCTCCTACGTAAAACTTGTCTTTTTGTCGACTTTTCCACGTAAGAGTTTCTTCCATTGCGTAGAATGCATTATTTAGATGAAAATCGACTATTTGCATGAAATATACGCATTTCGGATAGTCCAATATCAAGCCGTTTTAGTTGAATCTCATTACACGCTTTTTCACTTGCAGGAGACCCTATCGGGCGATTCTCGAGGACTGACGGGCCCACGATCAACCACAGAAGACTTCTATCAAAGCTTAAAGAGCCAACAGGCTAGGATAAAAAGATAGAAGACATGTACGGGCAAAGTTAGAAGATCGTAGAGCCGGAACAAGGACTAAGAGAGAGAAGAATAGCTGGAGACCAAGAGGACTTAGATGTTAAAAGCCACACCAATTGACATCAAAGGATAAGTTTGACTAATTGGTGGAGCGGACGAGAGAGAATAAAGAAGACCAGGGTTCAAAACCCTCCAATGCTTTTATTTTTGTATTTTCTCTCACCTCATTTATTTCTTTCTCTATCTATCTTGGCCCATGACCCATGCCCATACCCATGCCCATGCCCATGCCCATGCCCATTTGCAACAACAAGAGAGAATTGGTCTCACTTGACCGATTCTTCTCTCCCCCATATCTCTCTATCCTAGTCACTCTATCTCTCATCTAACTAACCCATTCTCAACCGTTGGATCTCTCTAGATCCAACGGTCATCATTTTTACAACAAGCAAAAAGGAAAAAAAAAGAAGTCTATAAGAGATCGACGATCTCTCTTTCTTGGGTTGGTTCCCTCCCCCTTCTCTTCCTCTCTTCCTTCTTTCTTTCTCTTCTTCTTCTTCACCCTTCTTCTCCCGCGAGCAACTCCGGCGAGCTCACATTAATGCCTCCACCTCGAGGTGCAAAGCGTCAAATAGCAACGTCTCCTTGCTGTCCATTCCATCCGCCACAATCAAAGGCTACAATCCTCAATCCTATTGAGGTCGATCCAATCGAAGTTGCACCATCTACCTCTTCAATGGTAAGCTTCTCTTTAATTCATCTCTCTAACCTTCCTACATTCTTTCTCTCTCTTCTTTCCCTCTCTACCTTTACATGCTTTCTCGGGTAATATTTTAATGACTTTCTAGATTAATTTGGTTTAATGTTATTTTCGTTGTAAAGCATTTGAACAAGCATTTGTTTTTAGTTTAATGAACAAGTTTTAAATTCAAGTTTAAGTTGTTTTCATTTATTATGTTTTTCATTCTTGTTTCTCTTATGTTTTTTTATTCTAATAATTTTAACAACAATCTCAAGCATATTTTAAATCAACCTCCACCATTCTCACCCTTCCATTTATTCCGAGCATTTTCTGATTATTCTTGTTTCTTATTGTGCTAACTAATCCCGAGTGTGGACGAGATATCCTACACGAGCCACTGTGCAAGTCTGCTTATTTGCAGATTAAGTGAACCAATTCGGAGAAATTACAAATATTGTTGAACTTTAGGGTTTCCGTAACCAACGACGCGGAAAAAACCTTACTTTCACTTTGGCAATATCATGTCCTTGGATCTTTCAAGGACTTTGCCTTCTTCCCTGGATAGTTCTCCATCTACCCCGTCATCAAGATCTTCGACCATGCCTTTCTTGAATCCCTTTGATAGTTGCAACGCCGATAGCATCTTTGTTACAGACTTAGTTCCTTAGACTGTAGGAACCATGCAAGGAGCTCCCTCCTCGATGATACACACCGAGTTCACAAATGGCATAGGTATTGCCTTGACCCTCCTTAGGAACTCCATCCCTAGTACCACTTGATAATCATCCATAGGAATGATTGATAAATTCACGAGCCCCTTCCATTCCCCTATGCGTAGCTCCACGCCATGAGCCGTGCCTTGGATAGGTCTGGCTTGTGAATTCACCGCCTTTATCCATCCTTCTTCCTTGGATGCTTTCAATCCCAATCGCTTTGCCTCTTCTCTTGAGACAAAGTTATGTGTCGCCCCGGTGTCCACCATGACCCGTGTAGGCTTCCCGTTGATATGAGCTTCCACGTACATGAGTCCCTTGCTCATAGTCTTAGAAAACTCAGGTTGCTTCTTCATAGCAATGAGGAGTTGTAAGGATCCCATCCTTGGCTCCTCGTCAATGTCTTCACTTTCGCTACCCAACTTGGCAGTTAAGGCGGTCAGTGCCTTCATCTGCAGGCATTCTCTAGCCCAATGATCCCCATCACAAAGGAAACAATTAGTCATCAGTTTGGAGTGGTCCTTACCTTCCTTCTTGAACTTGCCATGCTTTGGCTTGGATGACCCTTCCTTGTGACTCGATCTCTCCTTGTGATTTGATGATTCTTTGTCACTTGATGTCTCGTCTCCCCCACCTTTGGCATGATTACCCTTGGACGACTTTGGCTTGGAGGAATCATCCTTCTTGAATTCAACTAGTTGTTCGATAGCGGCCATGGCACTAGCGAGGTCTTGTACCCCACGTCGTCTTAGCTCCTGTTCTGCCCATAGTTGGAGACCATCCATGAAGTTGAAGAGTAGCTCTTTGTCTGGCATGTCTGGGATCTCCAACATCAGGGTCGAGAGCTCATTTACATAGTCTCGGACTTACCTCGTGTGCTTAAGCCGTTTTAGTTTCCTCCTCGCCTGATGTTCAGCATCCTCTGGGTAGAATTGCCTCTTGATCTCCTTTCTAAAGTCATCCTAAGTGTCGATCGTGCATGTACCTCGTTCCATGTCCGCATGACGCCTTCGCCACCACAAAGTAGCCGTGTCTGTGAGGTACATGGTAACTGTGCGGATCTTAGTCCTCTCGTCGTGTAGGGAGATGGCATCGAAATACTGCTCCATGCTCCACAAGAAGTTATCCAACTCCTTGGCATCCTTTGACCCACTATAGGTCTTGGGCTCTGGTGTCTTGATCCTGGGCATCCCCCGTGCGACCACGCCCTCATTGGCCATGGCCTTCTTCCATAAGGCTCAATCACCTCTCATTTCCTCAACTTGGTCTTTCAGAGTCTCCACCATCCCTATCACTTGGGCTTAGAAGGCATCCCTTTCTTGCTGTTGATTGTGCACCAACTCGTTCACGGTGGCTAACATGCTCCCCTTGAGTTCCTCAACTCCCATTTTGAGGTCCTCCATGCCCATGCCCAACTCGTCGAACTTGTCATGTGCATCCGCCATGGCAAGCTCTACCTTAGCAAGCCTGGCTTCCCAAGCAGCAAAGATATCTTGGGACTTATCCATTTTCCTTCCCTTGGTGGGGTTGGGGTTGTTTCCATCACTTCCCCCTGTCTCTTCAGTGACCATCGACATGGTGCTTGCTTGAAGTTAGCTCTGATACCACTTGTCACGGACCTAGTCTTTGACCCTTATTAAAGACCGTGCGGCACTTGAGTTAGTCGCTCCTTTACTAGCTCAAGTCAGCCTTTCCCCAAAGTGACTTAGGACTTGGCCTTGCCTAAGCACTACTCTCACTCAAGAAGCACACAAGCACACAAGAACAAGAAGCTTAGAGAATGAGGAAGCGTGTATTGCTCAACTCTGGATTCCAAGATTTCCTGGATGATTACAAATGAGGAGGCTTGCCCCTTTATATAGGCTTCAAGCCTTATTCTAGAACTTTTCCTATAATTCTACCAAAGAATCTCTAAATATTTCTCCTACGAACTATCTAGAATATCTACACATGATACATGTGTAGAGATTCCATAGAACTCTCATGAGTATTCTAGACTCTTTCATCTTCCAAGGTTCTCCACCATACTCTAGAGTCCTCTAGAAACTTTCAGAGCACTCTAGACTCCTTGAGCCATAACCGGACTTGGTTATGGGCTTAGAACGGGCCTCGTTGGCGGGCTTGAATCGGGCTCGACTAGTGACCGCGTGACAATAAGATCGAAAGGTTTGAAAAACTAATCAGGCTGATTTTTGTTTGTAGGTCCACCTAGGGATTTGCCAAACATCCACACGGTCAGCATCCTCTAACAATGTGCCACGTGGCTCATATTGTGGGTGGTCAGAGCTTAAGTTTTACTCTAACCCCTGCTATTGGGTGAATTATAAAAAATAAAATAAATAAATAAGACCTTGGTATGAAATTTCTCTTTATTTTGCAGGAGTGACAAGAAATCTTTTTAGACAAGGTTTCTTACACGTGGCAGCTGAAGTGAAGAGGGCAAAGTGGTCCACATATCCTCGACTGAACCCTGCTAAGTATCAATCTTTCGGGCCCACAGATACATTGATTCACCTCTTGATGGACGTATATACTGAAAAATCAGCTTAATTGGTGATTTCTAACCGTTGGATTTGATATCTTTTTATATGCTAGAATCTTACTACTACAAATCACCAATCAAGATGATTTTTGGTGAAATTGATTGCACCGAAATGAAATTTATTTCAAAAAATCTTATTTTTTGTTGAATTCTTGAGAATACATCTAGTAAAATGCCTTAAAGGGCTGTTTGATTACATCCGAGAAAACATGCATTTTCCAATTATGTGGGACATTATTGGTATTTTTTTTTTAAAGTCCGGCTAGAGCTACATCCAGTTCTTACACCCGGGGGTGGGGCCCACATGGAGATCACGTTGGACAATCCAACAGCACAATGAGTTTTTCATGCTATGATTACCTTCCTCACAAAAAATCGGGAAAATTCAACATTTCTAACTTCATGAAAAATAGACTTTAATTTGAAAAATCTAGACCATCCAATTAAACCATTATTTTGGGTCAATATTTTATAAGGTTGGCAATGTCGAAATGAACTGAGTTTTGGTGATAATGATCATCATGGCAATAACAGTTCAATGTATGGTTGGATTGTCCAACATGATCTCTATTTAGGCTCCACATCCGGTTGTAAGAACTGGATGTAAGATATAGGTGTAGCTCTAGACGAACTATTGGAAAATTGGCAATCAAACACACCCTAAAGTAATAACGTTTCCGCTTTTGAAAATACAAATACAGTACTAAGTGATACAGTTGGTACCATGGATGAAAATCTCGGGATCGGAGGCTGGATCGGTGGACTCCGATCCCGATCTAGATCGGAGGCTGGATCGGTGGGATCGGCCAACTCGCCCCGAGACGGTGTGAAAATCCTTCAGAAAACAGAGACCTCGGGCGAGACAGACATGGTTTAGATCGGATCGGTGGGCTCCGATCCCGATCCAGGTCGCCCGATCCAGACTGGGATTGGCCAAGACTTTGAACTATGGTTGGTACCTTAGCAATTTGGCATACAGCAAAATACAGCACAAAAAAATTTCGTATAATTTGGATTTATCATTCGAAAATACATTTAAAATTTTGGCAAAGAATAAAAAAGTATAAAAATAAAATAAAAATGGTTTTTCTTGCATTCTTCCCATTAAAAATCAAGGTTTTCAATAATCCAAGAATAATTTGTTACAAGTATAATACGTTTTCTCATAAAATATGCTAATTTTACCAAATCTTTGATTAATACAGACATAATTCATTTTCTTAAAATATGTCAAATATACCTATTAAACGGGAAATTGCTAACTAGCATCCAGACTATATATGAACACACGCTTAATTGGGTGGTTTTTGTGTTAAATAGTTAGTAATCAGCATACGGGAAAATGCGGTACAGGGAAAATGCGGTACAGGGAAAACTTGAGTATAATTTGTGTTTGTCATTGAACAATTCGTTTAAAATTTTGGCAAAAAGTAAAGTAAAAAAAAAGGAATTTTTGCATTTAAAAAGATTTTTTTTTTAATAATTTGGAATATTTTGTGAATAATATGGACGTCGTAAAAAATGCAAGGTCCCCTGTTGTCCAGCAAGTACCAGCCCACTCTACCAACTGATCCCGTGGTCCTTGACAATTTTGGCAGATGAATCAATGGCTGATTTTTGGTGAGGATGATCTCCTCACGATATAGATCACCCCTACAAAAATCATCCCATTCTGAAATTTCTAACCCCATCAAGTGTGGTCTTCAAGTTAATGGTAAAAATAGAGGTTCATAATTCTTCAACTTCTAAATCAATCTACCAATGTCAGAATGATTTGAATTTTTGTGAGGATTATCTCCCCACCATAGAGACCATCCTCGTCAAAAATCATCCAATTCCAAAACTTATAATTTGTATATTGGCCCACACCAATTTTTTGTTGTAAAATTTGTTGTCCCCCAATCCTGACCCATATATATGTGCGTGTGTATGACATGCGCGATAAGTGCACTCATGATCTCAAATCAGGACTGCCTTCGTTTCATAACCATCTAATTTTATCGAATGGTTAATATCGCATTGAGATCAGACAGTTAGCTCCCAAAGTACCCAAGACTCAACTATAGTCAGTCTAGAAGGTGGTAAGACACTTGCAGAGTACCCTAACAGCATAGAACTTGGGAAGCTCGGATATCAAGAAAACAGTATGAATTCAATCCCCGGCACTGGCACCGAGGTTTGGACAGTCCAGATTGGTGAATCAATCATGTGTTTGATTCAATACCGCATTTGCAGAAAATAAAGCCAGGAACGGATCCCTTCTTCTAAAAAAAGTTTTAATTAAGACGTACAGTTACCTATGAACAGAAGGAATTGACTTGACATTTTCTATTACTATAACACAGAAGCTGATTGAACCTTATTAAGGATCCAACAGGAATTAGTGGTTCAAGAAAGCCAAAGTTCGAACAGGTTTCTGATATCGGATCTATATTTGCTGGGTGATGCCATCATCTGTTCATATACAGAAAGCAATGTTTGTAACTTAAATTAACAAGGTTGTCAGTGCCAATGACGTTTGCTGCTTTCTATGCTTCAAATCAACCAAATTTTCACACACTGCTGCATTTCTACTCTCCGCCCGCTAGTTTGATCTATCCAAGGAACCTACATGATAACACACTTGTCGGAATACCTTTCTTTTTATTTTTGAAAACTCAATATCGTAGTGTCGTAGTTACAGAAACTCTAAATGGGAAGATACTTGTGTACAAGATCATGTACGTATGTCCCTTGAAACCAAGAGAAAATGTGCAAGTAAGAGAGATCAATTTTGTTTTCATGCAATATTTATAATTGGGAATGGAAACAAGAGAGAAGGAAAGTGAGGAAAGATATTTAAGAAAGATCCAAGGAAAAAAAATTGAGTAGATTTAAATCACATATTTCACAAAATACTCAGTTCAGACTGGAAGTTGGAGATGCTTAGGCATAACATGTCACTGAGGTAACTGAATTGAGTCCTTTGTCCTATCCACAATGGAGTCAACTTCAATGTGATCAAAATTTCCATGAAAAGCTGGTCTTGCTGCAACATGAATTGTACTCTTTTGACGGTCACAAAACTTGATCACAGCATCACTGTTGAAGTTTCATCCACATTGGTTCACATGCGGCAATAGCCATTGCACGGTACTCCACTCCTTGATTGGATCTAGAGTAGCAACATGGTACTACTAGTGTGATATATGTGAAGATCATGTAAAAAAAATTCTAAGTTTCACTTCTTGGGTGATTGGAAAAATTGGCAACTCTGATGACAAAATATGACATCCCTACAATGGTGGGGTTGACATGGTCTCCCACAAATGAAGAGTTCTCTGCAAGTTTACTTTTCTCTATAAATAACTTGTGATTTTGCTTAACAAGGGAATAGAGGTTTATATCTACACATCACACATTTTCTAATAACCGCTCCCTTCTCATACTTTGTAATTCCAGTTATTAAGATTAGTTCAAGTCCCCGGTTCTTTGATTACTAAGTTTGACTTCAGATGAATAAACTCCCTAATCCCCTTTGAATCACTTTAGTCATGATGATGTCATCAGCATATCCTAAGGCAGGAACAATTCCTTCTTATACCAAATAAAAAAACAATGCCTTCTATGATCTTTTGATGAAGAGGAAGTAAGATGCTTCTTCCTACTTGAACATACATTTTTGTATTGTTTGGATAATCTTGGCAACCTAGGTTTTAGTGTTTGCTTCAACCACTAGTTGCTTTCTTGAGTCAAGAAAATCATAAGAGAAGGATCAACCTAGTCATTGCAATTTGCAACATCAAGAGAAGAATCTATTTTTTGTTGCCATTCCCATTCTTATACCTCCTCCTGCCTATTGGTCTTGGGGTACCAGGGGTACTTCTTGTATTTTTTTGTCTTTCACCTCATTAATATAAATATGTGGGAAATCATGCTCCACATAATACAAGATTTCCCCTTCTCTCATCTTACTCTTCTTTTCTTCTCTTCTCTCCTAATTTTTTCTCTTTATTTTCTGCTGATTTAATTTAAACCCTATATATGTGAAGTTTAGAACATAGTATCAAAGCAAAGAGCTAGTGTTGTGTTTCGAACCATAAGGTTGCCATAGGTGTAGAACCACATGGTTACGTCTTACGCCTAGGGAAAATTGCAAAGTTTTTTCGGTGTTAATACTATTCATCACACTGTTCACAGAGTACTGTTTATCGACATTTTTCACTGTAAGGGGTATTTTTAGACGATACACGTGGGTTCATACGATGATGACACGTGTCCCTTAGTACTTTGACTGAATGACCGACTTGGGCATGAGGAAGAGCTAACCGACTTTAGAATGATGAAGGGTTGGCCGACTTGAGCATGAGGAAGAGCTGGCCAACTTGAGAACGATGAAGGCTTGGCCGACTTGAGCATGAGGAAGAGCTGGCAGACTTGAGAACGATGAAGGGTTGGCCGACTCGAGCATGAGGAAGATCTGGCTGACTTGAGCATGACAAAGATCGGACTAGCTATGCCGATTATCTCTATCTTACGGTTAGTCGGCCAAACTGAAAGTAGAGCCTGAACAACGAATAGGAAGCAGCCACCTATTGTACTTTTCCAGCAAAACACGATCTACGACAGGTCACATATAAGACAAAGATGTCCAGATTGATTGGTACGACCTATATCGTGCTCTTGGACACGTAAGAGGTTGCATATCCTATAAATAGAGAGCTACAGTAATGAGAAAGGCAACCAATCTTGGAGGGAAGAAGAAGAGAGGATTTTAGAAGTTTTAGAAGGATTCTGACTTAAGCATCGGAGGCTCTACGGTGGATTTCCCACCAACGGAGTTATTTTGCAGGTGGTATCGGACGATTTGGGTAAAGAGACGGATGTGCCGACAAGATTATCGGATCGCATGGGAAGAAAGACGATCATCTCGAACCAAACATCTGAACAATCGGCAAAGTTGTCGGATCAGCCGGACTTGGGAGATGGGCATCTGATTTAGTGTATATTTCGAGGAAGTGTGAGATTTTTCCCTTACATCTTTTGGCGCCGTCTGTGGGAAACGAAAAGATATCGGCTCGCACACTCTATTAGAGGCAGATCAGACGGAAACAAATCAATGATGCATACAAGATCAAAAGACACCGTCGCTAGGCAAGAAGGTGACGAGGAGGAAATAGTAAGTCCAGGAGTCCAAAAGATATTGGACCGGGTCCTCGCCGAGATGCAGAAGATGATGGAGGAAGTAGAAAGCGTCAGGAAAGAGAACTGCCAGTTGAGGCAGCAAATTTTGGAGGACACGGTCGATCGGGACAAAATGCCGAGAGATCGAGAGAATGAAGGAAAAGGCCATTTGCCGAGAGGAAGGGAAGAGCAGGCGCAGAGCTCCAATCGACAAGGAGAAGATCGCCGAGAGAGCATTACTAGGGGCGAGATACGGCTCGAGATCAGCAGCCGCTTGCCTGAGACACGACCGACCAAGAACGGGTCAACTTGGTCACTATGGAAAAAGTAACGGAGATGATTCAGTTAGATCGGGACACCAGGCCGGTAATCGGCGAGAAGACGGCGGCAGGAGCCACTAGAGATGCACTAAGGGCGTTGAGATCATCACCCTTCCTTGAGGAATTTTGAGATCCGAGATCCCCAAGAAGTTCCAACAGCCAAAGTTCGAACTCTACGATGGGACTTCGGACCCCATCGATCACTTGTTTCACTACAGGCAGGCCATGGTATTGTGGGATGCACCCTCGTTTGACGGTCTGCTGTGTCGAATGTTCCCAGCTAGTCTGATGGGGAACGCCTTGGTGTGGTTCTACACTCTCAGTGAGGGGTCAATCAGAAATTTTAGGGTCCTGGAGGATGTCTTCGCCACGAAATTCATCCACCAGAGGAAGAGGATGCAATGCGTCACTTCTCTCTTAAACGTTAAGCAGACTAAAGGAGAATCCCTCCGAGACTACATGACCCGCTTCAGGAAGGAGGTTGCACAAGTCGACCACCTGGAGGAACGCACGGCCGTCTTCGCTCTGCAAGTCAGCATACTTGTGGGGTCTTGGGCACACGAGGCTCTGGTGGTCCGAAACCCATCTCGGCTTGAAGACGCATACCAAACGCTCGAAGAACGTATTCGAGTTGAGGAGGCTATATCAGCTCGGACCGAGCCCGCCAAACTGAAGGTCAACGAGGTTGGGTCCTCTACCGGGAAGGGAGGAGCTAAAAGAGACCGATCGAACACCAGAGATCGGGGAAGAGAGAGATTCCAGAAAAAGAAGGCCGATGGGCCGAGAGAATATACATCATTGAATGAGAAGAGATCAATTATCTTGGAGAGAATCCGAGGGGGGGCTTACTTCAAGCCCCCTAAGACAACTTATGCCGACCGGCCGGACAAGCCGTTTTGCACATATCACGGGGCGAGAAATCATCCCACAGACGAATATTATGCCTTGATGAACCTACTGCAGTATTTGGTAAATCAAGGGCACCTCGACCACTTCGTGGCTCGAGAGGACGGAGAGGAAGAAGAGACCGATCTGAGGACTGATCGGGATGATAGAAGACCGGTGAGAGGTGTAATCAATATGATCTATACCGGATCGGCCAACACCCAGAACGCTCACCGAGACAAAGTCAGGAGGACTATGAGCATCCGAGAGGTGATGGAGGTCTCGACTGAGCCCAGGTTGGTGACGCCTAAGGCGATAGTTGATCTCTTCCCAAGGATGACGGTATGGTTCTCGGATCAAGATCTGGAGTAGGTGGCTGGACCTCACGACGACGCCTTGGTCATCTCCCTGGATATAGAGAATTTCTCCGTCAAAAGAATCCTCGTAGATTGTGGCAGCTCCGTTGAGATTATGTTCAAGCCGGCTTTCGACAATATGGGCATTAGTCGAACCGCTTTAAAACCCTCCAGAGCTGCAATCTATGGATTTAACGGAGCCGCCTCAGAGCCGATAAGAGAAATCGTGTTACCGTTGTCGGTAGGGCCGGTGACGTTGATGACGAGATTTCTGATAGTCGATTCCCCATTGGCGTACAACGTTATCATGAGTAGGTGATGGGTGCACGGCATGAAGGCAGTGCCATCTACCTACTATTAAACGATCCGATTCCCCAAGCCTTCAGGGTTATACGAGATTATAGGAGACCAGGGGACGGCCTAGAGATGTCAAGCTACCATGATCAAAGACGGGCGGAACGCCCATTCGGCAGAAGATAGAGAAGTCAGCCCCTCGACCCAATAGCAATCACAGTCGGCTCCCGAATCGACGCCAGCAAAGGGCAAAAGCATAGAAGAGGTCGAGCCAGTGGAACTAGGGGGCGAGGGGGAGAGGAAGGTCACATACATCAGTTCCGAGTTGGGCTGAGAAGAGAAACAATTGATAACATACTTTCTGAAAAGGAACATTGACGTGTTCGCATGGTCAATGAACGACATGCCGGGTATAGATCCGAACGTAGTAAGCCACCGACTGAACGTAAAGGAAGGGTCAATCCCAGTCAAACAGAGAGTCCGAAGAATTTCACCAAAAGTGGCGACAGTGGTAGCAGCCGAGATCGACCGACTGGTCGAAGCCGGGATCATTGAGGAAGTCCAGTGTCCCGAATGGATAGCCAACATAGTTGCCATGCCAAAGAAAAATGGGAAGGTCGAGTCTGTATCGACTTCACGGACCTGAACAGATTTTGCCCAAAAGACAGTTATATCATGCCTCGAGTGGACGAATTAGTGGATCGGACAGCTGGTTTTGAGCTGTTATCTTTTATGGACGGCTACTTGGGGTATATATGCATGAAAACGATCGAGAGAAAACGGCGTTTTATACCGACCGAGGGACTTTTTACTTTCGGCGCATGCCTTTCGGTTTGAAGAACGTCGGAGCCACATATCAAAGGTTGGTGGAAAATATGTTCCAAGATAAACTCGGGAAAACGATGGAAGTCTACATCGATGATATGTTGGTAAAGAGCATCAATCGGCGACATCACCTAGAAGATCTGGAGGAAACTTTCCGAATACTGAGAGAGTATCGGATGACCTAGAAAAATACACATTCGGGGTGTCGTCGGGAAAATTTCTCGATCACATCGTGACCAAGAGAGGAATCGAGGCAAATCCGGATCAGATCCGAGCACTCTTAGACATGCCGAATCCGAGTAACAAGAAGCAAGTACAGAAACTGGCCGGGATGGTGGCAGCTTTAAACTGATTCATCTCGAAGTCATCGGATAGGTGTCGACCATTATTCCACCTCTTAAGAAAGCAGAACATGTTCGAATGGACAGAGGAATGTAGCAAGGCCCTCCAGAGTCTGAAGGAGTATCTCGGAAAGGCCCCCATCTTGTCGAAACCAAAGCCGGAGGAACAATTGTCGTTATATAGTGCCGTCTCGAACTGTGCTCTAAGTTTTGTGCTGATCCTTGAAGAAGAAGGGAAAGAGAAACCAGTGTATTTCCTGAGCAAGACCCTCCTAGATGCCGAGACCAGATACTGAAGGATCGAGAAGGCTGGCTTGGCTCTGATGTTCTCGGCCCAGAGACTAAGACCTTACTTTCAAGCACATCCTATTATTGTGATCACAAACCTCCCATTGAAAAAAGTACTAACAAGATTCGAAAAGTCGGGAAGGACGGAAAAATGGGCAGTCGCCTTGGGACAGTACGACATCACCTACAAGCCAAGGACTGCCGAGAAAGGGTAGATAGTCGCCGACTTTTTAGCCGACTTCCCCGTTGAAGATCCACTCTGGGAGGGAGATCCAGAGTCGGAGCAAAACAGGGAAGGGAGGGAAGACTTGCCAGATTCATGGAATCAGAAGAACGGGTGGAGACTGTTCGTCGATGGCTCTGCAAACGGAATTGGGGCTGGAGTCAGCGCGATTCTTGTAACACCGGATAATACTCGGCTTGAGTTGGCGATAAAGTTGGGATTCCCGGCTTCCAACAACGAAGCAGAGTATGAGGCTCTCATCGCCGGACTTCGGATGGCAAATGAAGTTGGCGTAGAAGATATTACGATTTTCAGCGACTCTCAACCATGGTTTAAAGTTTCGGCCGAAACGTTTCGGTTTCGCTATAGGCCGAGACAGATACGGGTTTGTGTCAGAAACCACAAAGTTTCGCCTCAGTTTCGATAGCTTCGCCTCAGTTTCGGTAGTTTCGATCTCAGTTTCGGCCTCAGTTTTATTATTTTTTAGAATTTTTTGAACTTCCTAATATGGTTTCACCAAGTTTCGGACCAAAACCAGCGAAACTACCTAAACTATGACCGAAACTCCCGAAACTACCGAAACTATGGCTAAAACTGCCGAAACTCTCATTTACTTTGGTTTCAACAAGTTTCGGGCCGAAACCGCCGAAATTACCAAAACGTTTCGGTTTCGCCTGCGACCGAAACGAAACGAAACCATCGACTTTGAACCATGCTCCCAACTGGTTGTCAACCAAGTAAACGGATCCTTCGTGGCAAGGAATGAGAGGATAACGAAGTATCTGGAGGTTATCGGACGGGTTATGGGAAATTTTAGAACAGCCGAACTCCATCACACGAATAGGGGAGAAAACCGACACGCCGACGTCCAGGCATATGTGGCCGCCATGCTAGGAGAGACCAAGAAGATGACAATTTCCATTGAATTCCAGAATAGCCCGAACATAGAACAAGAAGACGTAGAGATGGAGACTTGCCATCAGGTAGAGGCGGCCGATACCTGGATTACTCCTATAATAACATATCTGGTCAACGGGACTAGGGATCCTGACCAGATACGACCAGACGGATTGAACAGAGAGCCCGTCGCTATCAGATGCTCGGGGGCGAATTATACCGGAAGTCGGCTGGTGGGTCATTGTTGAAATGCATAACCCAAGACCAAGCTCAACTTATTATGGCCGAGATACATGAGGGAGAGTGCGGTAATCATTCCGGAGGACGATTGTTGGCCTACAAAGCATGGGTCTAGGGCTATTACAGGCCGTATATGCAAGAAGCAAAAATAGTACGCCAGAAAATGCGTGAAATGTCACAAAAATGCTCCGCTATCCGAGCACCACCAGGGGAGTTGAACTCTGGGGGGGCCGACTTGGGCATAAGAAAGAGCTGACCGACTTGAGAACGATGAAGGGTTAGCCGACTTGAGCATGAGGAAGAGCTGGCCGACTTGAGAACGATGAAGGGATGGCAGACTCGAGCATGAGGAAGATTTGGCCGACTTGAGCATGACGAAGATCAGGCCGACTATGCTGATTATCTCTATCTCACGGTTAGTCGGCCAAACTGAAAGTAGAGCCTGAACAACGAATGGGAAGCAGCCACCTATTATACTTTTCCAGCAAAGCACAATCTACGACAGATCACATATAAGACAAAGATGTCCAGATTGATTGGTATAACCTACATCGTGCTCTTGGACACGTACGAGGTCGCATATCCTATAAATAGAGAGCTACAGTAATGAGAAAGGCAACCAATCTTGGAGGGAAGAAGATGAGATGATTTTAGAAGTTTTAAAAGGATTCTGACTTAAGCATCGGAAGCTCTACGGTGGATTTCCCCCCAACGGAGTTATTTTGCAGGTGGTATCAGACGATTCGGGTAAAGAGACGGACGTGCCGACAAGATTATCGGATCACACGGGAGGAAAGACGATCATCTCGAACCAGACATCTGAACAGTCGGCAAAGGAGTCAGATCAGGCGGACTTGGGAGACAGGCATCTGATTTAGTGCATATTTCGAGGGTGTGTGGGATTTTTCCCTTACATTCACGAAGTACTGTTCATCGTTACTATTCACATGTATTGTTCACAATTATTGGTCACTGTATTGTTCATTGTTACTGTTCACAGGGCATGTCGCAAGTTTTTTTGGGACTTCTAATGCAAACCCTAGGATATATGTCCACTGATCTTATCAAAACAATTGTCCACTGGTCTTTTGGTGATTCATTGCCACACTGGAGTGCTGAGTGGTATGTTACACATGGGTACCCATGGTGACCATCACGCATGGTTGCATATCTCCATAGTGAAGTTGGATAGGTCGAATTACCTAGAGTTCACACAATCTGCCCATATGTATATCGGTGGACGTGGTAGGTTGGGGGACATTAATGACAAGGTGGTAACACCGGCCCTAACTGATTCTACCTATGATAAGTGGGGGCTGACAACCTCATGGTGATATCATGGCTGTTACATTCTGTGCAGTCACATATTAGTAAGGGTTTTTTGTTTCTCTTGACTGCGAAGGAGATATAGGATGTTGTAGCACAGACTTATGCCCAAGTTGAAAATTTGTGAAATTGTACGAGTTGTAGTAGGAAATATCTCATCCTCATCAAAGGAAGATGTCTTTGAGGACGTACTATGCTACTTGATGGATAAGTGGGAGTAGTTGGACCACTAGTAGAGCTATACCCAAGTTTGTGCTACAGATGTGTCAGGGAACGATGGTAAAACGCCAATGAATATTTGAATTCTTCGTCGGACTGAATCAGAGCTACGAGCATGTCAGAGTTCATATTTGGGTAAATATCCTCCACCTTCCACGCTGTCTTAGGTTTGTACCTACATTCAGAATGAAGAGAGCAGGAGACGTGCTTCAGTCTCCAAGCCTAGACAAGACCGCACTTGAGATGACGACTCAAAAAACAAGCAAGGCAGCCCAAAAAAGTTCAGAAAGGGTGATGATAAGGACAAGCTGAAGTGTGAGCATTATGGGCGAAGACGTCACACAAAGGAGACATGTTGGGATCTACATGGTCGACTACTTCAGTTTAGCTCCATTTCCAGACAGGGGCCATCTGTAGTGCACTCAGTAGCCCAAGATGCAATTCAGCCAGTTTTTATATCTCTTGGGGGTATGGTCATGGTCAAATTTTCGAATGATGCGATAGAAAAGTTAAGACGGATGATGTCTCAACTTGATGGATAATCCAACGCTCTTACTTCCACTTTCACTCACTCATGTACTTATGGATCAACCCTTCTTGTGTCCTCTACATTTTCTGGCCCTTCTTGGATCATCGATTCTAAGGCCTCTCTGATCACATGACTAGTATGTCATCTATTTTTTCATCTTATAATATTTTTATTGGTAAAGACAAGGCTCAAATTATTGATGGCACTCTTTCCTCAGTATTCGGGAAAGGCAGTGTGGCTGCTACACCATCCCTAGCCTTGTCTTCCGTTCTTCATGTTCCTAAGTTCACGACCAATCTTCTTTCTGTTAGTAATATCACAAAAAAAATTGAATTGTGGTGTCTTCCCTTTTTACTGTGTTTTAAGACTTATAGATGAGGACGACAATTGGTAGTGGTTATGAGGACAAAGGATTGTACAATCTAGACACTGTAACTCTCTTCTCTGGTAGCGCAACATTCTAGTATTAGCAGTAGTAGTAGTAATAATGTTAATAACGACTAATTAATGTATTGGCATAACCGGTTAGGCTGTCTAGCATATGTTTATTTTCGTGATTAGAGTCTTTTGTTTCTGTTAAGTTAAATTATAAAACGTGTGAACTGACAAAGCATTGTCATACTTCATTTCCCATTTTTGAGAATAAAAGTCCCACTTTTCATATTGTTCACTCTGATGCTTGGGGTCCGTCCCCTACTACTTTTCCATTTGGTAATCGTTATTTTATCATATTTGTTGATAATCACAGTCGTTATTACTGGGGTGTATCTGATGAATTGTTTTCCATCTTTAAGACTTCTCATCAGATGGTTCAGACTCAATTTGGTGTTAAAATTCAAATCTTTTGGTCTGATAATGGAAGAGAGTATATGGATGGGGGGCTTAAGTCTTATTTCAATGAACATGGGATTGATAAATCAAACATATTGTGTTAAAACCCCTCAACATAATGCTGTTGTTGAGAAAAAACACAGGCACTTACTTGAAGTGATCCGTGCCCTGCTTCGTGGCATGCAAGTTTAAAAAAAAATGAACTGAAACCCTGTTAACAACTTGCTACATGATAAATCGTATGCCTTCTAGTGTCTGAATTTTTAGAGTCCCATTTCACTTATTCATCGGGATAGTTCCTTATTCTTAGTTCCACCAAAAGCCTTCGGCAGTGTGTGTTATGTCCACGCTAATCGTCTTGATCGTGACAAGGTGGACCCAAAGGCTCTGAAGTGTATATTAATAAGATATCCGTCGTCGCAAAAAGGATATAAGTGTTATCATCCTAGCATTCATCGATGACTGGTATCCATGGATATTACCTTCTTTGAGTCTATTCACTTCTTCAGTGATGCTCAGAGCTCTCTTCAGGGAGAACATAGGAATAATGAAGAGTCATGTTCCATTGCCAGTTCTTGATTCTATGTTTGATTCTTCTACTACTATTTCTACTAGTGATGTGCTACAGGAAAAAAACTTCAGGTGTATACTAGAAGACAAAAAAAAGCTCATTTTGATCACAGTATCATCACCTCTGTTGTTCCTTCTAATATTCTTGTTGATCTTAATGTTCCTATTGTTGTCCGAAAGGGTATTCGTGCGTGTACGTAATATCCTATTTCGAACTTTGTTTCTCTTCATTCCATGTCTCTGTCATATCGTGCATATGTAGCTTCTATAGCCTCTGTTTCTTTGTTGTCTAATGTTTTAGATGCCCTTTCTCAATCCAAGTAGAAGGAAGCCATGTTTTAAGAGATGAGACCGCTTGAATAAAAATAACACATGAGATCTTGGGACCTCACCCAGGGGAAAAAAGCTAGTTAGAAGCAAATGGGTATATACAGTAAAGTATAAGGCTAATGGCTCAATTGACAGGTATAAGGCCAAATTAATAGCAAAAGGGTTCACTCAGACATATGGGATTGACTATCAAGAGACATTTGCACCAGTTGCCAAGATGAACTCCATTCAAGATTTTCTCTCCCTAACAACAAATATTTGGCCTTTAAATCAATTGGATGTGAAGAATGCCTCTTCTATGGTGAGTCGGAGGTGTATATGATGATGCCACCAGGATTCAAACGTGAGGACAATGAAAATCAGGTTTGTAAACTGAAGAAAGCCTTGTATGGGCTAAAATAGTCACCTCCAGTCTAGTTTGAGAAATTCAGTGGGGTAGTCAAGAAGATTGGGTATGTACAAAGTCAAGCCGACAACACAGTGTTCATCAAACGCAAGCAAGATAGAATCATTATTTTTTTTGATAAGTCAAAATATATTAAAGGAGATTGAGAAAATCTCAAGGAAAACAAAGAGAAAAGCCCCAAAGGGGCGAAACAAGAAAAGAGAAAAACAGCCAACCCTACCTCATCGACAAAGAATCAAACCTGAAAACCAAATCACTAAACAAAGTGCCTCTCAACTCAGAAGAGGTGCTGCCCCAACGTGGATTACATTGTGGTGATAGGAAATGACTTAGAAGAAGTGTAAGAGTTGAAGTTTCTGGAGATAGTTTGAGATTAAAGATCTTGGGACCTTGAAATACTTTATGGGAATTGAAGTAGCTCAGTCGAAGAAAAGGATATTCATCTCTCAGGGGAAGTTCTTGACTTGTTGAATGTAAAGGGAAACCTTGGTGCCAAGCCTGTCGACATGCTTATTGATCAAAATTAGCAGCTAAATGATGTGGATGGTGACCACCTCATTCATGTAGGCAGATTCCAAAGGCAAGTTGAGAAGTTGATTTACTTGTCCCTTACGCGCCATGACATTACGTTTGCAATTAGTGTAATCAGCCAATTTATGCACTCCTCGAGCATCTTACCTGGAGGCTGCCAACTGAGTTCTTAGGTATCTCAAGGGCTCTCCAAGAAAAGGTATATTGTTTGGCTGGCACAACGTTCTAAACTTCGACTTCACCTTAGACTTCGGTCAGTTAAAATTCGGAATTAATTCGGGGAAGTTCAATTCGATTTAGAGAATTTCTGTAAAAATTCGCCAACTTAGAGAAGTTTAAAGATTTTTTGCCAAAATGAGTGAAACAATATTAATCTTGCTTAGGTTGCTCTAAATAGTTGTTTTTATGATATAATAAGTTATAAGTGTTTTATCATGCTTGTTTTCTCATATCCTTAAAAATCAATGTGTTTTATCAATGTTTTGACAAAAATTCTTCCAACTTCTCTAAGTTAACTGTTTACTTCGAATTTAACGAATTAATTCGGCGACTTAATTCGATGAATTTTTGTACTAAAAAGGCCAAACTTCGAGAAATTAACCGAATTTTTACTGTTTACTTCGAATTAATTTGGCGGATTTTTGTAAATTTTTTAATACATGTGCACTTTAATTCGGTCTTTCAAAATTCGGAATTAATTCGGCTAATTTCGCCGAATTTTGTCGAATTTTAAAACCATGGGCTGGCAGGACACCTACATGTGGAAGCATATATTGATACAGATTGAGCAGGTTCAGTTATTGATTGACGATCTACATCCGGTTACTGTAGTTTTATTGGTGGTAACTTGGTTTCTTAGAGAAGCAAGAAACAGTATGATGGCTATATTTAACATAGTGGAAGAGTTTCGATATATGGCCTATGGAGTGTGTGAGCTCTTATGGCTGAAAACTATGTTGTGCGAGTTGGGAATCAAAGTTCAAGAGCTAAGGAGTTTATATTGCAACAATAAACTCATCAAGGAGAAGTTGAGAAGCGGCCAGATTTGCACACCTTATGTCAAGACAAGAGAGTAAGCTGCAAATGTTCTGACCTAGGGTGTTAGTAAAGGTTGTCTCCAAAATATATTCATAATTATTGTTCACAGGGGTACTATTCACGTGTACTATTCATCAGGGTGTGGCTGATTAGCTTAGGGTTTTATTCTTATTTTGCTTGCTTCAAGTGGTATCAGAGCCTAATTTTCAGATTTGTGAACTTGCGGATTAATGGTCGGGCGTGAGAACTCTAGAGAATGGAATATGGAGAATTCGGGCGAGCAACATGCGGTCCGCAATGAGAACGTGACTATTAAAGGAGACATGGAGAATTTACAACAACAAATCACGTAGCTGTGTGCTAGGTGTAGATATCCTAAAACAAAGACCAAACGGCACCCGCACGACAGAAGGTGATCCGTGCAACTTATCTATCAAACGACAACCCACACACCAGAAGGTGATCCGTGCAACTTATCTATCAGACGGTACCCGCACGTCAGACGGTGACCCGTGCAACTTACCTATCAGATGGCACTCGCACGTCAGACGGTGACCCGTGCAACTTATCTATCAGACGGCACCTACACGTCAGACAGTGACCTGTACAACTTATCTATCAAAGGACACCCCCCACGTCAGACAGACTCGTGCAACTTATCTATCAAACGGCACCCGCACATCAGATGGACCCCTATAGCTTTTCTATCAGACGGCACCCGCACGTCAAATGGTGCTGTATATCGATGTCTTCCACTCACAAAATGCCCATTCGGAACTTGCTAACATGGATTCCATTTTTAATACCACGCTAGCTAGTGTCGCGCACTAGCACAGGGGGTCAAAGATGAATTGTAGGATTGGCGGGGCAAGGGTATGAAAGGTCGATCTGAGGCATTCTTGTTTGCAAAACCACTGAAATAGAACGGGATACTCGTTGGATCGACTGTTGTTTGGGCTACACGGAGGCACCGTAACATGCCACGTGATAGATCAAAGGGTCGTAATCAAATACAACGGCGCCGCATCTGATCCACGTGGCACAAAACGAATGCACGATAAGAATTTCCACATTTATTACAATCGTGCCCTCTTACCTTCAACCCTCAACTATAAATAGAAGAGAGGGTTGAGGGAAAAGAAGAGGATACTAGAGCCAATGTGTTCCCCTAATCTTCTACCATGTTCCTTTCCTTTTTAGCCTCTGCCCTTCATCTTCCTTTGTGGTCTCTACAACCATTTAATCCGTAGAACTCTGGACTCGGATGCCATGGATTCCTCTTTAACATAGCTTCTAGCTATGTTGTTTTGTGTTCTAAAGTGATTATCATCAATAAAGAGAATAGATTATCTTTTCCGAGTTCTAGATCTCATTTATTTGTTTAAACTAGGTTAAAGCAGTCCGGTATTTTTATCCTCCTGATGCAATCGTTAAGGAACCGAGAGACCATCAACCCCTCGTCTAACATTGCAATAACAGGAGAGCACAACTAGCTATAGAAAGGTTTAATAATCCAGCCCTAGATGATTTTTGGGATGAAGAATTTGATCTACCACACCAAGAACAACAACCCAGGGTTAATCCGGGTGTTGATCGTGATAGGGATCCACGTGTAAATGTGGATATACCTGAATTCACTGGAGAAGAGCAGCCAGAAGAAATTTTGGAATAGTTGAACGAGGTTGAAAGATAATTTGAGTATTTAGACTTGCCCAATAACACGAAGGTCAAGCTAGTGGCCATCAAGTTGAAGGATTATGCTTCCTCGTGGTGGCAACAAGTCCAGGTGATGAGGGCTCAGTCTAGAAAAGAAAGAATTCGAACTTGGTCCAAGATGCAACGAGTACTACAAAGCCAATTCCTTCCAATTAACTATGAAGGAATTTTGTTTCAACAGTACCAATATCTTTGACAAGGAGTACAAACTGTTTGGGAATACATCAACTCTTACAAAATGAAAACACGAGTACAACTCACAGACACCGAAACTCAAGCCATTCACCATTACTTGATGGGATTACACCTCAATATTCGTAATTTAGTGGAGTTGCTGGATGCTAGCCAGTGCAGTGCAATTGGCCACAAAAGTTGAAGCCCATTTTCCCATTCGAGTACCAAGTACCACCAATCTTTGACAACGAAATAATTGGAGAAAACAATAGTAAATCCATCTTTAATGGAGAACCTATCTATGATAAGGATATTGTTGAAAAATACGATGGTGGACCCATCTTTGTGAGCTTTTCAATTTTGATCAAGTAAGGAGCATAATGGTGAAGAGGCTTTAGTTGATGACAAAGAAAGTGTCGACAATTTTATGCCTTCCAAGTGTTCTAAAAAATACCAAAGTGAAAGTTCGGGTATTGGAGTGATTTATATAAGTGATGGATTTGTGCATGATGATAATGATCATATGTGAAGGTGATGTTTTCGATTATCTAATTCATAAAAATGATTATAAGAATCCTTTCTTGAGGAGATCTTCTAATGCACCATCATTCATGCATATAGTGTTAGCGGATGATTTGTTCCCGCGCACATGTTGTGTTGGCCCGACGACCCTTTGGTATACATAGTTGTTTCGCCTTTCCCTAACAGGTCGATCTTTTGGGGTAAATGGTTCTTTAACATATAGAGGAGATAATTCAAAAAATATAATATTGAGCAGATCGTGGCAAAACGAAAAATCAAGGAAAGTAAACCATGGATGGTTGTGGGTCTACATCATCAATTACCATCAAACAAGATGTCAAAGACAGAAGATGTGAATAGGGTAAAACAAACTCAAGGTCGAGTCTTTCCAAGGAGGAGGGACTGATGCAAATACAATTGTCAAGACTACTCCCAGGCCTAAGAAACAGAATAAGAAAAAATGGGAATAGTTGCTGATTTTTCCAGTTACGTGCAATCAAATAAATTGCTTATATCTTGTTATCGAACCAACAGATAGGTCTGATTTTTGGATATGAAATAGTTCTATGGGTCTGCTATTAGTGTTCAAAGTTTGAGGTCGATCAAAGAAGAGGAAGGGCTCCATCAATCAACTGTTTGAAGACTGGTTTTTTAAGACTGTATATTATGGTTTCTGGTCAAAGTCAAAGTGTTGACTTTTAACCCTAATTTTCTTCTTCTATAATTATACTTTTCTCTATTGTTAAACGCTGCTTTTTACAGCCCAATAATATTCATAGTTACTGTTCACAGTTACTATTCACGGGGGTATTGTTCGCGGATATTGTTCACAAGGTTACTATTCACAGTTACTGTTCATGTGTACTGTTCCTCTCATCAGGGTGTGGTTGATCAGCCTGGGTTTTACTCTTGTTTTGATTGCTTCAGTTTGTTAAATTCCAAACCTTTTCCTTCACATAGCCTTCTGCAACCAATTCTTCCTTTTATTTGTCACCAGACTCACCACCAACTCCTAAAGATCCTTCCTTTTCTTGCAAACCCATCTGCACCCAATCGCCCTTTTTTTCCTTGGGTAACTCAACAAGTTCCAGAGTCTAGTTCTTGTTAAGAGATTTGATCTCCTCACTCATGGCAGCTTTCCACTCTTTACAGTTACTATCTTTCACTGCTTCCTGAAAAGTAGATGGCTCTTAGAACCTAATGGTTAACCATATGCAGCCACATGTTCAAAAGTCAAAACCATATCTTTCCTATGCCTTGATAGTTCTTTTGGGTCTACCACCATTCTTAGGTTTTTGCTTCTATAGCTGAACATATCCAATCATCTCTTCAATAGAGACATCTTCAACCTAGGAAGGTTCAAATGACTTTCTTTCCTGTGTTGACAACCCAAGATTATCTAAATCTACCTGCACAGGATCACCCATACTCCAATCTAAATGATCACCATTTTGCTCACAAGAACTTATCATAACCAACTCATTAGAAGCAAGATCCCTACTGATTACAGATTTGTGTGAATCATGATGCATGACCTATACAACTTCAACCATCGTGCATATCCAAGAAAAACACACTTCTTTATCCTGGGATCAATTCTACTATCTTTCACAAGAACATAAGGACAACAAAAGAGTTCTCAAAGCAGAATAATTAGAAGGTTTACCAGACCATACCTTTTTAGAAGTTTTGCACTCTATTCCATAGAGGGTGTTCTGTGACTAGAACGCATGATGTTAACTGTTTCAGCCCAAAATCCTCTCAATGAACCTTCACTCAACAACATGCAGTGGGATTCCTCAAAGAGCATTCCATTCATCAGTTCTGATGAGGAGGATCTGTTTGCAATGAAATGCCGAACAATGCCATCATCCATTTTTTACTGAGGAAACGTTTTGTATTTTATTTCCAACCATTGTCAATTCTCAAGCACTTCACCTTGAAACTCTTCACCTTCCGACCATGGATGTCCACTACTTGAACATGACACTCACTCCATCCTCACTCTTCAAAGTATAAATCAAAACCTTCGGAGAGAAATCGTCCATAAACAACATAAAGTACTAGAATCCCACATTTTAAGCAACTTTTGTGGAACCCCTAACATCATAATGGATGTAATCCATAGTGCAATGAATAGACGTATTAAATTTCACCCTATTCTATTAACCATATATGTAATGCTATAGAAACCTAATTTCTGGTCTTCACCCGATAGAGCAAATTGTGATTGCTCAATTTTGTCGAATCTCACTAACTCATGTGACCACAAGCCTATGCCACAACTGCATTGATTCTGAATAAGGATTATATGTCGAGGACGCAGCCACTTCACCTGTAACAGTATTTCTGGAAAGTATATACAATCCAATGTTTTAAAAATAGGTTTATGAGGCTTACGCCTCGAGGCGAGGTGCAAAGTTTTTGCCCCAGTGCTTAAGCCCCAATGGTTTGTAAGAGGCTCACACTTCAGCCATTGAGACTTAAAGACTCAAGGCTTGAGGCGTGAGACGCAATCAAGGCTTGCCTCAACCATGTAAGCACATACATGTGCCAAACATACAAAAACGTTTTTCACTTTCTTTTCCAAAATACCCAACTCCAGTACTCTTGTATACCAAAAACAACCCTATTAGATTTAAATCATCCTCTTCCTCTTATTCATACCCGTTGATATTCGCTCAAAAGTGCTTATTTTAAGCAATTATCCTTTTAGCGTTATTGCATTCTCCTACGTAAAATACTCTATTTACCTACTTTTCTACGTAAGAGTCTCTTGTGTTGCGTAGAACATACTTTTCTGGACGAAATGGTATATTTGCATGCATTAAACACATTTTCGGAAGTCTAGATATTAAGCCGTTCTGATAAAGTCTCATTACGCGCTTCTTCTGTCGCAGGAAACCCCGATGGGACGATTCTCGAGACTTGTGGGCCCAAATCAATCATGAAAGCCCATTATCAAAGCTTAAAGAGCCCACATGCTATGACTAGAAGATATGGGCCAAATATGAGCTGAATAAGAGGACCAAAAAGCCGGCCCAAAGAACGAAGAGAGCAGGAGAGCCAATGACCAAGAGACGGACCAAAGCGTTTAAAGCCACATGAGTCAGCAAAGAATGATAGTCGACTCTACTGGAGAAGCGTGAGGATGGTCACAGTGAAGACCAGGGTTCCAGACCCTCCGCCAGTGCTTTTCTCTCTATTTTCTGATACTTTTTCTCTCATCTCTCCTTATTCTCTATCTCTCTTCATCTCTCGGTCCTCGAATCTACTGACCTAACCCCAGAACTCCTGCCCATCGGCTCTATCTCATCTCCCTTAGCTTTCTAACCATTGGATCTTCCATCGGACCATTGGATCTTCAATCGGACCGTTGGATCTCTCTAGATCCGTCGATTTACCAATCTGGGTCCCAATCAAGTCACCATCCATCCGATCGCCATCAGACTGTCTGTCACATCATCTTGTGAGACGATGGACATCATCAATCCATATGGGCCAGTAGCCGGGCCCATCTTCATCGACCCGCTGTCCGACCAGTTAGTGGACCCCGCGAATTTCAAAATAATTTTAATTAAATGGGGGGTCCACTAATTGGGGAGATTCCCCATAGAAAAGTAGATTTTTACTTAAAAAAAATATATATATATATATTTTTCGTATTTTTTATTTTCAAAAAATACCCTATTTCCATTAAAGGAAATAGGGAGCTTTAAAAGGAGAAGGATAGGGGTTCATTCGAACCCTAATCCCCCTCCTATCTTTTCCTCTCTTCCCCCCTTTCAATCCCCCGGACGTTCTCCCTCCACCGGTGGCCGTTTCTTTTTCTTTTCTTCTTCTTCCTCCTCCATCTTCGCCGGAGTTGCAGGCAGCAACTCCGGCCATCTGGTCCTCTTCCTCCTCCTCCTTCTTCTTCTTCTTCTTCTTCTTCTTCTTCTTTCTACCTTCTTCTTCTTCCTTCATCTTCTTTTTCTTTTATCGTTGGAGTTGCTGGTCTGCAACTCCGGCGAACCAGCAAATAACGCCTCTTCTCCACAGCCACCGGAGTTGCCATTAATTTCGGCGAACTCCACCTGTGTGTTGGTCGGACTGGTTCCATCACAGTTGGGCAACACTAGATTCACCACCGTCTCCACCACCGCCCAGCCACTACACCGTCTTCACCTAACAGCACACCACCCTGCAGCAACGCCCCATGTGCAGGCTCCGCCTCCATGGTGCTCTGCTTGCCGTTGTCTCTTTTAACGAGGCACTCATCCACCGTTCCTGCTGGTGCTCTACAAATCTTGTGATGTCTTAGCATCTGCTACTACCACCAAGAACGGCCATTAAACCTACAACAACTCGGCAACACTTCATCCAACAACCTCCTTCCACAACGTGGTCTTCACCCTCTCTCATGCCGTCTTCTCCGCCATGGCCAAGAGCCACCACAGCAACCACGAGGCTAACGTGTGATTCCCATCTCAGACCACATCTCCTATCCAACGATCGCACACCACCTCCACCACGTAGCCGGACCATTCACCAAACACCCCATCAATGGCCGAACTCACTCCGGTAAGTGCTCCTACGACATTTCTCTCTTCTTTCTTTCTCTATCTCTATCCATCTTTCTACCTCTAGATTGGGTTTTTTTTCTCCTCCTTAGTCTACCATTTTCTCTCTCTCTAGTTTTCTCTCTCTAACCTTTTCCTCTCTTTCTCTCTCTTTAGTTCTCCCTTTCTCTCTCTAGTTTATTCTCTTTTTTTTACGCTTTATAATTTAGTTATTTTTACTTGATTGTAAGAGACATGTTCGATTGAATAAAGTTGATTTGAATAATATTATGTTCCATTCTCTGCAAATTTTCTGTCATTTTATGTTCATTATTGCGCTAACCCGACTAATCCCGAGTGCGGATCGACATCCGACACGAAGCCCCTATACAAAAGTCACATTTTTGCAGGATTGAAATCTCGGATAATTACAAATGTGTTGGAATTAGGGTTTCCATAACCAACGACGCGGAAAAACCCTACTTTCACCCGTGTATACGACATGCATAGACTGGGTAGCTTCAGCTGGAAGTGTTTCCAAGTGACAACATTTATATAGTAGACACACCAAAAAAATGCTAGTGCGTCAAACACTTAAAAACTTAAGCTTTATGTGAAAGGGATAAAGATTACTGAGATTAAAATCGACAGACTCATAAATAAGTCAGCAATCTGCCATAGTTGTCAATGTCATTGTGTTTGTTAAAAATAAACCTTGTTTACTTGTTGGTTTGACCAATTGAGGGACAATACTGCTGTTGGAGTGTGTTGTTTGGCTGTGTAGCCAGCACTCTGCCTCTATTAGACCCGTGGACACTTTGATATACATTGTTGCACCTCCCTCTAACAGCTTAAGCTTTTAGAGTAAAGTGGTTGTCAACAAATACCACATGAGCAGTATACATTACTGAATTGAAGTTAATAAATAAAAAAATATGATATGGGAACAAGTAATAAAGGCCTTCAAATGATAAAAGTGAGAACTTTTGCCTTATGAAGATCATATAATAATTAACCAATTTTTTAAAAATCCTGTCAAGGTGATCTATATGGTAAATCATCAAAAGGAAGAGCTCATACCTTCTTTTCTTATTTCTATCATTATTTACGTAATGGATTCTTTTTTTTTTAATGAAGAAGCTCCTACACGTTATTCATGTAGTTGGTGGGAGTCGAGCAAAATGCCCAAAAAACAAAGATATCAAGCAGGTTCACATTTTCATTTTTCATAATTACTTGTTTCTTTTACTAGATATCATTCATGATTAGCATGCCAACATTACATCGTATTGCATGCACAAAGTTCTATTTAACGCCTTAGAAAGTTGATATCATGCACAACTAGACCGCAATGTGGCATGCAATCAACTCATGTTTGAGCTCTTAGAATACGCTTTGCACTTTCAATAGTGGTAATTAGTCTTCATGAGCTAGACAAACTTCATAAGCCAAACCATTCTCTGTAACATTTATTATCAACTGATAGTCTAAAACTAAAAGTGATCTGACAGGGAAAAGAATAGAAAGAAGATTCTAGTTAAATCTCCACACTAGAAAAAAAAACACAACTAAGCTCGTTAGTATGATTTTACAAAAACCCAATAAATGAAGGCAAGCAAACTGTCTATTCTACCCAGCACAAAATAAGAAGGAAATGAACATATTTGATTTCAAAAAGCTTGATGGCATTAACAGAAAGGATCCTAACAAAAATGGCATACCAAGAAGCCTCAGCCACCAATATGTATCATAGGTCTATTTGTCGTCTTTGCAATGTCAAACATTCCAGCATGAGCAGCTTTCTTCCTCTTGACCTAAAGCAAACAAGAATTAAGTCTTTACAGTCACACCAGCTATTAATTACATGAAACAAGCAAAAATAAAGAAAACTTTCCACATGATCGTTGACCTGGCCATGTTAATTCTAGTATGTTCTGTGGTCATGAAACCTAACATTGCAAAAATACCGTAGAACCTCCAAAGTGAGGCACCTTAACCAATAATAAATTAATATTTGAAATATATAAATGAACAAAATAATCAACATATTAAAGATTAGATGCTTCATTTTTTCAACTCAGACCATCGTAAGAAATATACCGCTGCTTCAATTATTTCCTTCAGCCCCTGATCATCAACACCATTACGAAGGGGATCTCTTAAGCTAACCTGCAACAGTAACATATGCATGTCATAAATAAGCTCTAGAGAAAACAAAAGAGAATGGCATTCTATTCTAGACTTGTATGATCATTAGCATAGGAATCTCCACTCTCATGAGCCCAAAACCTATTAGCATGTTAAATCTGATTCCTCTACTCATGGCAAGGTAATAAATTTCAAAAAATTCGCGAAATATTTCGGTTTCGACAAGACCGGACATAGAAACCAACTTACATTTTCGTTTGCAAAATTTAGACCGAAATACACTGTTTGTTGAAATAAAGTGTATTTTTACCAAAATTTTAAAAACGCATCGACATTTCGAAATTTTAAGAACCAACCTTCTAACCCTTATAAACCCATCATAACCCAACTGTTTCTTCAAAAATTAATTCCCAGATTCATTTAGGGTGAAAAACAAACCTACTTGGATAATGGATTAAAACTTGCAAAACCTCTTTTTCAATTGTTAAAGAAGATTGTGAGTAAATTAGGGTTTAGTGGAGCAATAGAGGAAAAGGAGAAAAAAGAAAGAATGAAGAGAGAAGAGGAGAAATCGAACTAGGTTAGATAACCCCTAGTCGACCTCCATTGTGATTTATATTATAAATTTATAATGACAATGAAAAGACAAAAATACGCCCATACGACTAACACATAAAATAAGAAAAATAAGAACTCTAACACTCCCACTCAAGTTGGAGCATACATGTCATACATGTTATCATATATGTATTTCTATACGTATCTCTACGTATTTCATGTATTAGGGGTAGTTCTGTAAATACCCCCCTTGAGGGGTATACTTGTCTTTTGTAATTCCCATTGTGACCTAATCACATGACATCCCTTCTTCTCTCTTCTCTTTCTCCTCTCTTCTCTATTTCCTTTACTTTGAAACCCTAAACCTAACCCTAATTCTTCAATTCAACTTGGTATCAGAGCCTACCTGAAGTTCCTTGCACAAGAGAACAAATTTGCGAGCAACCAAGAGGGTGATGACATCACCAAAGTCGTACGGCTGCTGATGTCAGCCGTACGGACGAAGTTCTCCGATCGACCTGAAACTTCAGATGCTAGTAGGGTATGATTTATCATGTTTTTTGGAGATTTTTGACTAATTTTCTGGATTCAGTTGGATAGTCTTTTACCCCTTCTTCTCCATTAATCGAAAAAAATCGTTTCTCGAACCAGCCCTATTCTCAAACCCTTTAAGGATTTTTTTTGGAGGGTTTGTTGCTTCGTTTTGGTCCTCCTCATTGTAACCTACATGAGGATACCTCATTTGTGCCAAACAATTGCTGATTGTAGGAGTTGTGAAGGTTTTTCTATCCTCTAGGTACCTCACCGCTGGTGACGTCATTATGGCCTATAGATTGATCGGTTCAGCCCCAAACATCCTCAAATCGATTCCAAATCTCACTATAATTATTTGATGGCCCTAGGATGCTTTCCTACATCCCTATGTTGCTCCCCTCTTTTTTTTCCTCTTATCTCTCCTACTTGCTTTGTTATGGACACTCCACCTCCCCCGGGTAATCCCTCGGTATCCGATGTTAGCACAAAATCAACCTCCAAAGGAGCTGGAGGACCTGTGATGCAACAAGTGATGTATGAGAACCCCGGGTTACAGATTACATCTGTTAAACTCAATGGCACTAACTATATGGAGTGGGCTAAAGCAGCACGGTTGTTCATTGGAGGCCGTGGGAAGATGGGGCATTGTACAGGGCGGACCAAAGAGCCAAAAGAAGATGATCCCATGTTTGATAAATGGGAAATTGAGAACCTCACAGTTCAGTCCTGGCTTGTCAACTCCATGGAGCCTCACATTAGTCGTGGCTTCCTCTTCATGCGTATAGCCCAAGATGTGTGGGAAACTGCCAAGAAGACCTACTCACAGCAGTAGAACACTGGTAGAGCTTACCAGTTGAAGCAGAGCATCTCTCGCCTTCGTCAGGGCAACAAGTCCCTCTCTGACTATTTTGCGACTCTGAGGATGTGGGAGAAGTTAGACTACTACTACTCCTATCATCCCCCTACTCCAGATGAAGTAGTCACGTACCAGAAGCACATTGAGGAGGGTAGGATTTTGAGTTCCTCTCTGGACTCAATCCTTCATATGAGTTGGCCAGGGTTCGAAATCTTAGCAACCAAGCCCCTCTACCTACTCTCAGAGAGGTCTACTCATATCTCTAGAGTGAAGAGAGCCGCTGACTATCTACTCAGGATGAGTCTCCCATTCACGAGCGATCAGTGCTTGTCACCTCTTCACCGGCTCCTACCTTTGCATCTACTTCTCAGCCTCAGCAGTTTCAGGGGAGTCGACCCCCTCAGTTCTCTGCACCTTCAGCTAGCCAACCTTCCTCCTCTAAGGAGAGAGCCAAGTGTGACTTCTGTGGTCGCCTTGGACATGTGAGAGCAACTTGTTGGAAGTTGCATGGTCGCCCCCAGTCTTCTACTCCTCGCTCCATTCAGTCCGGCTCTTCTGGTGCCCATAATGTGAGTATGGACACTTCGACACCCTCTCAGGGCCAGTCTCCCCAGAGTTCTTCTTCACAGACCTCTACGGGTCCTTTGGCTGCCCTGCCTCCGAGCTTGTAGGGCTTCGACGACTACTCTCACAGCTAGATGGTCTTTCTGCTACGTCCTCATTTGCTCAGTCAGGTATCATCAGATCTGCCCATCATGTGTCCATTTCCCCTCCCAGTCCTACATGGATCATTGATTCAGGGGCTTCGGAGCACATGAAAAGTATGTCTTCTTTATTTTCTAGTTATTCCATTTGTTCTGACCGTGATAAGGTTAGAACTGTAGATGGCACATTATCGTCTGTATCTGGGAAAGGGGCTGTTCTCCCCTCTCCCAAGCTTCCACTTGCATCCGTTTTGCTGTGCCAAATTTCACATCTAACCCATTATCTGTTGGCACCCTTACTAAATCTTTGAATTACATTGTGACTTTTTTTCCTTCTTACTGTGTCTTTCGGGACCTCGAGATGAGGAGGACGATGCACTGGACATGAAGCTAATGGGCTTTACCTTCTTGATGGACGGCCTTTTGAGCTCACAGCATTGTAGTCATCTCCTAGTAGTAGTAGGAGTAGGATAGATGTTGTTTTATGTTGGGATGCCCGTCTAGGGCATGTCTCTTTTTAGTACCTCAAACTTTTATTTCCAACTTTATTTGTTTCTGTTTTGTTATCTGACTTGCATTGTGAGACATGTGAACTATCAAAACACTGTCGATCTACTTATCCTTCAAAAGGTAAACGAAATTCTGTTTCCTTTGATCTCGTGCATTCTGATGTGTGGGGTCCCTCCCCTGTGGTTTCTATCTTTGGCTTCCACTATTTAGTTACTTTTATTGATGACTATACTAGGTGCACGTGGGCTTATCCTATAAAAACCAAAGATGAGGTTCATTCCATCTTTAAGGGTTTTCATAAGATGATCCTAACTCAGTATGGTGCCTCCATCAAGGTCCTTCGTTCTGACTAGGGTGGAGAGTATATGTATGGGGGACTCTAGCAATATTTTTAGACCATGGGATTTGTCACCAAAAGTCTTACAGTTACATCCATCAACAAAATAGTGTAGGCGAAAGAAAAATGCGTCATCTGACTGAGGTAGCTCGATCTCTTTTGATCGGATCCAAAGTCCCCAAATCCTATTGGTCGGATGTTGTTTTGACTGCTGCTTATTTGACTAACAGAATGCCCTCGCGTGTTCTCACTTTCAAGTCTCCTCTCCAGGTTCTTAATCCCACGGCTTCCTTATTTGCGATCCCTCCTCGTATCTTTGGGTGTGTGTGCTATGTGCACATCCTTGGTCCCCATCGTACCAGACTTGATTCCAAAGCACTTAAATGTGTCTTTCTAGGTTACTCTTATTTCCATAAAGGGTATAAGTGTTACCATCCTTCCACAAGGAAGAAGTTTGTTTCTATGGATGTCACCTTTCGTGAGGATCTATCTTTTTTCTCTGTTTTTCTTCAGGGGGGGAATAGTAGTAAAGAGAGGTGTGATGTTCCTCTTCCTACTATATTACTCTCTCCTCATTCTCTTGAGTTTGAGAGGCATCAGACTACCCCAACTGCTAATGTAATTGAGAGTGCTCTTGGTGCTCAGAAGGAGCTCAGAGTCTATCACAGAAGGGAGAAAGCTACAGTTGATCCAGTACCCGTGGTACCATCCTCGGATCAAGGTAATCCTTCTGCCCCCTCTATACCTGTCATTTCTTCTTCTACTGATGATTCTGATCTTCCCATTGCTCTACGAAAAGGAGTCAGGAGTTGCACTCAACATCCTTTGAGCCACTTTGTCTCCTATGATGCATTGTCTCCCTCTTATAAAGCTTTTATCACATCCCTTTCCACTATTCGTATCCCTTCTTCCATGGCAAAAGGGCTGGCCCAACCAAGATGGAAAGCTGTTATGATAGAGGAAATGATAGCTCTAGACAAGAATAGGACATGGGAGCTTGTTGACTTGCCAAGAGGCAAGAAACTTGTGGATTGCAAATGGGTGTTCACAATCAAATACAAAGCAGCCACAAATTGGGATTGAGAAGTACAAGGCGAGATTAGTAGCCAAGGGGTACACTCAGACCTATGGGATTGATTAAGTGGAGACCTTTGTGCCTGTGGGAAAGATGAACTCCATCAGGGTGTTGTTGTCTCTGGCAACAAACCAAGCGTGGCCTTTGCATCAGCTGGATGTGAAGAATGCATTTCTTCATGGTGACCTACATGAAGAAGTATACATGGTGCCTCCTCCTGGATTCACTCCACCAGGAAATAGTAGCAAGGTGTGTCGACTGAAGAAGGCCCTTTATGGGCTCAAGCAATCTCCAAGAGCATGGTTCGAGAGATTCACCCTAACTGTAAGTTAAGCCTATCACACCCTATTTGTGAAGCATCAAGGGAAGCACACCACTGCCCTCATTATTTATGTTGATGACATCATTCTCACAGGAAATGATGCAGAAGAGGTGGCTAAGCTAAAGCGCCAGATAGCAGAGGAGTTTGAAACCAAGGATCTAGGACCTCTCAAGTACTTCCTAGGTATTGAAGTTGCAAGATCCAGTCAGGGGATCTTCATCTCTCAAAAGGAAGTATGTCTTAGACTTGTTACAGGACTCGGGCAAGTTGGGAACCAAGCTAGTGGAAACTCCCATAGAGCAAAATCACCAATTAGCAGATGCCAGTGGTGAGCTATTACAGGATTTAGGGAGCTTTCAGAGATTAATTGGGAGATTGATCTATCTCTCCCTGACTAGACCTGACTTTGCCTATACAGTGAGTGTGATCAGTCAGCATATGCACTCACCCAGAGGTGTTCATCTAAAGGCAGCACATCGGATCTTGAGGTATCTCAAGTCGGCTCCTGGTAGAGGTCTTCTGTTTGAAAAGAATGGCCACATGCGTATAGAGTCATACATCGATGCAGACTGGGCAGGGGCCAAAGATGATTGGCGATCTACTTCAGGGTATTCCACCTTTGTTGGGGGCAATCTAGTCACTTGGAGAACCAAGAAACAACCCGTTGTTGCCAGATCTAGTGCAGAGGCCGAATTCAGGGCAATGGCTCATGGCTTGTGTGAGATGCTCTGGTTGAAGGTGTTGGTTGCTGAACTTGGCTACCCAGTCTCAGGGTCTCTGGGGCAGTGTGCACACCGTTTGTGAAGACTGATGAAAAGTTGTAGATGTGTTCACTAAGGGAGTTCCCAGTTGGCAACTCTATAAGTGTTTGTGCAAGTTGAGCATGAGAGATATCTATGCACCAACTTGAGGGGGAGTGTTATCATATACGTATTTCTACAGTATCTCTACGTATTTCATGTATTAGGGGTAGTTCTGTAAATACCCCTCTTGAGGGGTATACTTGTCTTTTGTAATTCCCCTTTTACATAAATAAGATTTATATAGTCATTGTGACCTAATCACATGATATCCCTTTTTTTCTCTTCTCTATTTCCTTTACCTTGAAACCCTAAACCTAACCCTAATTCTTCAATTCAACTAAACATGCCCAACTTGATACAAAAAAATGAAAAAGGGCTCCTAGATAAAGCTTTAGTAAATATGCCGCCCAACTGATTCTCAGACTTTATTTAAGGAGTAACAACGCGCTTGCTCAACACCATGTCACGGATGAAATGTCAATCAACCTTGATGTGCTTGGTGCACTCATAAAACATAGGATTACTAACAATGTAAGTGGTGGTCTGATTATCACAATACATAGGCATTGGTGAAGGAACCTCAATGCCCATATCCCAAAGCAGAGATTAGACCCACAACATCTCCAATGCAGTATGTGTCATGGCCCTGTACTCGACCTCAACACTGGAGTGACCTACAACATTCTGCTTCTAACTACGGTAATTCACCAAATTGCCACCAGCAAATGTTCAATAACTACAAGTCGACCGACGATTTGTATGACTGCCAACCCTATCAGCATCAGCAAAGCCTGTAACAAATAATGTCTTCGACAGTCAATATAATAACCCTTTACCAGATAACCCCTTCAGATACCTCAGAATACGCAAACTGCATCCCAATGGGGTTGTCTTGGAACATGCATAAATTGACTGACTACGCCAATAACAAATCTAATGTCAAGAAGAGTGACGGTAAGGTAAATCTACTTCCCGACCAACCGACGATAACGACCAAGATTAGCATAACACTCCCCATGTTCAACATCAAGCTTCACAGTATGATCCATCGAAGTCTCAAGAGGCTTAGTGCCCAACATACCAGTCTCAGATAAGAGATCCAAGATATAATTCCATTGAATGCCAGCCTTTGAACGAGCAACCTCAATGTCTATGACGTAGCGAAGAAGACCCAAATCCATGGTATGAAATTCTTCCTGCAAATGATCTTTCAAGTGAGAAATACCACAGGCATCACTTCCAATGATGATAATGTCATCCAAATACACAATGAGAATAATTACGCTAGAGGAGGTCCAACGAATGAAAGCGGAGTGATCAAAGGTAGAATGCTGGAAACCGTAGCGAATGATGACTGCATTGAATTTGTCAAACCAAGCACATGGAGACTGTTAAATCCATAGATAGCTTTCCGTAATCTACCGACCAAATTGGAATTGCCAAAGACGATGTACCCTGGTAGCTGCTCCATATAAACTTCTTCATGCAAGTCCCCATGCAAAAAAGCATTCTTTATATCCAACTGATATAAAGGGCAATCACAACACACTACCACGAATAGAAGAACTCTAACATAATTAAGCCATGTCACAGGAGAAAACGTCTCAAAGTAATACATGCCAAAGGTCTACGTATAACCTTTGGCAACAAATCGCACCTTCAAGTGTTCAATAGACCCATCCGAAAGATACTTGATAGTGTACACCCATCTGCAACCTACAATTTGCTTGCCTGGAGAAAGAGGAGTAAGATCCCAAGTTTGATTCTGACGAAAAGCACACATTTCCTCATCCATGGCCAATTTCCAACTAGAAAAATTTATTGAATATTGTAATGACTTTGTAAGCTGACTGACAAACAAAGGATTAAATAGGAAATCATGAACATATAAAAGCAAAGGACAAAGAAACAAACTTGGTAGGATGAATGTCGCCCTTTCCCAGCACCTTATGGGTAGATCCATCATCCAACAATATGAGATTTAGAGGACTAAAAAGTAGAAAAGATAGAAGGCATACCAACATATGAGCACTAACACCTGAATCAATGATCCGGGAAGATGGAGATTTGGTGACCAAACACGCAGAATTACCTGTATTAGCCATCGTAGTTATAGGTTGGGACGAGCTTGCTATAAGGGAATTCAATTTCTGGAGGAGTTGGCCAATCTGAGTAGTATATTCTTCGCGAGACACAATGGTAGAAGAACCACCACTACCAGAGGAAGCCTGAGGGAAAGAATCTATAGTAGACTGAGAATTCTCATCACTCGCATGATTAGCCCAAGCTGGCTTTGGAGATTGAAGGCTCCATGATGTTCCACAGCCAGGTCATAACCATGGAATTACCACTTTGCCAATCTTCATACATCTTGTCATCCTGAGGTGGAGGATCCTCAGAAATAAACATGGATTTCTTCTTGGCACATAGAAACACCTTGACTGAATGAGACCAAGCCGAATAATTTTTATTGGTCAACTTTACAGGAGTTATCTAAACACTAATACCATCTCTTGTACCCAAACAAGGGGTTTTCCATCACCTGAACTAGCCATGAAGGCAAAACTAAGAGTTGAAAAACATTCTCGGGTCGACTAAGACAACTTTTAGGGCTGCAGGAGGAGAGTCCAACAAACAAATTACAAAAGCAACATCCTATGAAGGGGGGGACAACATCAAACTGATAATCTGGGAAGTTGATTAAGCACACACATAAAATCCAACAGTCCACTCAAAGGGGACTAAAACTCAATCACCAAAAAATTGCATAAAAATATCTCATCAAAACAAACTAACCTTGCTGAATTATGTAGGAAGAACAACTCAGCCAACATCACTTTTAAGACAGCAATGAGCAAACCTTGCGGCAGCATTAATTAGGGTTCATAAGACCCTGCAGCAGCCACAAATTCTCCACCAACAAAACACGCAGTTAGGGACTGCAACAACCTTTACATGAGACTACAACAGTCTGATGAACAGTGTCACGATGAACAATGTCATGATGAACAGTAACACGATGAGCGAAGATGAAAATTTGGAGAAGAATCAGAAGTGCTCTGATACCATGTGAGAAAATTAGGGTTTAGTGAAGCAATAGAGGAAAAGGAGAAAAGAGAAAGATGAAGAGAGAATAGGAGAAATCAAAATAGTTTAAATAACCCCTAGTCGACCTCCATTGTTATTTATATCATAATGACAATGGAAAAGACAAAAATACCCCATATGTCTAACACAAAATAAGAAAAATTAGAACTCTAACAAATATCAAAGCCATATTAGTGGTTTCTCCCATTTCAAGGTATTGATGAAATGTCTCAATTAAATCAAAATTTTTTGTAGTTGGTTGATAAAAATAGGATTGGGAGGTGTAAATCCATCATATCTAAGGATCTATGATGCATTTACACCAAATTTGTGTGTACAATAAAGGGTCTTTTCAAGGTCTCAATTTTCAACCTAAATGTCAATGGTTGTGCACGAAGGAATCATACATTCTATATATGTGCCTGATCTACAACTTGATTTTTTTTTTTTTTTTATAAGTTGATCTACAACTTGATTGGGTTAACTTATTTTTTAGAAATATATATATATATATATATTTGTTCAAACTATTACTGTTTTCTGATATTAAAAAATTGTAAAATTTTGTAAATGTTATGTATTGACTATAAATAGGACTTTTAAATTATACATAATATTCGTTCATTATTATAAATAAACTATAATTTATGATTGATTAGCTATCTATTTGTAATCTTATTTCTATACTAATAAATAATTAAAAATATAAAAAATTAAAATTTTGAAACAATTTACGAAAGCCCCACTGCATCAAATGCATTCATATACAGTGTATTACAAGCATGTAGCACATTCATTTACGTTCCAATAAATTGATAATATTAGTATTTTATAAATTAGAATTAAAAATAAATGAAGATGCATGAATGTAGTACATAATTTGTATCATTTTAAGCATGTATCCCCAAGATTACCAGAACATGGGCCCAATGCTATAATTATATAGTGCACTAGTAATCTCAAGGTCCTAACCAGGATGGAGAAGATAAAAACCGATGGTCCATGTGTATGTGACCTTCTCGTCTGTCATGTAATTTTTATTTTGCTTTTATGTAGTCAATGTGGCATGATTACAATTGTTTCCATGTAAAACCATAGTTGTTTCTAGTTGTTAGACTCTCAAATATTTGCAGCAGCATGTAACAAAATGCTATGAATCTTCATTTCCAAGATCTATATGATTGTTTATTATAGATTGATGGCTTTGTTTTGATTTAGGTTGTAACCAGTGGAGAAAGAATTATGGAGAGAAGAAGAGAAATAGACATGGAGGCGGAAGAAGGTGGAGACGGAGATTAGGGTCAGCGAGAGCAGTTGTGGGAAGAGAAAGGTTGAATGGTTATTCAATCTCTCTCACACAAGTATTATATATATATATATATATATATGATGGGGAGAACCCCTACAATGACAAAATGTGGAGTTAAGTGGCCAAAACGTGGAGTTAAGTGGTGGGGCCACTTAACTCCCACAATGATAAAACGTGGATTAAATGGCTGGCCCACTTAGCCCTCCTAAGAAACAAAAGAACTTCCCACGTGGGAAGTGGGACGCAACCCACTTATGGACACCCATATGGGTGCAAACATAAACTCCAACACTCCCCTCAAGCTGGTGTGAAGATATCTGTCATACCCAGCTTGCCAATCAGAGTATGAAGAATAGATTTGTTCACCCCCTTTGTGAGATGTCTGCAACCTGCTCCTGGGTTCTCACATAAGGAGTATAAATCAATCATTGTTGAAGTTTCTCTTTGATGAAGTGACGATCAACTTCAATATGCTTGGTCCTGTCATGCCAGACTAGGTTGTGAGCAATATTTATGGCGGCTTTATTGTCACAATAAAGACTCATTGGCTTTGCCACCTGGAGTCCCAACTCCTCAAGCATAGTCCTCAATCAGAGGAGCTCGCATACACCATGTGCCATAGAGCGGAACTCTGCCTCTGCACTAGATCGAGCTACAACCGACTGCTTCTTACTGCGCCAAGAGACAAGGTTCCCTCCAACTAAGGTATAATAACCCGACGTAGACCGACGGTCGGAAACTTCACTTGCCCAATCTACATTTGTATATGCTTCCACTCTAAAGTGTCTGTGACGCACGAACAATATGCCACGGCCTGGAGACCCCTTTAGATAGCGAAGAAATCTGTGAACTGCCTTACGATGTGATGACCTAGGTGGTGCATAAACTGAATGACACTCACAGCATAAGCAATATCTGGACGAGTGTGAGCCAAGTATATCAACTTGCCAACTAGTCGCTGCAATAGGGCAATGTCTTCAAGAGAATCACCTTCCTCATGAGTTAGCCGATGGTTCTGATATATCGAGGTCTCTGCTAGTCCAGCTCCCAAGTACCCAGTCTCACTCAGTAGATCCAATACATTCTTCCTCTCAGATATGAAGATGCTTTTTCGTGACCGATCAACTTCAATCCCTAGAAAGTATTTCAGAGGCCCTTGATCTTGTCTCAAACTCTAATGACAAGAAGGCCATGGCATCATTCCCAATGATGACAATGTCATCAACATAGACTATCAGTGCAGTGGTACTAGTCTGTTGGTGCTTCACAAACAATGTGTGATCGGCCTGACTCTGTTTATAGCCCACTCGTCTAATCGCACTGCTGAACCGCTCAAACCATGCTCTGGGAGACTGCTTGAGCCCATATAGGGCTTTCTTTAACTTACACACCTTGTCGTTACTTCCAGCAAGTTTCAACCCAGGTGGTAGTTTCATGTACACCTCTGCTATTAGATCTCAATGTAGAAAAGCATTCTTCACATCGAGCTAATGTAAAGGCTAGGACAGGGTGGCTGCCAAGGATAGAAGAACTCTGACTGAGTTCATCTTGGCAACAGGTGCAAATGTCTCCTGATAGTCGATCCCATAAGTCTGAGTGAATCCCTTAGTTACAAGTCGTGCCTTGTACCGTTCAACTGACCCGTCAGCCTTATGCTTCACAGTGAAGACCCATTTGCACCCCATAGGTCTCTTTCCCCTGGGTAATGGAACGAGATCCCACGTTTTATTTTTCTCAAGAGCCTACATTTCATCCATCATAGCTTCTTTCCACTTTGGGTGACTAAGGGCATCTATAACACTGGAAGGAAAAAAAACAAAGGAGACAACACTAACGAAATTCTAACACGACGGAGACAGAGCCTGATAGGAAACGTAAAGAGAGATAGGGTGTTCAGTACAAGTACATACACCTTTCCAAAGTGGAACAAGGAGATCGATATCAGTATGGTCATCAAAAATAAAAGGCACATGTGGCTCAACAACAGAAATAGGAACTGAAGCAAGGACAGGAGCAATACCTGGAGTTGGATCTGAGGGGAAACTCGCAAGCGCAGGACCAGTGGCAAGTCCTTTCTTCTTGGTTCTGACATATACACTCACGCCCGCTGCAGTAGTAGAAGTGTCATTGTCACTAACAAACTGAGATCCCGACATAGGGATAGGAACATGCATAGGGATATGGACAGAAATAGGACTGGGACACTCTCTTCTGCAATTGCAATGTCATTCTCCCCCTGAAGAGAGGTCTGATTACCAAAGAAGGGGATGGACTCAACAAAGGCGACATCCATAGAGATGAAGCGGTGACAAGTAGCACGATGATAACATTTGTACCCCTTTTAATTAGAAGGGTACCCCAAGAAGATGCATATCAGAGCCGCGAATCTAACTTGTCCCGAGAAGAACGATGAATATGCACATAGCAAATACACTCAAAGACTTTTGGGGGAACAAAGCCCGGATGATCAGGGAGCAAGAGAGATAGAGGAGTCTGAAACCCCAGAACTCGAGAGGGCATGCAGTTGATGAGATAGGCTACAAGTAAGACAGACTTAGACCAATAGTGTTTCGGAGCCTGCATGCCTAACCGGAGAGCACGCTCAACTTCCAGAAGGTGCTTATTTTTACACTCAGCAGTCCCGTTTTGTTGAGGTGTGGAAGGGCACGAGGTTTTATGAACATTGCCATGAGATGCAAAGTAGGATTTAAGGCCCCCATCTAGGTATTCCCCCCATTGTCAGAGTAAAGAATTTTGAGAGTGGTGTGGAACTGAGTGGTAACCATCTTATAGAACTCTTGAAAAATGGAGAACACGACATCTTTGGTTCTCATGAGGTATACCCAAGTACATCCACTGAAGTTATCCACAAATGTAACAAAGTACCGATATCCAAACAAAGAAGTCATGGGCGAAGGGCGCCACACATCAGAATGCACAATGGAAAAAGGAACAGTACTTTTATTCTCACTAATGGAAAAAACTGAACGACAATGCTTTGCAAGTTCACATGTTTCACAATGAAAAAGAACTGCATAAAGAGAAGAGAAAGCAGGAAAGACACGCTTTAAGACAGACATTGGGACATGACCTAGCCGGTTATGCCAAAGCATTAACTGGTCTTTGTTGACTTGACTACTACTACTGATGCTAGACTGGTGTGCAACTGAAGAGACCGAAGAATCCAAGATGTATAAGCCATCGTCCTCACGTCCACTGCCAATCGTCCGTCTCAACTCTAAATCCTAAAACACACAGTGAGAAAGGGAAAACGTTACACTGCGGTTAAGACTCTTGGTAAGACTACCGACGGATAATAAGTTAGCAGTGAATTGAGGAACATGCAAAACAGAAGACAGATTGAGAGCTGGTGTGGCATGAACATCCCCTTTTCCCAGATATAAAGGAATGTGTCATCGGCTATCCGAACTTTATCACAACCAGAACAAATATCGTAACTAAAAAAAATGGAGGACATACTAGTCATATGATCAGACACCCCTGAATCGATGATTCAAGAAAGGCTGAGAGGTACAATAGAGGCGAAAAAAGCAGACCTAGTACTTGTGTGAGCAAATGCAGATGTGGAAGTGGAAGGCTGGCCATTCAGTTGGGCCACCATACGGCGAATTCGCTCAAGATCTACAGGAAAGAACGAGTCCGTATCTCTACAGGAGGTAGACACTAGAGGTGCGGTGTCCTGAGTAATTGAGTGTGCTGTATGGGATCCATGTTTGGCCGGGTGACGCTGGCGAGAATTCGGGGCCTATTTTGAGGGGCGTCCATGGAGCTTCCAGCAAGTGTCCTGGATATGGCCCATGCGACCACGGTGATCACACTTGGGTCAAGACCTATCCCCAGGCTCCTTTAGACCGGATTTCTGGCCCTTCTGATTGGCAATAGCCATGGCAGATCGGTCATGAGTATGACTCCCACTACGGAGTTGCATAGCTGAGTGGCGACTGTCCTCCCTGAATGTAAGCATAGACCTATGCTAAAGAAGTGGGGGCAGGATCCCCGCTAAGAATCTAAACGCAAGCTTCCTCAAAGCTAGGATGAAGGCCGGAGAGAAACTGGAAGATCGGGAATGTTCAACCATAGCCTTAAAGGACTTGACATCATTAACACACATTGAAGAGTAACTCTCGTAGTGATCGATCTCCTCCCATTTGCTTCGAAGTGAAGCGTAGTATGTATCCAGCTTCATCTCCCCCTGACGAAGACATGCAATCCCTTGCTCTAGTTCATAGAGCTTAGCAAAATTTCTCACCTAAGAATATGTCTGAGATACTGCATCCCAGACATCTTTGGCCGTTGGTAGGAACATAAACCCTTTGCTGATCTGGGTTTGCATCAAATGGAGGAACCAGGACATCACAATCAGATTTTCCATAACCCATATCCTGTGAGATTTGCCCGTCGGATCTAGTTGTTTGGTAGCACCGGTCAGGTACTCACTGTAACCACGTCCCTCGATATACATGAGAGCAGAAGTCTTCCACTCCAGATAGTTTGTGCCATCAAGTTTCACTGTGGTGATGATGAGCTGAGGGTTGTGGTCTTCATGAGAGCCGTGAGTCACAGAACTACCCTCAGAGGAAGAACAGAAATCCCGGATGTGACCTCGGAGGAACTCATCGGAGCAGACCTACTGAAAATAACAGGTAGCAGAATTTGGAGGCTCACAAAAATCTGAAGCAAGGTTCAGAGGATCCCCAGAGGCCCAATAGGTGGTGCACCTATAGCAGGAGGCCTAGAGAGGTTTGATTTAAGAGAAAAATCAAAATCCAAAAAAGGCTAGAAGATCCGGGGGATTTTTGGAAACTAGGGTTTGGGTGGTCAGAAACATTCAAACCAACTTTCTGACTATCCGTATGGCTATACTGGAGAGGGCAGCTAGGTTAGAGGAGCCTGCCGTGGTGCGAATCTCGCAAAAATCAAAAACCCAAAAATCTGGAGATTATGCCCTTTTTTGGGAACTTGTGATCCAGCGGTCAGAAGAATGCGAAACGACTTTCTGACAGTCCCTGGGAGAATACTGGAGAGGGCGGCTAGGGCAAAGGCTCCTACCGTGGTACGGATCTCGAGGAAATAAAAAACCCAAAAATCCTCGGAAAACTTGTTGGCCGGAAAACCGTTGGAGAAGCTTGAGAAGAGACAAAGATTATATATTTGATACGATTGAGAGAAAAAACTAACCAGGAAATCATAACCTCTTGTGTTTTGCCTCAAGATTGATTCACAGATCGTGTAGGAATGCTCATTGCGATTTCTGTAAAAGCTCTCGCCGGCTCCGGATGCTCACATAACCATCTTAGATCGGAATGGAGGCTCTCGGGGACAAAGACACATGCCCTAGAGCTACCATGCTCGGATACGATGTTGTGATTTAGGTTGTAACCAGTGGAGAAAGGATTAAGAGAGAAAAAGAGAAAGATAAATGGACGCGGAAGAAGGTAGAGAAGGAGATTAGGGTTAGAGAGAGAAGTTGTGGAAAGAAAAAAGATTGAATGGTTGTTCAATCTCTCTCACACAAGTATTATATATATGATGGGGAGAACCCCTACAATGACCAAAACTTGGAGTTAATTGGTGGGGCCACTTTAACTCCCATAAAGATAAAACGTGGGTTAAGTGGTTGGCCTACTTAACCCTCCTAAGAAACAAAAGAACTTCCCACGTGAGAAATGGGACGCAGCCCACTTATGGACACCCACGTGGGTGCAAACATAAACTCCAACAGGCTTATGGCTATGTTTTCATGCTTGTTTCATCACAATGTTCCAACAAATTTTTCACAATATTTCCATCATTTCCAGGAAAAATGTATTATTTCCACACTAGGTCAAAAACTTCTATTTCCAAGCTGGTCGAAATATACCTCAAAATCAAAATTTAATAGCTTACTCATGGGTAGATAGATATTTAGGGAAGTAGGAACAGTTCCTACTTATGTCCATATAATAAAAGGACCTCGAGGAAATGTCTCTAGCAACAGTTTCATTTTTTTTTCCATTTTTCGTTATGCTTCTTCCATCCTCACTCCTAGAGTACGTAACGGGTTGGCAACTAAAAAGGAAGTGCACCAAAATGACTGCAAATCTTGAGCATTGTAACTTAAGCCTCACAACATGCCTCTAGGCAAGGCTCTAAGAAAAACTCTCCTCTCAGCTTTCACCAAACATTGGTTTCGAACCCTGAAATAGGTTCATCCTCAACTTCCAATGGCTAACCACATACAAATTAGCAGCTTCACTGGTTTGATTAAGACTGGGTATGAATGGATATTTATCATGATTACTACTATATTGAGAAGAAAATCGTGCCCCGTAGTGGTATGCACTCGCTTTTGGTTAAGCACATGAACCTCTTTACTAATATTAAGATCAATGCTTCACCAAAACAATTCATTATATACTAACAGATCAACTGATATTTACTAAACATAAAGTCATGCACTCCACCCCTCAAACTCCACTGATAGCAGTATAGGAAGTTAGGGACTATATTCCTATCCAAGCAATGAAGTGTAATAAATTCTCATTGTTATCACCTCAATGTGACATCTACATAACCGAGATACACAGAATACAGCATCATACCCATGCCTGGCATTTCAACTTTAAGCATAAAAGCCGTACATATAATGGTTCATGCACTAACAATTTTGTAATTACGTGACAAACCAACCTTCAACATATTATATTGAGACACGCATCAATTTACCCATCCCTTGGTTGAAGTTACTCAATAGTACAACTGTACAAGTAGGGTAAAGATAGTTAAAACAGCTGACATCAAAACAGGATGACTAAATTTTATTTTAATCTCTTTCACAGCAAACAGCTAAATTCAGGTCCATCCAAGGATGATGAAATCAAGAGATACAATCAACAAACATAAAAATGCAAGGATTAACGAAATCGAAGAGTAAGAAGATTCGATACCTCTGAAGGACCAAAGAGACATACTTTGAAGTTCCCGTCAGCTAAAAGTCGCAATCTATTGCAACCAGCACAAAAATGCTCAGTCATCGATGTGATAAAAGAAACAGTACCATAATGCCCATCTACCCTGAAATTCTTGGCTGTATCTGTGGGGTGATCCTGAAGTCTCTTTAGGCCCTTAAACCTTTGTACCTGCTCAGTTATCATGAAAACTTTCATCCAGACTATATATGTGTGTTTATAAAGGAATCTTCATAAATAAAGACACTGGATCATCTGTCAGGGTTCTACCTTACCACTCTATCCATCATTTCCGAATAGGGTACAAGTTTCTTGACATTCCATACATTTCCATCAAAAGGCATGAACTCAATGAACCGAACATTGATTGGTTTCTCACGTGTTAATTCTACGAAATCACAGATCTCATCATCATTGAACCCACGCATTACAACACAATTCACCTGACATACAATACATATAGTAAGTGTTACTTCCAATCTCATTTTATAGGAAAACATTGACAAAAGCAAAAAAGAATAAATACCGAAAAGAATGTAAACAAAACCTAATTCAAAACCAGTTAAAACAGCACGATACATCAACGCACTAGAAATGTTTCAAAGGAAAACAAATTTGGGAAGAAGATACATACTTTAACAGGATTGTATCCAAGGTCTATAGCAGTATTAATCGACTCCATAACCCTTCCGTGCCCTTTACGCCTTGTCATAAACTCAAACTTTGCTGCTACCAATGTGTCTAAACTAATATTCACCAAATTCAGCCCACATTCTTTCAACTTTGGAAGCTTTCTTGCAAGAGTAATTCCATTTGTAGTCATTGCCAATGTTTTCAGCCCTTTCAAGTTAGACAACTGTAAGCATATATCTTCAATATCTTTCCTAGTGGTTGGCTCCCCGCCAGTCAATCGAATCTTATCCACCCCAGAGCTGACAAAGAGATTTGCCAAGCGAACAATCTCATTCTGTGACAGAAGTTGAGGACTAGGAGTGAGCTCCACACCCTCAGCAGGCATACAGTACTGGCACCGGAGATTGCAACGCTCTGTCAAGGAGATCCTCAAGTAAGTGTGCAGCCTTCCGAACGAATCAACTAACATATCGGAAACTGGACTATCTTTCGGTGGATCTTCCAACAACTTAGCACAAGAAGTTGCATATGTCTTCGACTGGGACCTGTCCGAATCATCACTAATTAAATCTTGGGCATTGCTACTTCCAGAAGAAAAAGCAAAACTACTTTCGTGATTGAGTTCGAACCCACAAGCATTAACCTGGTCATGCAGTTCGAATTTTGTTAGTGCTCCATGAGAAAAATAGCTTCTTGCGTCAATTTCCCTTTACATTATTGTTTATTACTAACAAAACCATAACCAAGATTTCAAAAATCGATCAAAAGTATTCGAGAACCTGTCAGAATTAACTCAACTTGATCAAGAATGCATCTGGGGATTACTCGAGGACTATCACATGAAAACTTGTTCGATTACATGCAGGAATGCTAAATTGAGTTCTCAATAATTTTATCATCTGATCCCAGAAACTCAATAGACATGGAATGCTAAATTGAGTTCTCAATAATTTTATCATCTAGTACCCAGAAACTCAATAGACTTGAAAAACTAATGTGGTTTTTTAAACTAGAAATACTTGATTGAGCAATACACCAAGTTCTGACACGGCTGGGAGTTGGACCAACATCAAGCCCAAGTCAAGTATTGCGAAACCCGGGTAGTACAGTATTAAGGGTAATTCACTGGGGATTGATCCCCATACTTAAAAATGAGTAATTATCTATCTTATAGCTTATTTTCTTTTTTATTTAATGCACTATTATGCATTTTTTTCTCTCATTTATTTTATATATCATTGTTTTTCTTTTGGGAACAAAGAAAAACTCCACCATGAATCCTAATTCTTTAAATTACAGATGAATCACAGCCAAGTTAAAAAGGGAAGAGGAATTCAACAAAAAAATCAAAGGGTACGCAATATTTAAAATCAGCCATTATAACCATTAATAAGCGCGTTATAATGGTCTTAGCTCGTAGCCCGAAGCGTTATTTAAATAACACTCCCAATACAACGGTCATTACACAACACTATTCCTGTGATAATGGTCATTGTCCCCCAATTTTTGGACCATTATTTTATTTTAGTATTTATTTAATTTGAAAAATGTATATAGTACCTCATATTTATTAATAAAATATTGAAAAAAGTAGAAGAGTACTGTTACGATGGCCATTGTAACCAGAATAATGGTCGAGGTCCACCATTACCACCATTATTTTTGTTATTTTAAACCTTGCTGTACCCTTACAGCGGGGAATCTTTCAATGGGGTTTGTAATTACAAGCTAATTATCCATTTCTCGACATAAATGTTATTACAAAGTTTTATTTGAGTAAGTCTTGCGTATTATTTACACATTTTCATAAGCTTATAATGTTTAAAACTTTATAAAATCTTGAATGAAAATTTGGAGAGTAACTACATGTCTTTCTCTCAATTGGGCTGTCTTTCAGTGGAGATATCTAGAATTATAATTCAATTTACATGTTTGGTTACATGTTTGTCATTTTATATTCATTTCTCTTCATGGGTGTGACCATTTTTATCTTAATGAGAGATTATTAGGGAAAAAAGTCTCTTTCTTCATCTATATAGCTGCTGTGTTGCTCTCTGAAATAGAATACAGAGAGGCTTTACAAGAGCACTTGCAAAAACCTATAACTTCTCCCTTGCTTCCATTACTATTTTCTCTTGCTTTATTTCTTTACCGAGAGGATATGCCGCTGGAACTCTACTCCGGCACTTGGAGCACTGCCTTCGAAAAACTACGATCATTGTATCTTGGTAGTGTTCACTACAGACACAACAGCACCAAGGGTTACAGCCAAAAGGGGGGTGAGGGACAGTGCAAGAAACACATGCCTCAATCTCAAACTGATTAATCTATCTTTGTTTTCTTCTTCAATTAATTCAGTTAAACATACCTTGGTTTGCATCAACAGTTACATACAAAGTCTGCTATCAATTTACTGAATTGGAACAAAACAATTTACTTATTGTTTGGTTCAGACATTGGTTCCCAGTATTGCTGGAAGTTTTCATTTCATAATTGAATAGTTCAGATTGAAGTCTTGCTAGAAATTTTCATTTCAGAGTTGGGTATTTCAACTTGAATTATTGATAGAAATTTTTTTTTTCCTCTTTGATAAGTACAGAAAATTTCATTTCGGAGTTGGATATTTCAGCGTGAATTATTGCTAGAAATTTTCAGTTAAGAGTTGGGTATTTCAGATTGAAGTATTGCCGGAAATTTTATATTTATGATTTGGATATTTTAGCTTGAAGTCAGCCGACCCCACACTGTTGGGAAAAGGCTTGTGATGATGATGATGATGATGATGATGATATTTCAGCTTAAAGTATCACTGGAATTTTCAAATTTCAAAATTGAGTATTTTGGTTTGAAGTATTGCTGGTAATTTTATTGGAACTATTGATTACTCTAGATTTTTATTCTAAAAATTCAAACAATAACAACAGTCAAGATCATCAACAGTGACAAGTCAAGTAATTAGCAAGGTACTACACATCCAATTGAATAAAAATTCCAAAAAATAGCAACTAATTGTGTGTAATTGAGATGGGTATATCATTAAATTAAAGATACAATAAAATTAAAGGAAAAAAACACCAATTCCCTCCATAATCATTAAATTTAACGGAAAAAACATAGAAATATACAAAAAAGAAAAGAAAAAGAATAGATACTGCTCCGAAGAGTATACCGAATAAAAATTCAATCTCCCTAACCCCAATGGCCACGAGACAATTTTCGATCTGAGTCGTTGCATCGCTGAGGCACCCAAAAAGAAAAAGATCAAAACTTTAAGTAATAAAAGAAAATTTCAGAATCACAAGAATTCAATTCTTATCTATAACCAAACAATGTAAGCAAAATTAGGGCTTGTTTGGATTCGTTGTGTAAGGCGCCAATATACAAAGCATATCTTTGATAATACTTATATTCATAATATCCAGAAAGGTAAAGAACGACGCCAGCTAAATACAGTAGAAACACCTCTAAATCAAGAGGAGAAACAGAACTGACCTTTCTTTCTCCTCTTCGGCTTTCAGCGTTTTGCCTGGAGACCGTAAACTTCAGAAGACTTTTGTCTTCAAAAAATGTTAGCCAGATATATATAAATTTATATAAAGAAATCATATTCTACGGGAGAAATGGAACACGGCTCTTGCGCTCCAATACCTGTGTTTACTTATCTGAAGTTCTAAACAACGAAAAACATTTCCTGGAGCGACAATCCAGATATCTACACTGGACTAGCTGGATTGTTATTGCTCCTTGACCGTGCTCCGTGTTAACTCTAGCTTTGTCCTTATAAACCACCGTGTTCTGCCTGTTTTTTTTTCTGCAAAAAGATGTAACAAGGTATACCTGGGACTTTTTCAAATGCAGCAGCACATTTTTGTTACTCATCGCTGCTATCTGGGCCCACTGGCCGCATGAATGCTGAGTAAAACTTCTGTCACAACGGGTTGTGACTGAAGCCGGTCATAACCCACAATACGAGCCATGTGGCATGCTCTTAATGGACGATGACTATATTGATGTTTGGCCAGTCCCTCGGTGAACCTGCAAACCAAAAATCATACTGATTAGTGAATTTTAGGCGTTGTATTGAAGTTATTTTCATGGGTTGATTTTAACTGTAGGAATTTGAGATTTGTTGAGCGTTATTTGGGTGCAAAGATCCAAAGGTTAAATCACTAATCAAGCTGATTTTTGGTTTGCAGGTCCACCGAGAGATTAGCCAAACATCAATATGGTCAGTGCCCTCTAATAGTGTGCCACGTGACTTGTATTGTGGGTTGTGACAGAAGTTTTGCTCATGAATGTTTATCCAACATACTTTTTAGGTGTGGCCAGGACGCTTGGATGAAAAAAATTTCTCATGTGGAACACTCGGTTGATGGTATTGATATTAGGCAATTCTTAGGTGGACATAGGCACAATACATCAGCCTGATTAATGTTTTATATCCATTAGATTTTATTCTTTTCCATGGGTTGATTGTCAACCATGGATTGGATCATTATTTTTTGGGTATAAAAGATCCAATGGCTAAAAAGCACCAAGAAGGCTGATTTTCGACGGAGAGTGAAGATTCTCAAATAAAAAAAGAGTCGTACTATCCCACGGACAAAAAACTGTGGGTGATGCCATGGACAATTAGATTCAAAAAAAATTCTCAGGTGGAACACTCCATTGATGGTATTGATATTAGGCAATTCTTAGGTGGACATAGGGACAATACATCAGCCTGATTAGTGTTTTATATCCATTAGATTTTATTCTTTTCCATGGGTTGATTGTCAACCATGGATTGAATCATTATTTTTGGGTATAAAAGATCCAATGGCTAAAAAGTACCAAGAAGGCTGATTTTCAACAGAGAGTGAAGATTCTCAAATAAAAAAAGAGTCGTACTATCCAACGGACAAAAAACTATGTGGTTTAGGCCATGGACCATTGGATTCAAAAAAAAATCTCGCGTGGAACACTCCGTTGATGGTATTGATATTAGGTAATTCTTAGGTGGACATAGGGACAATACATCAGCCTGATTAGTGTTTTATATCCATTTATTAGATTTTATTCTTTTCCGTGCATGGGTTGATTGTCAACTATGGATTGGATCATTATTTTTGGGGTATAAAAGATCCAATGGCTAAAAAGCACCAAGAAGGCTGACTTTCAACAGAGAGTGTAGATTCTCAAATAAAAAAAGAGTCGTACTATCCAACGGACAAAAAATTGTGTGGTTGAGGCCATGGACCATTGGATTCAAAAGAAATTCTCACGTGGAACACTCCATTGATGGTATTGATATTAGGTAATTCTTAGGTGGACATAGGGACAATACATCAGCCTGATTAGTGTTTTATATCCATTTATTAGATTTTATTCTTTTCTGTGGGTTGATTGTCGACCATGGATTGGATCATTGTTTTTGAGGTATAAAAGATCCAATGGCTAAAAAGCACCAAGAAGGCTGATTTTCAACAGAGAGTGACGATTCTCAAATAGAAAAAGAGTCGTACTATCCCACGGACAAAAACTGTGGTTGAGGCCATGGACCATTTGATTCAAAAACATTTCTCACGTGGAACACTCCATTGATGGTATTGATATTAGGCAATTCTTAGGTGGACATAGGGACAATACATCAGCCTGATTAGTGTTTTACATTATTAGATTTTATTCTTTTTCATGAGTTGATTGTCAACCATGGATTGGATCATTATTTTTGGGGTATAAAAGATCCAATAGCTAAAAAGCACCAAGAAGGCTGATTTTCAATGGAGAGTGCAGATTCTCAAATAAAAAAAGAGTCATACTATCCCACAGACAAAAAGTTGTGTGGTTGAGGCCATGGACCATTGGATTCAAGAGATCCACCCAGTTGTTGCCTCGTAGACTTTGTATCTTTTAAATCCAAGGGTCAAATGGCCTCAAATCACACCTTTATATTTTGGTGTTTGGTAACTGTGTGGACCCCACTTTTAAGGCCACTTGTCTTCTAATTTTGCTCTTAAAACGAGTTCGATGTTGTCTTTTTCAAAACTCATTACAACATTGAACTCGACAAGAAATTATCAAAAGGCCCCTTCTTTTCAACCCAAAAAAGGAAAAAAAGAAGACAAGATTCCCTCTCTTTCTCTTTCGGCGAGATGTGACCATGAGATGTGGGGTTTGGAGCCATCGCCGCTGCGATGTGGGATTTGGAGCCTTCTTTTTCTCCTTCTTCTCCAGTGGTAGTCTTCGTCTTCTCCTCCAGCAGTGAGGTTGTCTTCTTCTTCTTCTTCTTCTGAAAATTTCTTGGGGGTTTGGGGTTTGGAGCCACCGCCGCCGCTGCTTCCTCCTCATACTCATCCTCCTCCTCCTCCTCCTCCTCTTCTTCTTCTTCTTCTTCTTCTTCTTCTTCTTCTTCTTCTTCTCGGTTTGGATATCCTTGCTCTGTGTATTGAAAAGTGGGTTGAGGTTGAATTTTTCTACATTTGTTTTGTGTTTTGAAAGGGCCAAAGTAAACCAAACAACAGAAAAACAAGAACTAGTTCAAGGTTCTAGTTCAATCCCTCCTCTGAACTGGTTTAGGATCGAACTAGAGCCTAAAAATATGAGGTTCCCAAACAGGCCCTTAGGCTGAGAGCAAAAGGCTAAAGTGTAGGAGGAATCGAAGTTTGAAAAGGTAGAAAGAGAAGGAGCCATCATGATGTAGCGTCCACTTGATCAGAAACCATCCTAGCCATCCTCCAACAACCGGCCAATGCAGCTCCCCTTTCTTCATGCAACGCCAAGAGACTTCACACCTACGGTTGAATCCAACCCATCAACCGTTCAATCTTCTCCTCCCAACCTTAGTCGTGCTCCCTCAACCTCATTCCCCACTTACAGGTTCGAACACCCACTTCGGCCAACCACTTGCAGATCAAACGCCACATTCAACCTCGCTTCCATGCCTCCATCTGACTGCTGGACCTCCCTAGTAGCCCATTCAAGCGTAGCAATGGTGCAACCCATCTTGTCATGTTTTCTTCCTTGAAACTAGCAGTTCAGGTCCACCTGAGCAATGGCCAAACATCCACCGTTGTAGTTCCATCCTCCACTTACACCAGCTCCAGCCGATGGCTCCTACTTTCAGTCAGTTCACTCAGCATTAGACAATCCCAACCGAGGAAGACTCCATATCAACGGTCCATTAGCTTAGACCCATGAAGCTCAAACTCCCTCGGTCAGAATCAACTCATGAAGTCGACTCTAATCCAACAGTTATAAAGCACTAATTGCGTTGATTTTTGTTTTGCAGGTCCACTTAAATGGTGGCAAACCACCCATTCGGTCAGCTAGTTCGCTTGTGCATGGTCAAGCATCCATACAATTGTCCCTTCATCCTATGAAATGTTTTTTTATTGTTAATTTGTCAGTCTCTATTTAGGAAAACCAAAATAGAGCTTCCGTAAGTTTATTCTCCACCTTCGAGGAAAAAAATCAACATACCTCCAATCTAATGATCTAAAATAACTCAGGTAGATGACTCCAAACCAATGTTCTATGGCTACTAATCACATTGGTTTTTGGTTTCGTAGGTCCACCTGGAGATCGACCAAGTGATCATTCAGTCAGTGTTTTAAGTGTTGGCCACGTGGCTCATAGTTTTGTGGGCTCCACTGTCGCCCTGAACTCGGGTATCCAGATCCAACCTGAAAAGTTTATGAGCCAACCCGTAACCTGAGTCTGGAGGTGATCTATGAATGATCCCTAGTGGTCCACATGATGTAGTTAGACCATCAAGGCTCACTCAACAAACAACAAACAAATCAATGTTCAAGTGTTAATGGCCCTAAAACAATCCTACGCGAGATTCGATTATAAGATGATGTTTTGAGTACGTTTTCTAATTGTCAAATCATGTCCGATTGGTTCAATTAAGCAATAGGGTTATATCCAATTATGTTCAATTATTTAATCATGATCAAGTTGGTGAATCCACTACGGTTAAGTCAAAAAGGGTCCACAAAGATTGAAAAATCGACCTAGAGTCAAACTAGGTCAAATAAGTCAAGAAAATCAAAAGAAAGTCAAATCAATCGACCGAATGTTCTAAAGTTATGGCCTATTTGGTAACGCACCACGACTGGAAAATAAAATATTTAGCCGCGCTAATATTTGCCCGGGTGCGTTTGGCAGCCACTCGCCCTAGACGAATATTTAGCCGGGCCCACATATTTGCCCTCCGAGCAGGAAAACATTTGATCACCTCCCCCCCTGTGTAAAATATTTTCACGCCGATTATGCTTTGGTGAGAAAATTTTATTTTCTAGCCGGAAATCACTATTTTCAATAAAAATTAATTTTTTAATATAAAAAAGATAAAAATGATTTTTTTTATCCTTTGACATAATACGTGGTTCCCGCACTCGTCCAACCTATTTTTGACTTACTTTGATATGTGGGACCCACTCAAATTGAAAGAAAATGAAATGAAGTGAGCTAGCTCATACACATACCAAACATTGTTAAATATTGATATGAGCAAATATTTAGCCAAGATAATATTTGAAAGTAGGATTTTTCCGCGTCGTTGGTTACGGAAACCCTAATTCCAATATATTTGTAATTTTGATCTGAGATTTTTAATCCTGCAAAATATGGAGATATTGTATAGGGATTCGTGTCGGATGTCGATCCGCACTCGGGGTTAGTTTGTGCCAATTTAGAACATGAAATGACAGATTTTTGTGAGCAAAATGAAGGGGTGAGAGTGGTGGTTAAAAGCGATTTTAAAACATTATTTTATTTTTAGATGAAGACTTTAATACTAATAATAAGATCATGAGAATAAAGACAATTTCCATTGATTCATTAATCCGAAAGTTCTTACAATATTTGACTCAAAATAAGTAACAAAGAAAATTACCCTAGAAAGCTGATAAATGAAGTGATAGAGAGAGAAACAAGAGAGGGAAATGATGAATAACTAGAGATAGAGAGAGAAAGTATAAGGGAGAGAGAGAATCTTGCTAACTTACCAACGGGAGAGGATGAGTAGCCAAGAAGTACCCCATGATTGTGAGCCCGATTACACCATACTTGCTGGCCATGAGTAGAGATCGTCGAAGATGTTGGCACTAATGGGTGGAATCGATGGTGAAGCTTGGATGGGTCGAAGAGTGGAGCGATCTTCTTGTTGTAGTGCAAAGGTGGACGGATTAACAACCCGACTAGCAATGGAAGAGATCCATCGATCGGAATGGAAGGTGCAGCACTTGGTGGTGGTTGGAGGCGCTGGCTGGTGAGAGGCGATGGAGGGGCAGCAGGTGAAGCAGCTGGTACGTGGTGCAGTAAGGTTGGCGCTGGTTCAACCACGATGGAGAAGGCGGTGGTGGAGATGTTGGTGTTGGAGAGAGGCATGAAGCAAGTGCACTTGAGGATGGTCTATCCAACGTCCATGGAGAGGAGCAGCCACCACACAAGAAGCCGTGAATGGAGGAGTTAACAGGTGAGTTGCAGATCGCACCTCCCCTCTTCCCTTTTCTTCTCTCCTTTTCTTCCCTTTCTTCTTTTTTTCTTTTTTTTTTCTTTGTGAGCGAAGAAATAGAAGAGAGCGGCTGAGTTTCTTCCTGATTAGAGATCGGCTGGGAGATGAAGACAAGCTCAGAACGTCTTAGCGAGGAGGCCAAGGAGAAGATGACTAGAGAGAAAAAGAGGAGGCATTCTCCTTTGCTGTTGGAGTGAGGACGATTTTTGGAGAAAACGTCTGGATTTTTCTGGGTTTGTTTTTTTATTGGAGAAGGGGCTGCTGCTGGTGTTGGGGAAGGAGGACACCAGCAAGGATATCACATGCTGGTTGATGGAGAGGGGCGTGGAGTGAGGTGCAGTGATCTCTCTTTAATGGCAGAAACGTGGTGGGTTTTTTTTAGTGTGGAGCGGCTAGGAGCATGGAAGAAGGTGGATGGAATGGGGGGTTAGGGTTGTAATGAGAATAGGTGGGGACGTTGGAGGGGTAGAAGAGAGGGAGAAGAGCTAGTGAAAAACGTGGAGGAGGACTTCAAGATGATGGAGGCGATTCCTCTTTTTTTTTTTTTTTCTTCTTTGTGTTTTCTCCCCTTTTCAAATTGTGGTGGAAAGATAGAAGAGATGATGGAGATCTTTTCCAAAAGGCATGGTGCCTTATATGGCAAGGGTTGGGTCGGCCTTAAAGAGGAATGCTACCAACAAGGGATGGTTCCCTCAATAGAAACCGTGGGGTTCTATTAGAGACCCAACATTCGAAATTTAGAAACTTCCTCCTATATTTGTTTTGTCAAAAATAATGAATATTATTTTTGAATTTCTCTATAATGCCACATCATCCTCTTAAAAAAAAAGAATATTTTAAAGAAGAGATAGTCATACCATGAAAGAAATTTTTTTTTCAAGAAAACCCTTGATTTTCAACACTTCCAGAAATTTGTCTTTCCATTTGTAAAAGAAAAAAAATCTCTTTTTAATCTGGGCCATCCATCTCTTTAGGAATTAGGATCACATTGGTCAATGCCATAGTCATTACCATAGGATATAAAAGAAGAAAGTGATGGCCGTCGGATCCTAAGATTGTAGGTGATGATAGGATGGATGATCAGACGGTGTAGATTGGCCAAGGTAGGCCGTAGGATTGAGTGATTTCGGAAGGAGATAGAATCAGGTGGTTGATATTGAGAGTAGAGAAAGAATGAGGATTTAGAGAGAGGAGAGAGAAATTATTACAAAAATAATGAGAAAATGCTAGTAGAGGGTCTTGAACCCTGGTCTTTGACTTGGTCTTTTGCATGTTTTACCAACTAAGCAAGGACTCGCCTTGTGTTGGTTTATAAGCTTTAATCTCTTTAGTCTCTTCTTTGAGGGTTTGTCTCTCCATCTTTCTTGGTCTTCCCTCGATTCTTTTGACTCTTTGGCTCCATATCTTCTCATCCTCAGCCTGTTGGCTTTTGAGCTTTGATCCTAGGTTCTAGAAGTTGATTGTGGGCCCCCATTCCATCAAAATTGCCCGATTAGTGCTCCTGCGATAGAAAAATCGCGTAATGAGAATGACTTCGCATGTGGGTCAAATAAATGCGTATGAATGCATGTGAATATACTATTTTAACTAGAAAAGTGTGTTCTATGCAACAGAAAAAACTCTTACGTAGAAAAGTTGATAATTATGGTAATTTTACATATGAGAGTGTGATAACACTAGAAGGATAATTGCTTAAAATAAGCGCTTTTGAGCGAATATCACAACCCCCAACCAGCATATTGCCAATCCTTGGCAATTAGTGCAAAATACATGAGCTCGGAAGGGTCTCGTATATGCTGAAAACTTGTTCTCATTACTAAGAAAAACTCCGTTTTGTCAGTTCATTTCAAGGGTGAAAGTGATCATTTAGGAATTAGAACTTAGTCAGTAAAATATAGCACATCTTCTAGTGGACATTTGAACCAAAGATTACTCAGACTCAGCGTGTGTGTGTGCTCAACATCATTCCTATCTGGCAGTTAGATTCTCTGATCACCTACAATATTATATGCCTTGACCTCAATTCTCACTTGTATACCACTCAGAAGTAAATCACATAGAAATTGTTTTATTCTTTTCTCTCAAGTTATATGTGAGGAGATAGATATTTGAAACTTGCAATATCTCACATACTTATCTAGAAATGAGGACACAGAAGATTCAAAAGATCTCATGATTGGAATGTCATATTACTCAGGAGTGTCGGATCAAACTCTATAGTTTCTCTCTTCTCCATTCTCCACATTCTGTGATGGTGCTAACCTAGAATCAAATAGGGCTTGCCCTGGGTTGTATAGAGGCTTAGGAAAATGTCAAAAAAAAATGAGGGCCTTCAGGGATTCGAAAGATCTGAGAGGGCATCTTACTGTTCTTTGCAGCAATTCCCGAGGGTGGTGGCACCAATTCATTGATTTCTCTTTCTTCTACATTTTTCACTTATTCATCTTCTTGACTTTTGTTCTACTAACTTTCTTTTTCGATTTCGCTTTTATTTCCTTCTTTCTTTTCTTTTCATATTTTTTTGATTCACTTGTCTTTCTTTTCTTTTCTTGCTTTCTCTTCATGGTGTGATCATACCGAAAATTCTCTCAGAAGTAGGTGTTTGAGTTGTGTTTATTTTGGGGATTGGGTTTGGTTGATGGGTTATCAAGAAAAGGTTTTCATCATAAGGCTCAAGAGTGTTGCTAATTGTGTAGATATTAGGTAAGTCAAAAATGTTTGATTGGGGTAGAAAGATGGCCTATATCATTTTCTAGGTTTTACACTTTCATCTGTGATGTCTCGAATGGATAGAGAGAAGGTTCTTTTTGTAATGATCCGTCTTTGACGTCGCTCCAAGTTCTATGACCAAAGCAAGGATTAATGAGATCTTACAAGGGAATAGTTGGGGATTGAAAGAAAGGTGAGTCATCTTGTGACTCAGAGTTATTTATATCCCTCAGAAGTGAAGAGAGGCTCAAACGCTCACTGGGTTAGGTCTCCACAGTTGTTCTTGGATCTCTAGATCGTCCAAACTACAGATAGTTCTGATGTTGATTTGTGAGAAATTCTTGCTGAATCTGAGTTTTCCAAGAGTTTAACTCCACTGTAGTATTCTTCCAAATCGAATTAAGAGCTAATAAGTGATTTTCTCAAGGTAGACATCCTTTTCTATAAATAGACTTTGCGAAGAGTTTTGACTCATCATTGTAACGATTTTTTGAAAACACTGCTAAAATCAACAAAAGACACCTTGAAAACAGTCCGAAAATCACCACAAAATGCATTTTTCTCATGTTTTTTTATTTTTTTATTTTTTTGTGAAAGTCACATGAGTTTTTGGTAAAATACTCACCCCCAACCAAAATATTGCACCGTCCTCGGTGCTCATGACCATGACAAATAGTGAAAACGATAAGTTCATGATGCAAGTGTGAAGGAAGGGTTTTACCAATTATGCCGAATATCAATAGTGGAAAGTACCAGAGTAGTGCCAGAGTGATGGTACCTGCATGGGCAGAGAATTATAGCAATGATAAAGATAATGCATGTGACTCATGATACTCTAGGAATACCGGAATTGCCTTTCCGAAAGTGCTAAGTTTTATGTCTTCAGCCAGACACAACGGGGGTGACAGGCACCCCCAACCAAGTTGGAGCACAGGAGACTGAGTGGATTATCAGTCGACATAGACATAATCGATGAGATCGATCTCAAAAGTTTGAATGAACAATACGTCAAGTTCATGGAACTTTTTTAGACGCTGCCCATTGACCTGAAAAGAGGAGTGATCCTTGGGATCCCCAATAGTGATTGCCCCAAAGGGTGTGACTGCTGTGACCGTATAAGGACTGGTCCACCTAGATTTCAGTTTCCCAGGGAAGAGATGAAGACGAGAATTATAAAGAAGGAACTTCTATCCTAGATGGAACTCTTTCCTGAGGATGCTCTTGTTATGTATCCACTTCATTTTTGCTTTGTAATTCTTGGACAAGTTGTAGGCATCATTTCTGAGTTCTTCTAACTCATTCATTTGAAGTTTCCGCTCCTCCCCTGCGGAGTCTAGGTCAAAGTTGAGCTTCTTAATGGCCCACAGGGCACGTGTTCAATATCTACCGGTAGATGACAGGGTTTCCCAAAGATTAGATGATAGGGAGACATTGAGTGGTGTCTTGTAGGCGGTTCTGTATGCCCATAGAGCATCAGTGAGACGAGTAGACCAGTCTTTACGTGTGGTATTGACTGTCTTCTCCAAGATCTGCTTGATCTGATGATTAGAAACCTCTACTTGACCACTAGTCTGCGAATGATAAGCTAAGGCAATCTTGTGGGTTACCCCATACTTTTTCATTAATTTCTCGAATATCTTATTGCAGAAATGGGTGCCCCCATCACTAATGATGGCCTTAGGGGTACCGAAGCGGGCGAAGATGAACTCCTTTAGGAATTTGACCACTACTTTGTGGTCATTGGTCTTGGTGGGAATGGCTACTATCCATTTGGAGACATAGTCTACCGTAAGGAGAATGTACTCAAAACCATAGGAAACCGGAAAGGGGCCCATGAAGTCGATGCCCCAGATGTCAAATATTTCATCGACCTGGATGGGAGTTAGGGGCATCATGTTCCTCTAGGAGATGCGGCCTAGATGCTGACAATTAGGACAGATTTTGCTGTAGATGTGGGCATCTTTAAATAATGTGGGCCAGTAGAATCCGCATTGCAGCACTTTTTCGGCAGTCTTCTTAGTGCTAAAATGACCACCACAAGGTTGGTCATGACACGAGGACAAGATATTGAGTTGGTCCGATTCAGGGACACAGAGACGAATGATTTGGTTAGGACAGTATTTATACAAATAAGGGTCGTCCCAAGAGTAGTACTTAACTCTTGCTAGGAATTGGCTCATGTCCTATTTTGACTAGTGTGAAGGCATTTTTTCGGTAACAAGGTAGTTGACAATATCAGCATACCAAGGATTAACAGAGATAGCGAACAGTTGTTCGTTTGGAAAGGTCTCATGGATGGGCTGGTGAAACTAGGGTTTTTTCACGTCGTTGGATTCGAAAACCCTAGAATCAATAATAATTTGTATCTTTTCCAATTTAATTCCTGCAAAAATAGTAATTCTTGCACAGTGGGAAGTTTCGGATGTCGATCCGCACTCGGGGTTAGTTTGCGCTATTCAAACACATGAAATGACAGATTTTTTTTTTACAGAAATTACACTAGGAAAATAGAAAGGTGAGAAGGGTTATCGATTTAAAATATTTGTTGGTGATTTTTAGAGAGAGAAATTGACCTGAGCTACTTAAGAAACAACCACAGAATAAAAGACAGTACTTTGCATGAAATAAACTATTTTATTTATTGGAATGACTTGAAATAACTTACAATTCCAAGAAAAATGAACTAGTTACAAAGCATTAAAAATCACTCCTAAGCATTAAAAAAATCTAGAGAGAGAAGATCAAAAGAGAGAGAAAATGATGAGGCCTTTAGAGAGAGAAAACTAGAAAGGGAAAATGACAAAGATTTCTTACCGAACCACCACGTGTTGAAGAGGAGACAGTCACGTGGAGCATTGTGGAAGAGGGTTCGCTGGCCCAGAAGTATAGGTTGAAGGAGAGGACGTTGATGTCCTTTAATGGAGATGCAGCAATGGTATTTGAAAGTAGGGTTTTTTCGCGTCGTTGGTTACGGAAACCCTAAAATCAACAAATTTGTAATTTGATCCAATTTTAATCCTGCAAAAATGTGACTTTTGTATAGGGATTCGTGTCGGATGTTGATCCGCACTCGGGGTTAGTTTGTGCAAGCAGAGAACATGAAATGACGAATTTGTATCAGAAAAATATGGAGAGGTGAGAATGGTGGTGGATTAAAACATGATTGAATGATTTTAGAGAGAGAAAATTACTACAAATATCAAGAGCATGAAGAACCCAGATAAAGTAAAACATGAAATGTAAACTATTACAATTAAATAATAAAAAAAAAAAAACTAAAATTTATTCAAAGTGATTAAATCCTTACAACCATAGATAGAATTAAACTAAGTTTAGAAAGCAACAACTAGAGAGAAAAATTAAAAAAAAAAATTTAGAGAGAGAAAATCCTAAAAATCTAGAGAGAGAAAACTAGGGAGAGAGAAAGGGTGAGAATCTAGATAGAGAAAGAGAATAAAGAAGAGTTAGCGAGGAAAAGAACTAGGAAGTTACCTAGGACTTATCGAAGAATTGACCGTGATGGAGAGTGCACAGGATTGAAATTGAAGCAAGCTAGCAAGTGGCTTTGTGCATTGAAGGATGTGTTGTGGTACTTAATACGCCCGCGAGTTGCATGTAGAAGGAGTAACGGGGAGGAGCATGAGAGGGCTGGCAGAATGAGTGGATGGTGAGGCATTCCAGGAGAACTGGCCAGCAAGTGGCGATTCCCAACAGGTGAGGACGTCCCCCTCTTCTCTTCCCTTCTTCTTTTCTCTTTTTTTCTCTTTTTTTTTTTTTTTTTTTTATCCTTTCTTTTTCAGTTAGAGAAAAAGAGTAGAAAGGGGGTAAGGAAGGTTGGGATTGGAAGGAGAGCAAGAGGTTGGAGACGGTGGAGAGAAAGGACTTGGAAGAAGAGTTGTGGTCGTTGGAATGGAGCTGCAGGTGGCTGGAAAAGGGTGAGGCGGTGCTGGTTCTTGAGGAGGTGCAGACGTTCCAAAAGAACAGCAAGGAGGATGGTCTTCTGGTCGTGGTGCAGCAGCAGTAAAGAAGAAGAGAATAAGCAAAAGAAGAAGGAGAAAGGACAGCCGGATTTTTCTGGTTCGCCGGATTTAATGGAGATTGCCGGAGTTCTGCAACTCCGGCGAGCTCTCTTTTTTTTTTTTGCTGAGAAGGAGAGAGGGAGAAAACAGTTGGAGAGGAGGAAGAATAGAGGGAGAGAACATGGGATTGCAGGTTGCAGGCCGAAAACGTCCAGCAACGTGGAGAAGAGGACGAACTGGTCGTGCACACTAGCAGCAAGGAGGTGCTGTCTTGGGGTGGGCAGCAACACAGTAGGAGCAGCAGGTTGGAGGAGATGTCCACCGGGGTAGCTACCCAAGGATCGAGGTAAGAGAAGCCTCCCTCTTCATCTTCTCCCCTCTCTTTTCTTTTTTGTTTTTTTTTTCTTTCTTGAGAGCCGAGAAAATGGAAGACGGTCGGGATTTTGAGGCCTTTTGTTTGAGATTGGAGAAGGGGTAGAGAATGGAGGAGGCGGTGTTGGTTAGTGTGGAGGTGGCTGATGCTGGCCTGGTGCAAGCTTTTAGGTCGGCTGAGAGAGTGGGAGACGTGAAGGGCAGCATGCCCGTCCTCTCATGGTGGTAGTGGCTGTGGAGAGGAGAACTTGGAGACGATCTGCTACTCGTTGCAGTAGCAAAGGGAGATCTCGTTGGGGGCGGTGATGGTGAGAAGGTTTTGTGGGAGATGGGGAGAAGAGGAGAGAAGAGAGGAGATCGTTTTGGAGCCCACGTCCAGCCCTTGTAACCGTGGGTTTCTATATTAGAAACCCACGATTTTTTAGAAACTCCTTTTTTTTTTCTCTTTTTTTTTTTTTTTTTTTGTGTGTTTTGGAATCTACTGTCAGCCTTCCCTTTAAAAATGTGGACCATTAGGGTTTGGTCCAGCCCTCAATCACGTCCCCCCTTTTCTACCAAATCTTTCAAAAAAACTTTCTTCAAAAGCCATTTCTAAAAACAAAAACCTTCCTCTTTTAAAACATTTTAAAAACTCTTCTTTTCAAATAGTATTTCTTCTTTTTTTTTTTTTTTAAAACATGAATGGGTTCTCTTGATGCAATCCTCACCGTCGATCTCCCCCTTCTATAAGAATTATCTTCCAAGTGGTCCACGCATAGGACATGAACTTGAGGGCCGTAGGCCATCGGATGGGTTGGCTAGGATGTCGAGGAATGATGCCTAAAATTGTGGGCCCAGAGTGAGTTGGCCACTGGCTAGATCGTAAACCAGTAAAATAATGGGCTAGAAGAATGGTGATTTTCCTTGCCATCGGATCGAATCATCTTACCTGAGGATCGTTTGATTTTAAGATCGGACGACGATGTGATGGCAATCGGACAGTGTCCACTAAATGGTCGGACAGCGGGTCGATGATGAGGGGCCCGGCTACTGGCCCACATTGAATGATGATGTCCATCGTCTCACAAGATGATGTGACAGACAATCTGATGGCGATCGGATGGATGGTGACTTGATTGGGACCCAGATTGGTAGATCAACGGATCTAGAGAGATCCAACAGTCCGGTGGAAGATCCAACGGCCCGATTGAAGATCCAACGGTCAAAAAGCTATGGGAGATGAGACAGAGCCAATGGGCAGGAGTTCTGGGGTTAAGTCAGTAGATTCGAGGACCGAGAGATGAAGAGAGAGAATAAGGAGAGATGAGAGAGAAAATATCAGAAAATTGAGATAAAAGTATTGGCAGAGGGTCTGGAACCCTGGTCTTCACTACGACCATCCTCACGCTTCTCCAGTAGAGTAGACTATCATTCCTTGCTGACTCATGTGGCTTTAAATGCTTTGGTCCGTCTCTTGGTCATTGGCTCTCCTGCTCTTTTCGTTCTTTGGGCCGGCTTTTTGGTCCTCTTATTTAGCCCATATCTTCTAGTCATAGCATTTGGGCTCTTTAAGCTTTGATAATGGGCTTTCCTGATCGATGTGGGCTCGCAAGTCTCAAGAATTGTCCCATCGGGGTTTCCTGCGACAGAAGAAGCGCGTAATGAGACTCTATTAGAATGACTTCATGTCTAGACTTTCGAAAATGTGTTTAATGCATGCAAATATACCATTTCGTCTAGAAAAGTGTGTTTTACGCAACAAAAGAGACTCTTACGTAGAAAAGTAGATAAATAGAGCATTTTAACATAGGAGAGCATGAAAACGCTTTGAAGATAATAGTGGAAAATACGCACTTTTAAGCGAATATCATAACCCCCAACTAGCATATTGCCAATCCTTGGCAATTAGTGCGAAATAAATGAGCTTAAAAGGGCTCTGCACATGCTGCATACTTTTTCATATTAGCTCCGGGAAAACACCGTTCGTCAAATCATTGAATGGATGCAAAAACAGTTACATGCTAGCGAAGAGTTTGAAAGTTTTGGCAAGACTACAGACTGATAATCATGACCCAGAATAGTCAGACACTACGTGTGTGTGTGCTCAACATTCTCATCATCCGACAGTAAAGATTTCCAGATCACCTCTAAGTTTTTATGCCTCGACCTCAAATCTCACATGTTTAGCACTCAGAATAGAATCACACAAGAAGGGTTTTCTTCTTTTCTCTCAATTTATATGTGAGGAGATGTGTTGATGAAAGTAAAGATCTCACATATGTATTATTTGAAGGAAGGACATCTTTAACAGAAGAAGATCTCATGATTGGAATACCACTTCACTCGGGAACGTCAGATCAAACTCTATAGCTTCTCTTTCTCCAATCTCCACATTTTATGATCGTACTATCCTAGAATCAAGTAGGACTTTCCTGGGTTGTAATGAGGCTTAGGTCAGGTGTAGAGAGATAACGGAATATAGGATTTCAAAGATCTTGAGAGGATATTGCCATTTTCTTGAATTTTTCCTACGGCGTAACACCATTATCTGGTTCTTTTTCCTTTTTTCGTATTTTTTTCTTTTTCTTGATATTTTTGAGACTGCTCAATTTCTTTTCAGCTCTTCTTCATACTTTCTTTCCATATTTTGTTTTTAGCTTGAACTACTTTCTTTTCCTTTTGATTCTTTTTCTTTACTTTTCTTTTTCACGGTACACCCACATCAGTTATTCTTTTGTCCATCTCAAAATAAGGGTAGCCAGTCATGTTTCGTAATTGGACTGGATTTTAGGTTGATGGGTTTGCAAAGAAAAGGATTTTATAGAAAGGTTCAAAGGGTTTCTAGTGAAGTATAATTCAGGTGAGTAAAAAGGCTGAATGGTTCAAAAAAATGGCCTAAATCATTTTCTAGGGTTTGCACTATCATGTATACTATCTTGACTGGATATAGAGAAGGTTCTGTCGTAGTAATCCAATGTTGATGTTGTTCCGAGTTTTATGATCGAAGCAAAAGATAATGAGATCTCTCAACGAATATTGCGGGCATGAAGAATAGTGAGTCATCTTGTGACTCAGAATTGTTGTATAACCCTCTGAATTGATTAAAGGCTCGAAAGCTCACTGGGTTAAGTCTCCACAATTATTCTCACAGGATCTCCAGAATTTCTAAACTTATGGTGACTCTGATATTGATAGTGTACAATTGTGCCGAATATGAGTTTTTCTGAGTTTTCAAACCTGCTGTAGTCATGCTTGACTTGACTCAACGCTAACTTTAAACAAAAATTGACATCCTCAATACTGACTTAACGGAGGTTTTTAGGTAATCAAAGTCAGGGTATTTGACACATTTTTGAAATTCTAGAAAACTTTTGGAGAACATCGGAAATCACCCCAAAAACAACGTTTTTTAATTTTTTATTTTTATTTTTATTTTTTATCAAAATGAAGACATGAGTTTTGGTAAATACCCCACCCCCAACCAAAATATAGCACCGTCCTCGGTGCTGATGACCGGGATATAAAATGATGAAAAAGCGGTGATGATGATGCAAAGGTTCAGGGAGGATGTTACCAAGTGGGCAGAAACTCGACAGTGTGTGGTACCTGATGATCCGAAGAATGAATGTACCTGCATTTCCAATGATATAACAATAATAACAAATGCATGAGACTCATGTACTCTAGGAATACCGGAATTGCCTTTCTGAAAGCGCTAAGTTTTACGTCTTCAGCCAGACACAACGGGGGTGATAGGCACCCCCAACCAAGTTGGAGCACAGGAGACTGAGTGGATCATCAGTCGACATAGACAGGATCGATGAGATCGATCTCAAAAGTCTGAATGAACAATACGTCAAGTTCATGGAACTGTTTTAGACGCTGCCCATTGACCTGAAAAGAGGAGTGATCCTTGGGATCCTCAATAGTGATTGCCCCAAAGGGTGTGACTGCTGTGACCGTATAAGGACCGGTCCACCTAGACTTCAATTTCCCAGGGAAGAGATGAGGACGGGAATTATAAAGAAGGACCTTCTGTCCTGGATGGAACTCTTTCCTGAGGATGCTCTTGTCATGTATCCACTTCATTTTTGCTTTATAATTCTTGGACAAGTTGTAGGCATCATTTCTGAGTTCTTCTAATTCATTCATTTGAAGTTTTCGCTCCTCCCCTGCAGAGTCGAGGTCGAAGTTGAGCTTCTTAATGGCCCACAGAGCATGATGTTCAATCTCTACCGGTAGATGACAGGGTTTCCCAAAGACGAGACGATAGGGAGACATATTGAGTGGGGTCTTGTAGGCGGTTCTGTATGCCCATAACGCATCAGTGAGACGAGAAGACCAGTCTTTACGTGTGGTATTGACTGTTTTCTCCAAGATCTGCTTGATCTGACGATTAGAAACCTCTACTTGACCACTAGTCTGTGGATGATAAGCTAGGGCAACCTTGTGGGTTACCCCATACTTTTTCATTAATTTCTCGAATATCCTATTGCAGAAATGGGTGCCCCCATTACTAATGATGGCCTTAGGGGCACCGAATCGGGCGAAGATGAACTCCTTTAGGAATTTGACCACCACTTTGTGGTCATTGGTCTTGGTGGGAATGGCTTCTATCCATTTGGATACATAGTCTACCGCCAGGAGAATGTACTCAAAACCATAGGAAATGGGAAAGGGGCCCATGAAGTCGATGCCCCAGATGTCAAATATTTCATCGATCTGGATGGGAGTGAGGGGCATCATGTTCCTCTGGGAGATGCGGCCTAGATGCTGGCAATTAGGATAGGTTTTGCTGTAGATGTGGGCATCTTTAAATAATGTGGGCCAGTAGAATCCGCATTGCAGAACTTTTTTTGCAGTCTTCTTAGTGCTGAAATGACCACCACAAGGTTGGTCATGACACGAGGACAAGATATTGAGTTGGTCCGACTGAGGGACACAGAGACGAATGATCTGGTCAGGACAGTATTTATACAAATAAGGGTCATCCCAAGAGTAGTACTTAACTCGTGCTAAGAATTGGCTTTTGTCCTGTTTTGACCAGTGTGAAGGCATTTCTTCGGTGACAAGGTAGTTGACAATGTCAGCATACCATGGATGAACGGAGATAGCGAACAGGTGTTCGTCTGGAAAGGTCTCAGGGATGGGCTGGGTGTCGAAGGATGACTCTAAAGTCAGTCTAGACAAGTGATCAGCCACTACATTCTCAGTTCCTTTCTTATCCTTAATCTCGAGGTCGAATTCCTGCAGTAAGAGAATCCATCGAATTAATCGAGGCTTGGTTTCCTTTTTCGACATGAGATAACGAAGGGCTGCATGATCAGTGTACACGACCACCTTAGTGGCTAAGAGGTACTGACGAAATTTATCAAGGGCGAAGACTACCGCCAGGAGTTCTTTCTCAGTGGTGGAGTAATTCATTTGGGCAGAGTTAAGAGTTTTGCTCGCGTAGTAGATCACGTGTGACCTTTTGTAAGGCATAGTCAGAAGCATCGCACATTACCTCAAAAGGTAGAGTCCAGTCTGGGGGACGAATAATGGGCGCAGTAGTGAGCTCAGATTTGAGACCCTCGAATGCCTTGACACAGTCAGCATTAAAGTCAAAAGGACTATCTTTAGCCAGAAGATGGGATAGTGGTCGAGCGATTTGAGAGAAGTCCTTGATGAATCTCCTATGGAATCCTCCGTGTCCCAAAAAGGACCGGATGTCACGCACGGACTCAGGAATAGGCAAGGTCGAGATGATATCGATTTTAGCTTTGTCGACCTCAATGCCCTGGTGGGAAATGACATGTCCCAGAACTATGCCTTTCTTCACCATGAAGTGGCATTTCTCCCAATTGAGGACAAGTCGCTTGTCCTGACAGCGTTGAAGTACAAGCCCTAGATGGTTCAGACAGTCATAAAAGGATGACCCAAAAACTGAGAAGTCGTCCATAAAGACTTCGAGGAATTTTTCCACCATGTCAGAGAATATGCTCATCATACACCTTTGAAAGGTCGCGGGTGCATTGCAGAGGCCAAAGGGCATGCGTTTGTAGGCAAAAGTGCCAAAGGGACAGGTGAAAGTTGTCTTCTCGTGATCCTCAGGGGCGATGGGTATTTGATTATACCCTGAGTAACCATCAAGGAAGCAGTAATAGGAGTGACCTGCTAGTCTCTCCAACATCTGGTCTATGAAGGGTAAAGGAAAATGGTCCTTCCTAGTGTTGGTGTTGAGTCGTCGATAATCGATGCAGACTCTCCACCCTTTCTTCAGGCGCTGGGTGACCATTTCCTTGTTCTTATTTTCCACAACTGTGAATCCTACCTTTTTAGGGACGACATGAATAAGACTCACCCATTTGCTATCGGAGATGGGGTAGATGATACCCGCATCTAATAATTTAAGGACCTCGTCCCGGACTACATCCTTCAAGACGGGGTTCAACCTCCTTTGGTGTTCTCGAGAGGTTTTGGATTCATCCTCAAGATAGATGTGATGTTGGCACACCGAGGGGTCTATGCCTCGAATATCATCTATAGTCCAACCTATCGTAGATTTGTTCTCGTTGAGCAACTCGAGAAGTTTCTTACGTTCACTCGTAGACAAAGCGGAAGCAATAATGACAGGGTAGGTTTCCTTCGGACCAAGATAGGCATAGGAAAGATCTGTTGGAAGTGGCTTGAGCTCCAATGTTGGGGCAGATGGAGTTGAAGTAGGTGTCACAGAAGACACGGATTGAAGAGGTATGACTTCAGTAGGTAAAGGAAGGATGGGTTCTCTGGCCATGGTTAACAGAGGCTCAAACTCGATGAGTGAAGCGGGGATCTCTAGCAGTGGAGCAGTCTCCAAAAGATCATTGAGATCAGAAATAGCTGACTCTGTTGCAAAGTCAGCCCCAAAGTGTGCTAGATACTGTTTAAGAATATCTTCGGTGGAGTCCAGGATTAGACTCTCAACGGCACACATTTCATCGGCCACATCGCGATCGGCATCCTGTTGCATTAGACGAAAGATATTGACCTCAGCTTTGAGGTTTCCGAAAGCAATGGACATGTTTCCATCCCGACACCCGATGTGTGCATTCGCGGTGGCAAGGAAAGGATGGCCTAAGATGATCGAAATGCGGTTATCCTGACACGGCTCAGTGTCGAGAATGATAAAGTCCACAGGATAATAAAAGTCAGCGACTTTTACTAGGACATCTTCAATGATTTCTCTTGGAATCTTGATGGACTGATCGGCTAATTTTAGGGTGACATTGGTAGGCTTCATATCTTTCAGTCCTAACTGCTGATATACCGAGAATGGTATGAGGTTAACGCTAGCCCCTAAATCTAGCAAGGCAGTGCAGCTAAAGTTTTCTCCAATTTCACATTGGACAGTTGGGCTACCTAGATCCTTGTGTTTGATCACACTGTTGCATTGAATGAACGCGGTAGCTTTTTCGGCCAAGAAGGCAGCTTTGGGTACATGCGTACGCCGTTTAACTGTGCACAAGTCCTTGAGGAATTTGGCATAGGAAGGGATTTGCTTGATAGCAGAAAGGAATGGGATATTGATCTGGACGTCTTTAAAGACATCTAAGATCTCTGAGAATTGCTGATCCCGCTTATCTTGGACAAGTCTGTCCGGAAAGGGAGGCTTTACTCGACAAATGGATTTGTCTTTAGCCTTCGATTTCTGCACAGGGATATCTGATGTTGGTGCAGAGGTAAAAGAAGCAGAGGTAGGATTGGTACTAGTTTCCTCTGTACGAGTGATGGGTGCTGGAGATGGCACCGGTGGTGGTTGGACTCCCATGTCCACAGTTTTTCCAGATCGTAGGGTGGTTACAGCTTGCACCTCCCCTTGACAGTTCTCATTCTGACTCTGAGATTGGGAGCCGATCTCATATATTGCTTCTTTGGCATTTCCTTTTGGGTTAGCAATAGGTTGGCTAGGGAAGATGCCTTTAGCTTTCTCAGCTTCCAGGTTGCCTAAGCGTTTGAAAGTAGGTATTTTCCGTGTCGTTGGTTACGGAAACCCTAGATTCAACACAATTTGTAATTATCCGAGACTTTTAACCTGTAAAATGAGTAATTTTTGCATAGTGGCTAGTGTCGGATGTCGATCCGCACTCGGGATTAGTTCGATTAGCACAGTAAGGAACATAAAATAACAGGAATCTATCGATCTTGAATCAAAATAAACTTTATTTCATGACTTCAAATGTAACTTACAACTCAAACATGAAACAATTAATCTAGAAAGCATTTTAACAAGAGAGAGATGTAGAGAGAGAAAGATGTGTAGGATAGAGAAAATGATAGAGAGAGAAAGAGACTAAGGTAGAGAGAGAAAGTAGGACAAGAAGAGAGAAAATTAAATTTTTAGAGAGATAAAGAGAAAATGAAGATAAGAGGTTTATTCTAGAGAGAGAAATACTCACCCTGATGCACTAACCTTGGAATTGAAAGATGGACATATCATTCGGGTTAGTACATGGAGTGGTGCACCGTGATGCACGGGCTTGCCGGTGTTGATGAAGGTGATCCTTGAGTGATGGTGTGGCTAAGAGGAGAACCATGGAGCTATGAAGAAGATGGAGAAGGTTGACCAAGTGGATCTCGTGCCCATGTGGGTGCATGCAAGGTACTAACAGTGTGCAACATCATTTGAAGAGAGGGGTGCTCCTGGGGTGTGTGGCTGGTGTTGCGGGGTGCAACACCAGAAACGGTGGTGCTTGGTGTTCAACGATTGAAGGCGTTGTAGGTGCAAACTTTGAAGCATTGGACCAGGCCGTGGCAAGGGGAATAGGGTGTGTAGTGGTGCTTAGTGGTGCACTTGAGACTAAGGAGGAACAGCAGGCTATGATTGTGTGGACTGGTTGAAGAACCAGTCCGGCGAGATGATGTAGAGGAGGGAGGCGGTGCTGTTTTTGCAGCCAGATTCCTTTTCTTTTCTTTTTTTGGTGGCTGCCAGATCGTGTGGCAGAGGGGGTAGGGGATCGAAAGAGGAACGGGCAGGAGGAAAGATAAGGGGAGAGAACCCAGATAGCAACCGGAGTTGTAGGTGGCCGGAGTTGCAGACCTGCAACTCCGACGTTAATGGATAAAGGAGCTGGGGAGAACGGAGGTGCACTTGCAGCCTTGCAGATCTGAGAATGAGATGGAGGACCACCCCCCTCCCAGCAAGATCGCCGGTTTGCAGGCGGCAAGGGATGAATCCACGGTGGTTCAAGAGGGTGGTGATGGCTTCTAACGGTAGAGGCTAAGAGGGGTGGTGCGTGAGGAGCTCACCGGTGGTAGCAGGTGGAAGAAGATGGAGGGGCCAGTAACTTGAGGGCGAACCAGGTGCTTGGGCGACGACTGTGCAGCAATATCAAGAAGAAGAAGAACGAGGAGGAGAAGAAGGAGAAGGTGGGGGAGCCGACGAACCAGTCCGGTGGTGGCTCGCCGGAGATGAAGTAACAAGGAGAAGAAGAAGAAAAAGAAATGGGAGAGAAGAGAAAAGGAGGAGGAAGATGGGGCCAACAAGTTGGGGGAGAGAATGGAGCAATAAGGAGGGGGATTAGGGTTTGGAAATTAGGGTTCGTCCCCCTCCTTCCCCCTTTTAAAGCTTCCCTATTTCCTTTAATGGAAATATGGGGTTTTTGAAAATAAAAAAAATAAGAAAAATATATATATATATATATATATATATATATATATATATATATTTTTTTTTTTTAAAGTAAAACACTACTTTTTTATGGGGAATCTCCCCAATTAGTGGACCCCCCATTTAATTAAAATTATTTTGAAATTCGCGGGGTCCACTAACTGGTCGGACAGCGGGTCGATGAAGATGGGCCCGGCTACTGGCCCGCATGGATTGATGATGTCTATCGTCTCACAAGATGATGTGACAGACAGTCTGATGGCGATCGGATGGATGGTGACTTGATTGGGACCCAGATTAGTAGATCGATGGATTTAGAGAGATCCAACGGTCCGATTGAAGATCCAACGGTCCGATGGAAGATCCAACGGTCAGAAAGCTAAGGGAGATGAGATAGAGCTGATGGGCAGGAGTTCTGGGGTTAGGTCAGTAGATTCGAGGACCGAGAGATGAAGAGAGAGAGAGAATAAGGAGAGATGAGAGAGAAAGTATCAGAAAATAGAGATAAAAGCACTGGCGGAGGGTCTGGAACCCTGGTCTTCACTGTGACCATCCTCACGCTTCTCCAGTAGAGTCGACTATCATTCTTTGCTGACTCATGTGGCTTTAAACGCTTTGGTCCGTCTCTTGGTCATTGGCTCTCCTACTCTCTTCGTTCTTTGGGCCGGCTTTTTGGTCCTCTTATTCAGCCCATATTTGGCCCATATCTTCTAGTCATAGCATGTGGGCTCTTTAAGCTTTGATAATGGGCTTTCCTGATCGATGTGGGCTTGCAAGTCTCGAGAATTGTCCCATCGGGGTTTCCTGCGACAGAAGAGGCGCGTAATGAGGCTCTATCAGAATGACTTCATGTCTAGACTTTCGAAAATGTGTTTAATGCATGCAAATATACCATTTCGTCCAGAAAAGTGTGTTCTACGCAACAAAAGAGACTCTTACGTAGAAAAGTAGATAAATAGAGTATTTTAACGTGGGAGAATGCAATAACGCTAAAAAGATAATTGCTTAAAATAAGCACTTTTGAGCGAATATCACAACCCCCAACCAGCATATTGCCAATCCTTGGCAATTAGTGCGAAATAAATGAGCTTAAAAGGGCTCTGCACATGCTGCACACTTTTTCATATTAGCTCAGGGAAAACATCGTTCGTCAAATAATTGAATGGATGCAAAAATAGTTACGTGCTAGCGAAGAGTTGGAGAGTCTTGGCAAGACTACAGACTGATAATCATGACCCAGAATAGTCAGACTCTGCGTGTGTGTGTGCTCAACATTCTCATCATCCGACAGTAAAGATTTTCAGATCACCTCTAAGTTTTTATGCCTTGACCTCAAATCTCACATGTTTAGCACTCAGAATAGAATCACACAAGAAGGGTTTTCTTCTTTTCTCTCAATTTATATGTGAGGAGATGTGTTGATATATGAAAGCAAAGATCTTACATATGTATTATTTGAAGGAAGGACATCTTTCATAGAAGAAGATCTCATGATTGGAATACCACTTCATTCGGGAACGTTAGATCAAACTCTATAGCTTCTCCTTCTCCAATCTCCACATTTTATGATCGTGCTATCCTAGAATCAAGTAGGACTTTCCTGGGTTGTAATGATGTCACGCCCCGAATCGGATACCTAGATACGACCCAAAAATCCGTGGATCGACCCGTACCCGAACCCAGAGGTGATCCATGAATGTCCCCTAGTGGTCCAATTAGGTCAATTAGACTACTAAGGTTCATTCGAAAACCCACTAGGTAAAAAAAATAAGAGTAGATGTAGGAAACAAATAATTTGAATAATTTATAATTCAAATAATTCAATCAATCAACTAAATGTGGAGAGATGGAAGTGAGAACATGCTCTAAAAAAAAAGCTTACATGCCCGTAAAAATAAATAAATAATGTTATAAAATAATCAAATACAACTTTCTAAAGTGTGGGATCGACTCCCAAATCCTCGCCGATCTCCTCGAATGCACCGGAGTCTTTCGTCTCAAAATCATCTCACGTACCTGGCTCCTCAAAATCTGAAAATGGTATCGGTGTAGCACCGTGAGCCGAGGCCCAGTAATACAACAGTGTGCATGGTATGATATCATACTATACAAGTTTTTTAAGCAAGATATGCATCTCAATCGTATAATAAGGATGTCATGAATATGAGGATGAATGCAGATGAGTAAGGGATGCCAATGCAACTAGTACCCATAACCACATAGAGTCTCCATCTCCTTCCCGCACTGGGAGCGGTCTCATCGACCCATCTGCAGGATATAATAACGTTTGGGGCCTTTCACCCTAGGGTACCGAACCCTGATTAATTGATAAAACCAATATAAACGTATATAATATACTTCAACCCCGTTCCCTTATGCACCCCTTATATGAAATGACGTGATCATCATGGTATGACAACAAGATGTACTAGGGTTACATGACATAAGCACACATGTATTTAACATTTAAATAAAAATATAAAATGAACCAATGATCATTAAGAATAATAATATGGGAACGAATTAGGGTTAACCATGAATAACATGTAACAATCACCGAAGCTCACGATCAACACGGATGAATAATATAAGTGGAAATCACAAGACAATCCAACACACCATGGCCGAACCCTATGAGGGATCCATGACACAAGGTCGAACCCTAAAGAGGGATCCAAGACACTTGGCCGAACCCTATGAGGGATCCAAGACACATGGGTGGGATCCCCATGCATACAAGTATAGGTCGAACCATCTAGGTATAATAGTTAATAAGACATGACCAAAGATCATAATCAACATTGATGAATAATATAAGTGAAAATCGCAAGAAAATCCAACACGCCATGGCCGAACTCTATGAGGGATCCATGACACAAGGTCGAACCCTAAAGAGGGATCCAAGACACTTGGCCGAACCCTATGAGAGATCCAAGACACATGGGTGGGATCTCCATGCATACAGGTATAGGTCAAACCATCTAGGGTTTAGTCAAACAACAAGGTTAAAACCTTAATAGTTAATAATCATGACCGAACCACGAACAATTAATAGATTTTTTACAAAAAATGTACTATATTATAAAAATCATAACTAAATAAATATGAATTAGAAAAATATAAACTCAATGGAGTTAAAAACTAGATTCATAGAGGTTTTTAGAAAAAATAAATAGAAAAATATTCAGATTCAAAATATAGGTCAAAACTCTTAATTAATTGGGCTGGACAGAATTCGGGATACAGAAAAGTCTCGCACATTTGAAAAATCATAACTTAATCAATACAAATCAGAAAAATACAAACTCAAAGGTTCTAGAAACTAGATTAATAGAGGTATCTGTGAAAAATAATTATAAAAATATTTAGGTTAAAAATATAGATCGAAATCTTAGGTAAACTGGACCGTGTAAAATCTAGAATTCTGGGTTTTACAGAAAAGTCCAACACATTTGAAAAATCATAACTTAATCAATACAAATCAGAAAAATACAAACTCAAAAGTTCTAGAAACTAGATTGATAGAGGTATCTGTAAAAAATAATTATAAAAATATTTAGATTAAAAATATGGATCGAAATCTCAGGTAAATTAGACTGTGTAAAATCTGGAATTCTGGGTTTTACAGAAAAATCCCGCACGTTTGAAAAATCATAACTTAATCAATACAAATCAGAAAAATATAAACTCAAAGGTTCTAGAAACTAGATTGATAGAGGTATCTGTGAAAAATAATTAGAAAAATATTTAGATTAAAAATATATATCGAAATCTCAGGTAAAGTGGACCGTGTAAAATCTAAAATTCTGGGCTTTACAGAAAAGTCCAGCACGTTTGAAAAATCATAACTTAATTAATACAAATCAGAAAAATATAAACTCAAAAGTTCTAGAAACTAGATTGATAGAGGTATCCATGAAAAATAATTAGAAAAATATTTAGGCTAAAAATATAGATCGAAATCCCAAGTGAATCGGACGGTGTAAAATCTGAAATTCTGGATTTTTTGGTAAAGTCATACAACTTAGAAAAATCATAACTTAATAAAAAAAAATCAGAAAAATACAAACTAAACGGTTTTGAAAAATAGATTTAAAGAGGTATTTAGAAAAAATAATATAAAAATATTTAAATCATAAAAGTATAACAAAAATGATAAGAACATAGTCATCCGTTATAGGTACAAAATAGACCATGGCCAAACTCATCATGGTGGCCCAAAACAAAGATCAACCCAATAAGAATAAAGTAAATATTATAAAAATTAATTTATAATAAGTATCAACCATTATCTAATGAAAGAAAAACAAATCTTGAAGAAAAACAAGTATAGGATGGATCAAGCGCACTTACCTTAAGGTTTCTTGAACTTTAATGAAAATCAAAAGTTTCTTTAAATTTGAAAGTCGTCGGATCGTCCTCTCCTCGGAATATGTTCTTTTATTCGGAGTCCCCATCAATTCTCCCTTCTTGCTCGAGTGCGATCGGTGCCCGGATGAATGTGTAATGGAGTTTTCTCTATTCTTTAATGGAGTTTGGTTTTGAAAACTTCTAAAGCTTTAGGGTTTTTAATAAATAGGTTAAGGGAAGGATTAGGGTTTCTATTTTGTTGAAATTCGTAACTAGCAAATGGATGACTTTTTCAACCCTCAAAAACTTATATTTTACACTACTAATGGGTTAGAAATGGGCCCAAGGCCCATATATAACAACTAGGCTCAATTAAGATTATTATTAAGCCCAAAAGACTTCTAGATTGACCATACGGGCCCACCCAACAATCATAACATAAATAATTATAAATTAATTCAATCAAACTATATTATATAATTTAAAAGTCCATACAATAAGGTATTGACACATGTCAAACACACAAATCATAAAAACGTTCAAAATCCTAGAAAAGTGTCAAATGACATCGGAATGACCCGAAAGTGATTTGCGGATCCCACGCTTATTAAATAAATAAAATATAATTAAATATTATTTTAAAAAAATATGCGAATGGTAGGAAGTTCAAAAATTATAAAAATACTATTTTTGTCAAAATCTCCCAAAATCTCCCGCTAGGGTTTTCATGTCTCAAGAAAGGTTTCAAATTTCACAGGTAAGTTGGTAAGGATAAAATAAGAATATTCTTGGTGTCTCGGGCCCACAAAATAATTTTTTTATAAAAATTTTAGAATGTTAGCTGGGGAAAGAAAAAGTCCCCTGCAAATTATGGTTAATTATTTTTAGCAAGAATTTAGCCCTAAAGAGCAAGTTTCAAAAATAGTAGGTTTTTCAAAATTGTCAGAACGAAACCAAATTAAATACACATACTCATACATGATATTAAACAATAAAAACAATAATAAGAGTCTGAAAAAGTTTCAGATTTTCATTATTAGGTGAATTTACCATAATACCCTAGAACGAAAGTTCGGGGTATTACAAATGAGGCTTAGGTCAGGTGTAGAAAAATAAAGGTATACAGGATTTCAAAGATCTTGAGAGGATATTGCCATTTTCTTGAATTTTTCCTGCGACGTAACACCATTATCTGGTTCTTTTTCCTTTTTTCGTATTTTTCTCTTTTTCTTGATATTTCTGAGACTGCTCAATTTCTTTTCAGCTCTTCTTCATACTTTCTTTCTATATTTTGTTTTTGGCTTGAACCACTTTCTTTTCCTTTTGATTCTTCTTCTTTACTTATCTTTTTCACGGTACACCCACATCAGTTATTCTTTTGTCCATCTCAAAATAAGGGTAGCCAGTCATGTTTCGTAGCTGGACTGGATTTTAGGTTGATGGGTTTGCAAATAAAAGGCTTTTATAGAACGGCTCAAGGGGTTTCTAGTGAAGTATAATTCAGGTGAGTAAAAAGGCTGAATGGTTCAGAAAAATGGCCTAAATCATTTTCTAGGGTTTGCACTATCATGTATACTGTCTTGACTGGATACAGAGAAGGTTCTGTCGTAATAATCCAATGTTGATGTCGTTCTGAGTTCCATGATCGAAGCAAAAGATAATGAGATCTCTCAACGAATATTGCGGGCATGAAGAATAGTGAGTCATCTTGTGACTCAGAATTGTTATATAATCCTCTGAATTGATTAAAGGTTCGAAAGCTCACTGGGTTAGGTCTCCACAATTCTTCTTACAGGATCTCTAGAATTTTCAAACTTAGGATGACTCTGATGTTGATAGTGTACAATTGTGCCGAATCTGAGTTTTTCTAAGTTTTCAAACCTGCTGTAGTCACACTTGACTTGACTCAACGCTAACTTTAAACAAAAATTGACATCCTCAATACTGACTTAACGAAGGTTTTTTTTAGCTAATCAAAGTCAGGGTATTTGACACATTTTTGAAATTCTAGAAAACTTTTGGAGAACATCGGAAATCACCCCAAAAATAAGAAATTTTTTTTTTTTTAAAAAAAAAAAAATAAAGACAAGAGTTTTGGTAAATACCCACCCCCAACCAAAATATAGCACCGTCCTCGGTGCTCATGACCGGGACATAAAATGATAACAAGTCAGAGATGATGATGCAAAGATTCAGGAAGGATGTTACCAAGTCGGCAGAAACTCGACAGTGTGTGGTACCTGATGATCGGAAGAATGAATGTACCTGCATTTCCAGAGATATAACAGTAATAACAAATGCATGAGAGTCATGTACTCTAGGAATACCGAAATTGCCTTTCCGAAAGCGCTAAGTTTTACGTCTTCAGCCAGACATGACGGGGGTATATCAAGTACCCCCAACCAAGTTGGAACTCAGGAGACTGAGTGGATCATCAGTCGACATAGGCAGGATCGATGAGATCGATCTCAAAAGTCTGAATGAGCGACACCTCAAGTTCATGGAACTGCTTTAGACGCTGGCCATTTACCTGGAATGAGGAGTGATCCTTGGGATCCTCAATAGTGATTGCTCCGAAGGGTGTGGCTGCGGTGACCGTATAAGGACCAGTCCACCTAGATTTTAGTTTACTAGGGAAGAGATGAAGACGAGAATTATAAAGAAGGACCTTCTATCCTGGATGGAACTCTTTCCTGAGGATGCTCTTGTCATGTATCCACTTCATTTTGGCTTTGTAATTCTTGGACAAGTTGTAGGCATCATTTCTGAGTTCTTCTAACTCATTCATTTGAAGTTTCCGCTCCTCCCCTGCGGAGTCTAGGTCGAAGTTGAGCTTCTTAATGGCCCACAAGGCACGATGTTCAATCTCTACCGGAAGATGACAGGGTTTCCCAAAGACCAGACGATAGGGAGACATATTGAGTGGGGTCTTGTAGGCGGTTCTGTATGCCCATAAAGCATCAGTGAGACGAGTAGACCAGTCTTTACGTGTGGTATTGACTGTCTTCTCCAAGATCTGCTTGATCTGACGATTAGAAACCTCCACTTGACCACTAGTCTGCGGATGATAAGCTAGGGCAACCTTGTGGGTTACCCCATACTTTTTCATTAAGTTCTCGAATATCTTATTGCAGAAATGGGTGCCCCCATCACTAATGATGGCCTTAGGGGCACCGAATCGAGCGAAGATGAACTCCTTTAGGAATTTGACCACCACTTTGTGGTCATTGGTCTTGGTGGGAATGGCTTCTATCCATTTGGATACATAGTCTACCGCAAGGAGAATGTACTCAAAACCATAGGAAATGGGAAAGGGGCCCATGAAGTCGATGCCCCAAATGTCAAATATTTCATCGACCTGGATGGGAGTGAGGGGCATCATGTTCCTCTGGGAGATGCGGCCTAGATGCTGGCAATTAGGACAGGTTTTGCAGTAGATATGGGCATCTTTAAATAGTGTAGGCCAGTAGAATCCGCATTGCAGGACTTTTTCTGCAGTTTTCTTAGTACTGAAATGACCACCACAAGGTTGGTCGTGACACGAGGACAAGATATTGAGTTGGTCCAACTCAGGGACACAGAGACGAATGATTTGGTCAGGACAGTATTTATACAAATAAGGGTCATCCCAAGAGTAGTACTTAACTCTTGCTAGGAATTGGCTTTTGTCCTATTTTGACCAGTGTGAAGGCATTTCTTCGGTGACAAGGTAGTTGACAATGTCCGCATACCAAGGATTAACAGAAATGGCAAACACTTGTTCATCTGGAAAGGTCTCAGGGATGGGTTGGGTGTCGAAGGATGACTCTAAAGTCAGTCTAGACAAGTGATCAGCCACTACATTCTCAGTTCCTTTCTTATCCTTAATCTCGAGGTCGAATTCCTGCAGTAAGAGAATCCATCGAATTAATCGAGGCTTGGTTTCCTTTTTCGACATGAGATAACGAAGGGCTGCATGATCAGTGTACACGACCACCTTAGTGGCTAAGAGGTACTGACGGAATTTATCAAGGGCAAAGACTACCGCCAGGAGTTCTTTCTCAGTGGTGGAGTAATTCATTTGGGCAGAGTTAAGAGTTTTGCTCGCGTTGTAGATCACGTGTGACCTTTTGTCAACTCTCTGCCTTAGAACGGCGCTTAATGCGTAGTCAGAAGCATCGCACATTACCTCGAAAGGTAGAGTCCAGTCCGGGGGACGGATAATGGGCGCAGTAGTGAGCTCAGATTTGAGACGCTCAAATGCCTTGACACAGTCAGCATTAAAGTCGAAAGGACTATCTTTAGCCAGAAAATGGGACAGAGGTCGAGCGATTTGAGAGAAGTCCTTGATGAATCGCCTATAGAATCCTCCGTGTCCCAAAAAGGACCGAATGTCACGTACGGACTTAGGAATGGGCAAGGTCGAGATGATATCGATTTTAGCTTTGTCGACCTCAATGCCCTGATGGGAAATGACATGTCCCAGAACAATGCCCTTCTTCACCATGAAGTGGCATTTCTCCCAATTGAGGACAAGTCGCTTGTCCTGACAGCGTTGAAGTACAAGCCCTAGATGGTTCAGACAGTCATCAAAGGATGACCCAAAGACTGAGAAGTCGTCCATAAAGACTTCGAGGAATTTTTCCACCATGTCAGAGAATATGCTCATCATACTCCTTTGAAAGGTCGCGGGTGCATTGCAGAGGCCAAAGGGCATGCGCTTGTAGGCAAAAGTGCCAAAGGGACAGGTGAAAGTTGTCTTCTCGTGGTCCTCAGGGGCGATGGGTATTTGATTATACCCTGAGTAACCATCAAGGAAGCAGTAATAGGAATGACCTGCTAGTCTCTCCAACATCTGGTCGATGAAGGGTAAAGGAAAATGGTCCTTCCTAGTGTTGGTGTTGAGTCGTCGGTAATCGATGCAGACTCTCCACCCTTTCTTCAGGCGCTGGGTTACCATTTCCTTGTTCTCATTTTCCACAACTGTGAATCCTGCCTTTTTAGGGACGACATGAATAGGGCTCACCCATTTGCTATCGGAGATGGGTGATATTCGCTCAAAAGTGCTTATTTTAAGCACTTATCCTGTTAGCGTTATCGCACTCTCCTACGTAAAACTGCTCTAATTATCCACTTTTCTACGTAAGAGTCTATCTCATTGCGTAAAACACACTTTTCTGGACGAAATGGTATATTTGCATGCATTAAACACATTTTCGGAAGTCTAAATATTAAGCCGTTCTGATAAAGTCTCATTACGCGCTTCTTCTGTCGTAGGAAACCCCGATGGGACGATTTTCGAGACTTGTGGGTCCAAATCGATCATGAAAGCCCATTATCAAAGCTTAACAAGCCCACATGCTATAACTAGAAGATATGGGCCAAATATGGGCTGAATAAGAGGACCAAAAAGCCGGCCCAAAGAACGAAGAGAGTAGGAGAGCCAATGACCAAGAGACGGACCAAAGCGTTTAAAGCCACATGAGTCAGCAAAGAATGATGGTCGACTCTACTGGAGAAGCGTGAGGATGGTCACAGTGAAGACCAGGGTTCCAGACCCTCCGCCAGTGCTTTTTTCCATTTTTTTTGATACTTTTTCTCTCATCTCTCCTTATTCTCTCTCTCTCTTCATCTCTCGATCCTCGAATCTACTGACCTAACCCCAGAACTCCTGCCTATCAGCTCTATCTCATCTCCCTTAGCTTTCTGACCGTTGGATCTTCCATCGGACCGTTGGATCTTCAATCGGACCGTTGGATCTCTCTAGATCCGTCGATCTACCAATCTGGGTCCCAATCAAGTCACCATCCATCCGATCGCCTTCAGAATGCCTGTCACATCATCTTGTGAGACGATGGACATCATCAGTCCATGTGGGCCAGTAGCCGGGCCCATCATCATCGACCCGCTGTCCGACCAGTTAGTGGACCCCGCGAATTTCAAAAATAATTTTAATTAAATGGGGGGTCCACTAATTGGGGAGATTCCCCATAGAAAAGTAGGTTTTTACTTAAAATATATATATATATATATATATATATATTTTTTTTTTATTTTCAAAAAATACCCTATTTCCATTAATGGAAATAGGGAGCTTTATAAGATGAGGGAGAAGGGTTCGTTCGAACCCTAATCCCCCTCCAATCTCTTCCTCTCCTTCCCCCAAAACTCCCCCAACTCGTTGCCCCCTCTTTCTCCTCGGTTTTTGGCGATTTTCTTTTTTTCTTCTTTTCTTCTTCTTCTTCCTCCTCCATCTTCGCCGGAGTTGCAGGCAGCAACTCCGGCCATCTGGTCCTCGTTCTCCTCCTCCTCCTTCTTCTTCTTCTTCTTTTTCTTCTTCTTCTTCTTCTTCTTCTTCTTTTTCTTCTTCTCATTTTTTTATTTTTTATTTTCGTTTTTCCGTTTTCTACCGGAGTTGCAGCCTGCAACTCCGGCCGGCAGCGTCCTCCACGACATCTACTAAGACCTGCAACACGGAGTTGCAGGTCTGACCTTGCCATCCTCTTGCAACGGAGCACCATCTCCTTCTCCGCCCTGCAATTCGCCTCTTACCGCACCACCAACTACACCACTTCCACGCTGCTGCACACACCGTTTCTGGTGTTGCAAACAGCAACACCGCCCCTCTTCTTCCACCGCCTGCAACCTGCAACATGTGAACCTCCATTGCTCCTACCGCTGCCTAGCTCCTTCTCCGGCCTGGGATCCACATCTGCAAGCTCCATTTGCCCTTATCCACACCTGCAAGCAATCCATACCCTTGCTGCCCCCCGTACAGCAACACCTGCGTCAAGCTTCTTCCACCATCAAACCACCTGCAACTCTTGAGTTGCAGGTTCACAACCACACACACAGACCAGCAACAGTCCACGGCAACCCACCTCCCTCACCTGCACCTCACCTTCTCTGGTGAAGCTTCTTCTTGCTGGAATTGCAAACGGCATCGCCACATCCATTGGCCTTCACGGTATGCACCTCAGCCGGAATCACCACATCTTCCATGCTCCTCATTCGGTAAATTAGTAAGCCATTCTTGCTATCTTTTCTCTTTAGTTTGCGTTAGTCTAGGTTTATATTTATGTTTTATGTTTATATTTGAATCGAAGCATTGTAAGGATTCGTTTGAGTTTGATGAACAAGTTCTTGGTGTTTTTATGTATTGTGATTCATCTTTAATGGGTAAGGTATTCGATCAATGTTAAAAAAATAATAATAATAATAATAATAATGTTTTAAATCCATCGTGATCATCATTCTCACCTCTCCATGTTTTCTTGATAAAAATCCGTCATTTCATGTCTTTGAATTACGCACACTAACCCCGAGTGCGGACGATACCCGACACGAGCCACTGTACAACCCTGTGATTTTTGCAGGATTTGAGTGAACAAGATTCGGATAATTACAAAAATTGTTGATTCTAGGGTTTCCGTAACCAACGACACGGGAAAATCCTATTTTCAATGGGATAAATGATACCCGCATCTAACAGTTTAAGGACCTCATCCCGGACTACATCCTTCAAGACGGGGTTCAACCTCCTCTGGTGTTCTCGCGAGGTTTTGGATTCATCCTCAAGATAGATGTGATGTTGGCACACCGAGGGGTCTATGCCTCGAATATCATCTATAGTCCAACCTATCGCAAATTTGTGCTCGTTGAGCAGCTCGTTGAGCAGCTCGAGAAGTTTCTTACGTTCACTCTCAGACAAAGCGGAAGCAATAATGACAGGGTAAGTTTCCTTAGGACCAAGATAGGCATAGGAAAGATCTGTGGGAAGAGGCTTAAGCTCCAATATTGGAGCAGATGAAGTAGAAATAGGTGTCACAGAAGACACGGATTGAAGAGGTTTGACTTCAGTAGGTAAAGGAATGATGGGTTCTCTGGCCATGGTTATCAGAGGCTCGAACTCGATGAGTGGAGCGGGGATCTCTATCAGTGGAGCAGTCTCCAAAGATCATTGAGATCAGAAATAGCTGATTCTGTTGCAAAGTCAGCTCCAAAGTGTTCTAGACACTGCTTAAGAATATCTTCGGTGGAGTCCGGGATTAGACTCTCAACGGCACACATTTCATCGGTCACTTCGCGATCGGCATCCTGTTGCATTAGACGAAAGATATTGACCTCAGCTTTGAGGTTTTCGAAAGCAATGGACATGTTTCCGTCCCGGCAACCGATGTGTGCGTTCGCGGTGGCAAGGAATGGACGACCTAAGATGACCGGAATGCGGTTATCCTGACACGGCTCGGTGTCGAGAATGATAAAGTCCACAGGATAATAAAAGTCAGCGACTTTTACTAGGACATCTTCAATGATTCCTCTTGGAATCTTGATGGACTAATCAGCCAATTTCAGGGTGACATTGGTAGGCTTCATATCTTTCAGTCCTAACTGCTGATATACCGAGAATGGTATGAGGTTGACGCTAGCCCCTAAATCTAGCAAGGCAGTGCAGCTAAAGTTGTCACCAATTTCACATTGGACAGTTGGGCTACCTGGATCCTTGTGTTTGATCACACTGTTGCGTTGAATGAACGCGGTAGCTTTTTCGGCCAAGAAGGCAGCTTTGGGTACATGCGTACGCCGCTTAACTGTGCACAAGTCCTTGAGGAATTTGGCATAGGAGGGGATTTGCTTGATAGCAGAAAGGAATGGGATATTGATCTGGACGTCTTTAAAGACGTCTAAGATCTCTGAGAATTGCTGATCCCGCTTATCTTGGACAAGTCTATCCGGGAAGGGAGGCTTTACTCGACAAATGGATTTGTCGTTAGCCTTCGATTTCTGCACAGGGATATCAGATGTTGGTGCAGAGGTGGAAGAAGCAGAGGTAGGATTGGTACTAGTTTCCTCTGTACGAGTGATGGGTGCTGGAGATGGCACCGGTGGTGGTTGGACTCCCATGTCCACAGTTTTTCCAGATCGTAGGGTGGTTACAGCTTGCACCTCCCCTTGACAATTCTCATTCTGACTTTGAGATTGGGATCCGATCTCATATACTGCCCCTTTGGCATTTCCTTTAGGGTTGGCAATGGGGTTGGCTAGAAAATATCCCCTTAGCCTTCTCAGCTTCCAAGTTACCTAGACGTTGCTCTAGACAAAGCATGGATTGCTGTTGCTGTTGCTCTAGGTGTTGCATAGATTGAGTAATGAGTTGAGCTAGAAGGTCCTCGATACCGGGTTTGGGGACCGACTATTGGGGAGCAGCTAATGGGAGCTGAGGCACCAATTCGCGACTCGAGCTCAACGGGGCATTATAGTTATAGGCGGAAGAATTAGTTGGGACAATCTGTTGGTTCTGAAAGTTCTGGGGAACTCTTTGCTGATTCTGAAATGTGGAACTGCTGGTTCTGAGTAGATGGGTACTGATTCTGCTGATATTGTCCCTGATTGAATTGCCTATTGGGTTGATTGAACCCAGGAGGATACATGCCCTGAGGTTGACGTGGAGGTTGAGCTTGTGGTTGAGTAGACTGAGGCCTCCAAGAGAAGTTAGGGTGGTTTCTCGTGTCCGGATGATAAGATTGACTATACGAGTTCTGAGTGGGTGGTTTGTATGTGCTGAAAGCACAAACTTCTTCCTGAAGAGGATTAGACCATCCTTCATTCAAAGGACAATGCTCAGTAGTATGGGAGGGTTGCAGACAGAGGGTGCAGGATTCCATAAGGCTCTCGTGTCCCACATGCATGACTGGGGTAGATTGTTGAGTAGGCTTTTGTACAGACACAGCCAGTGCCGAGACGGACTTGCTCAACTCTTGAATGACAGATCGAAGCTCAGTATCAGCGGTAGTATCATGTCCCTTGGTTGTCCTTTGGACCGAAGTGGTTCGACTGAACTCTGAGTCAGTCGTCCAATGTTGAGAGTTTTCTCCTAACTCTCCCAAGAATTTGTATGCATCGGTCGGAGTTTGGTGCAGGAATTTACCTTGGCACATTGACTCTACCATGGTCCGGGACTCATCAGTAAGTCCCTTATAGAAGACGTGGACAAGATTTCCCTTGTCGATGCTATGGTGGGGACACTTAGTCAGGTAGTCTTGGAATCTATCCCACGCTTCAAAAAATTTCTCATCGGACTTCTGTCGAAAGTCCTGGATGAGTTGCTTCATTTGGTTGGTTCGAGTCATGGGGTAGAATTTAGACATGAATTTGCCCACCAACTCTTTCCAACTGCTGATTGAATCAGCGGGTAAGGAGTAGAGCCAATCTGAGGCTCGATCTTTGAGCGAGAATGGGAAAACTCGCAGACGGACATTATCATCATCGAGGTTCTGATTCTTGAAAAGTAGGATGACATGTTGGAATTCCCTAATATGAGAATATGGGTCTTCTCTTGGGAGACCACGAAAGGTTGGCAGCATTTGGATCGTCTGTGGCCTAATCTCAAATTGTACCGCCGTAGTAGGTGGGAGAACAATGCAAGTGGGCGGATTGGCAGAGATAGGAGCGAACGTCTCGATAAGAGATCGTTCGACTGCCATGACTACAAAGGTAGTAGTACTGGGGGAGGTGGGTGGGGAAAGAGATGGAGAAGAATTCAGTGGAGGATCCACTGTAGGTACGTGATTCTCAGATCGAACCAAGCGTTTGTTCGGACGATTCCAAACGGGCATACGCGAATGAGGCAAGCTCTATACTTGGCAAAAAGTTGCCAGAGAGGAATACTATCCTAAATGATGCACACCAAGCACAGATAATCCTATTCTAAGCAATCAGGATATATTTTAGGAATTATCTTTGTTAGTTTTGGGGCTAGAGTAGATTATGACAGTGGGCGGACCACTGGTTTATCTTTTAACCGCCGGACTAACTGTTTTGCACTCAGAGGTTCTCACCAGGCTACACTCTTCAGAGCGAATCCTTTAGTACTAGCTCTAGTTAACAACAAGGCAATCCGAAGCCTAGACAGACGTGCGGCACAATGGCTGACTTAAGTACGTCCCAGACTAACCAGATTGGTCAAGTGGATAAGAAGAGTGTTCCCTCGGGTTAAGCTAGGGTTGATGCATGTTCCTAGTCCACACGCAACTAACCGCCGAATAGTCCAAGATGCCACGTCGAGCTTAGTGTACTTGAGTAGCAGGGACTTATGGGTGTGTTAGACAACAGGGACCCGCGCTCGTGGTCTTATTTCGATTGGATGTTAAGCGGGTTCGCTTTGCTTGGATTTTTCCTCGAACACCGGGCTAATTGGCTCTACTTCTTGATTCTTTTTAATTAAATGGAGCCTTGGGATCAAATCAGTTGGAATGATGAGGTGGGTGATGAAATCCCACCAGTTTCAATTTGGAGCTGGGTCTGCTCTCTTAGAGTTGATTGATTAACGGCCACGCCACGCAAGTCGAATAAGTTGTTGCTAGAAAACAAATAGACAAGCGGCAATGATTCACCTAAATTACTCTGTATCGCACTCAAGGCGAGGATAGAGACTTACCTCCCGTGGGCCACGCCACGGGGTCGCCTCTGTGGGTTAGAGAGGGGTATCCTAATGGGCTTGGGCCCGACTCCACCTCTTTGAGCTTTCGCTCTCTACCCACACTGGATCGTGTTCCTGCAGAAAAGTTAGATCGCACGGTCTAGGTATTCGGGATTCTATTTAGAAGATCCTTGCCTTTTTAGGGTTCACTGAACAAGCACTAGATTTAGGCAAGTTTTTGAATGAGTTTCCAACTTCGAGATGGGTTAAAATTTAGGAATTTTCAGATTGGAAAATACCTAGATTGGAAAGTTTCCCGAACGGTGGAGATCTTCCAAGAAAGATTTGATTGCGAGATCCCTTACAATTTTGGGAAATTTCCCAAAATTGAAATTCTGCTAGATTTGGGGCGTTTCCTTTTGCAGACTTTTCCAAATTCGGAAGATTTCTAAAAATAGAAATTCTTCTAAAGAGGAAACTTCTAAGAGGGGAAACCCTAATTTAGCAAAGTTTCAAGATTTTAGAATCTTTCCAAAAATCGCAAATCCTTGAATGGTGATTTCTAAAAATCTGCAGAATATAAAACCCTAATTTTTTTGAATTTTGATTTTTTAATTTTTTTGGTAATTTCCACTTAATCTAGGGTTTCTAAAAAACCCTAGAACAAGATCTAGCAGTTATATGAAAAGCAGTAAAATTCCTAAATTATTACAAATTGCACTCGGCCTTCCGAGGCATTAAAAATAGTAATTTAAAAACTGCTAAAAATCACTAAAAACAAAAAAATAGAAAGTTTCCCGAAAAGGTCAGGCTGTCCAAATTGAGCAGCTTTCCGATTTAGCAACTTTCAATTCCGTCTTTATGTTCTTTTTCGCACTCCCGAACACCCGAGCGGCAGCGGCGCCATTTGAAAGTAGGTATTTTCCGCGTCGTTGGTTACGAAAACCCTAGATTCAACACAATTTGTAATTATCCGAGACTTTTAACCTGTAAAATGAGCAATTTTTGCATAGTGGCTAGTGTCGGATGTCGATCCGCACTCGGGATTAGTTCGATTAGCACAATAAGGAACATAAAATAATAGGAATCTATCGATCTTGAATCAAAATAAACTTTATTTCATGACTTCAAATGTAACTTACAACTCAAACATGAAACAATTAATCTAGAAAGCATTTTAACAAGAGAGAGATGTAGAGAGAGAAAGATGTGTAGGATAGAGAAAATGATAGAGAGAGAAAGAGACTAAGGTAGAGAGAGAAAGTAGGACAAGAAGAGAGAAAATTAAATTTTTAGAGAGATAAAGAGAAAATGAAGACAAGAGGTTTATTCTAGAGAGAGAAATACTCACCCTGATGCACTAACCTTGGAATTGAAAGATGGACATATCATTCGGGTTAGTACATGGAGTGGTGCACCGTGATGCACGGGCTTGCCGGTGTTGATGAAGGTGATCCTTGAGTGATGGTGTGGCTAAGAGGAGAACCATGGAGCTATGAAGAAGATGGAGAAGGTTGACCAAGTGGATCTCGTGCCCATGTGGGTGCATGCAAGGTACTAACAGTGTGCAACATCATTTGAAGAGAGGGGTGCTCCTGGGGTGTGTGGCTGGTGTTGCGGGGTGCAACACCAGAAACGGTGGTGCTTGGTGTTCAACAATTGAAGGCGTTGTAGGTGCAAACTTTGAAGCATTGGACCAGGCCGTGGCAAGGGGAATATGGTGTGTAGTGGTGCTTAGTGGTGCACTTGAGACTAAGGAGGAACAGCAGGCTATGATTGTGTGGACTGGTTGAAGAACCAGTCCGGCGAGATGATGTAGAGGAGGGAGGCGGTGCTGTTTTTGCAGCCAGATTCCTTTTCTTTTCTTTTTTTGGTGGCTGCCAGATCGTGTGGCAGAGGGGGTAGGGGATCGAAAGAGGAACGGGCAGGAGGAAAGATGAGGGGAGAGAACCCAGATAGCAACCGGAGTTGTAGGTGGCCGGAGTTGCAGACCTGCAACTCCGACGTTAATGGATAAAGGAGCTGGGGAGAACGGAGGTGCACTTGCAGCCTTGCAGATCTGAGAATGAGATGGAGGACCACCCCCCCCTCCCAGCAAGATCGCCGGTTTGCAGGCGGCAAGGGATGAATCCACGGTGGTTCAAGAGGGTGGTGATGGCTTCTAACGGTAGAGGCTAAGAGGGGTGGTGCGTGAGGAGCTCGCCGGTGGTAGCAGGTGGAAGAAGATGGAGGGGCCAGTAACTTGAGGGCGAACTAGGTGCTTGGGCGACGACTGTGCAGCAATATCAAGAAGAAGAAGAACGAGGAGGAGAAGAAGGAGAAGGTGGGGGAGCCGACGAACCAGTCCGGTGGTGGCTCGCCGGAGATGAAGTAACAAGGAGAAGAAGAAGAAAAAGAAATGGGAGAGAAGAGAAAAGGAGGAGGAAGATGGGGCCAACGAGTTGGGGGAGAGAATGGAGCAATAAGGAGGGGGATTAGGGTTTGGAAATTAGGGTTCGTCCCCCTCCTTCCTCCTTTTAAAGCTTCCCTATTTCCTTTAATGGAAATATGGGGTTTTTGAAAATAAAAAAAATAAGAAAAATATATATATATATATATATATATATATTTTAAAGTAAAACACTACTTTTTTATGGGGAATCTCCCCAATTAGTGGACCCCCCATTTAATTAAAATTATTTTGAAATTCGCGGGGTCCACTAACTGGTCGGACAGCGGGTCGATGAAGATGGGCCCGGCTACTGGCCCGCATGGATTGATGATGTCTATCGTCTCACAAGATGATGTGACAGACAGTCTGATGGCGATCGGATGGATGGTGACTTGATTGGGACCCAGATTAGTAGATCGATGGATTTAGAGAGATCCAACGGTCCGATCACGTCCGATGGAAGATCCAACGGTCCGATGGAAGATCCAACGGTCAGAAAGCTAAGGGAGATGAGATAGAGCTGATGGGCAGGAGTTCTGGGGTTAGGTCAGTAGATTCGAGGACCGAGAGATGAAGAGAGAGAGAGAATAAGGAGAGATGAGAGAGAAAGTATCAGAAAATAGAGATAAAAGCACTGGCGGAGGGTCTGGAACCCTGGTCTTCACTGTGACCATCCTCACGCTTCTCCAGTAGAGTCGACTATCATTCTTTGCTGACTCATGTGGCTTTAAACGCTTTGGTCCGTCTCTTGGTCATTGGCTCTCCTACTCTCTTCGTTCTTTGGGCCGGCTTTTTGGTCCTCTTATTCAGCCCATATTTGGCCCATATCTTCTAGTCATAGCATGTGGGCTCTTTAAGCTTTGATAATGGGCTTTCCTGATCGATGTGGGCTTGCAAGTCTCGAGAATTGTCCCATCGGGGTTTCCTGCGACAGAAGAGGCGCGTAATGAGGCTCTATCAGAATGACTTCATGTCTAGACTTTCGAAAATGTGTTTAATGCATGCAAATATACCATTTCGTCCAGAAAAGTGTGTTCTACGCAACAAAAGAGACTCTTACGTAGAAAAGTAGATAAATAGAGTATTTTAACGTGGGAGAATGCAATAACGCTAAAAGGATAATTGCTTAAAATAAGCACTTTTGAGCGAATATCAGCGTTGCTCTAGACGAAGCATGGATTGTTGTTGCTGTTGCTCTAGGCGTTGCATAGATTGTTGTTGCTGAGTAATGAGTTGAGCTAGAAGGTCCTAGATATCAGATTTGGGGACCGACTGTTGGGGGGCAGCTAATGGGAGCTGAGGCACCAATTCGCGACTCGAGCTCATCGGGGCATTATAGTTATAGGCTGGAGAATTAGTTGGGACAATCGGTTGGTTCTGAAAGGTCTGTGGGTGTCACGCCCCGAATCCGGATACCCAAATACGACCCGAAAATCCGTGGATCGACCCGTACCCGAACCCAGAGGTGATCCATGAATGTCCCCTAGTGGTCCAATTATGTCAATTAGACTACTAAGGTTCATTCGAAAACCCACTAAGTAAAAGAAGAAAAGATGTATAAACAAATAATTAAAATAATTCATAACTCAAACAATTCAATCAATCAATTAAATATGGAGAGATGGAAGTGAGAACATGCTCTCAATCAAAGGCTTACATGCCCGTGAAAATAAATAAGTAATGTTTTAGAATAATCAAAATCAAGTCTTCTAAAGTGTGGGATCGACTCCCAAATCCTAGCCGATCTCCTCGAATGCATCGGAGTCTTTCGCCTCAAAATCATCTCACGTACTCGATTTCTCAAAATTTGAAAATGGTATCGGTGTAGCACCGTGAGCCGAGGCCCAGTAATACAATAGTGTGCATGGTATGATATCATACTATAAAAGTTTTTAACCAAGGTATGCATCTCAATCATATAATAAAGATGACATGAATATGAGGGTGAATGCAAGTGAGTACGGGATGCAAATGCAACTAGTACCCATAACCACATAGGGTCTCCATCTCCTTCCCGCACTGGGAGCGGTCTCATTGACCCATCTGCAGGATATAATAACGTCTGGGGCCTTTCACCCTAGGGTACCGAACCCTGATTAATTGATAAAACCAATATAAACGTATATAATATACTTCAACCCCGTTCCCTTATGCACCCCTTATATGAAATGACGTGATGATCATGGTATGACAACAAGATGTACTAGCATTACGTGATATAAGCACACATGTATTTAACATTTAAATAAAAATATAAAATGAACCAATGATATTAAGAGTAATAATATAGGAACGAATTAGGGTTAACCATGAATAACATGTAACAATCACCGAAGGTCACGATCAACACGGATGAATAATATAAGTGGAAATCACAAGACAATCCAACACACCATGGCCGAACCCTATGAGGGATCCATGACACAAGGTCGAACCCTAAAGAGGGATCCAAGACACTTGGCCGAACCCTATGAGGGATCCAAGACACATGGGTGGGATCCCAATGCATACAAGTATAGGTCGAACCATCTAGGTATAATAGTCAATAAGACATGACCAAATATCACAATCAACATCGATGAATAATATAAGTGAAAATCGCAAGAGAATCCAACACGCCATGGCCGAACCCTATGAGGGATCCATGACACAAGGTCGAACCCTAAAGAGGGATCCAAGACACTTGGCCGAACCCTATGAGAGATCCAAGACACATGGGTGGGATCCCCATGCATACAGGTATAGGTCAAACCATCTAGGGTTTAGTCAAACAACAAGGTTAAAACCTTAATAGTTAATAATCATGACCGAACCACGAACAATTAATAGGTTTTTTACAAAAAAAATATACTACATTATAAAAATCATAACTAAATAAATATGAATTAGAAAAATATAAACTCAATGGATTTAAAACTAGATTTACAGAGATTTTAGAAAAAAATAAATAGAAAAATATTCGGATTCAAAATATAGGTCAAAAATCTTAATTAATTGGGCCGGACAGAATCTGGGATACAAAAAAGTCCCGCACATTTAAAAACTCATAACTTAATCAATACATATCAGAAAAATACAAACTCAAGGGTTATAGAAACTAAATTGATAGAGGTATCTATGAAAAATAATTAAAAAAATATTTAGGTTAAAATATAGATTGAAATCTCAAGTGAATTGGACCGTGTAAAATCTGAAATTCTGGGTTTTACAAAAAAGTCCAGCACGTTTGAAAAATCATAACTTAATCAATACAGATCAGAAAAATATAAACTCAAAGGTTCTAAAAACTAGATTGATAGAAGTATCTGTGAAAAATAATTATAAAAATATTTAGGTTAAAAATATGGATCGAAATCTCAGGTAAAGTGGACCGTGTAAAATCTGGAATTCTGGGTTTTACAGAAAATCAGCACGTTTGAAAAATCATAACTTAATCAATACAAATCAGAAAAATATAAACTCAAAGGTTCTAGAAACTAGATTGATAGAGGTATCCATGAAAAATAATTAGAAAAATATTTAAGTTAAAAATATAGATCGAAATCTCAAGTGAATCGGACCGTGTAAAATCTAAAATTCTACATTTTTTTGTAAAGTCATACAACTTAGAAAAATCATAACTTAATCAATAAAAATCAGAAAAATACAAACTAAACGAATTTGAAAAATAGATTCACAGAGTATTTTGAAAAAAAATAATTATAAAAATATTTAAATTATAAAAATACAACGAAAATGATAAAGAACATAGTCATCCGTTATAGGTACAAAATAGACCATGGCCAAACCCATCATGGTGGCCCAAAATAAAGATCAACCCAATAAGAATAAAGTAAATATTGTTGAAATTAATTTATAATGAGTATCAACCATTATCTAATGAAAGAGAAACAAAATCTTGAAGAAAAACAAGTATAGGATGGATCAAGCGCACTTACCTCAAGGTTTCTTGAATTTTAATGAAAATCAAAAGTTTCTTCAAATTTGAAAGTCGTCGGATCGTCCTCTCCTCGGAGTATGTTCTTCAAATCGGAGTCCCCGTCAATTATCCCTTCTTGCTCGAGTGCGATCGGTGCCCGAATAAAGGTTTAATGGAGCTTTCTCTATTTTCAATGATGTTGGGTTTGTGAAAGCTTTTAAAGCTTTAAGGTTTTCATAAATAGGTTTAGGGAAGGATTAGGGTTTCTATTTTATTGAAATTCGTAACTAGCAAAGAGATGACTTTCTCAACCCTCAAAAACTTATATTTTACACTACTAATGGGTTAGAAATGGGCCCAAGGCCCATATACATCAACATGCTTCATTTAATAATATTATTAAGCCCAAAAGGCTTCTAGATTAGCCATACAGGCCCACCCAATAATCATAAGACAAATAATTATAAATTAATTCAATCAAACTATATTATATAATTTAAAAGTCCATACAATAAGGTATTGACACATGTCACACACACAAATCATAAAAATGTTCAAAACCCTAAAAAAGTGTCAAATGACATCAGAATGACCCGAAAGTGATTCGTGGGTCCCACACGCCTATTAAATAAATAAAATATAATTAAATATTAATTTAAAAAAATATAAGAATGGTAGGAAAGTTTAAAAAATTACGAAAATACTATTTTTGTCAAAATCTCCTAAAATCTTTGACTAGAGTTTTCATGTCTCAGAAAATGTTCAAAATTTCTCGGATAAGTTGATTAGGATAAAATAGGAATATTTTTGGAGTCTCGGGCCCACAAAATAATTTTTTTATAAGAGTTCTGGAATGTTAGCTGCGGCAAGAAAAAGTCCTCTGCAAGTTATGGTTTATTATTTTTAGTAGGAATTTAGCCCTAAAGAGCGAGTTTCAAAAATAGCAGGTTTTTCAAAGTTGTCAGAATGAAACCAAATTAAATACACATACTCATACATGATATTAAACAATAAAAATAATAATAAGAGTCTGAAAAAGTTTCAGGTTTGCATTATTAGGTGAATTTATTATAATACCCTAGAACGAAAGTTCGGGGTATTACAGTGGGACTCTTTGCTGATTCTGAAATGTGCTCGGTTGTCCAAAGTATTGACCCTGTTGGAACTGCTGGTTCTGAGTAGATGGGTACTGACTCTGCTGGTACTGACCCTGATTGAATTGCCTAGTGGGTTGATTGAACCCAGGGGGATACATGCCCTGAGGTTGACGTGGAGGTTGAGCTTGTGGTTGAGTAGATTGAGGCCTCCAAGAGAAAGTTAGGGTGGTTTCTCGTGTCTGGATGATAAGATTGACTATACGAGTTCTGAGTAGGAGGTTTGTATGTGCTGAAAGCACAAACTTCTTCCTGAAGAGGATTGGACCATCCTTCATTCAAAGGACAATGCTCAGTAGTATGGGAGGGTTGCAGACAAAGGGTGCAGGATTCCAGAGGGCTCTCGTGTCCCACATGCATGACTGGGGTGGATTGTTGAGTAGGTTTTTGTACTGACACAGCCAGTGCCGAGACGGACTTGCTCAACTCTTGAATGACAGATCGAAGCTCGGTATCAGCTATAGCATCATGTCCCTTGGTTGTCCTTTGGACCGAAGTGGTTCGACTAAACTCTGAGTCAGTCGTCCAATGTTGAGAGTTTTCTCCTAACTCTCCCAAGAATTTGTATGCATCGGTCAGAGTTTGGTGCAGGAATTTTCCCTGGCACATTGACTCTACCATGGTCTGGGACTCATCAGTAAGTCCCTTGTAGAAGATGTGGACAAGATTGCCCTTGTCGATGCTATGGTGGGGACACTTAGTCAGGTAGTCTTGGAATCTATCCCACGCTTCAAAAAATTTCTCATCGGACTTCTATCGAAAGTCCTGAATGAGTTGCTTCATTTGGTTGGTCCGAGTCATGGGGTAGAATTTAGACATGAATTTGCCCACCAACTCTTTCCAACTGCTGATTGAATCAGCGGGTAAGGAGTAGAGCCAATCTGGGGCTCGGTCTTTGAGTGAGAATGGGAAAACTCGTAGACGCACATTGTCATCATCGAGGTTCTGATTTTTGAAAAGTAGGATGACATGCTGGAATTCCCTAATATGGGAATATGGGTCTTCTCTTGGGAGACCACGAAAGGTTGGCAGCATTTGGATCGTCTATGGCCTGATCTCGAACTGTAACGCCGTAGTAGGTGGGAGAACAATGCAAGTGGGAGGATTAGCAGAGATAGGGGCGAACGTCTCGATAAGAGGTCATTCGACTGCCATGACTACAAAGGTAGTAGTACTGGGGGAGGCGGGTGGGGAAAGAGATGGGGAAGAATTCAGTGGAGGATCCACCATAGGTACGTGATTCTCATATCGAATCAAGCGCTTGTTCGGACGATTCCAAATGGGCATACGCGAATGAGGCAAGCTCTATACTTGGCAAAAAGTTGCCAGAGAGGAACACTATCCTAAATGATGCGCATCAAGCACAGATAATCATATTCTAAGTAATCAGGATATATTTTAGGAATTATCTTTGTTAGTTTTGGGGCTAGAGTAGATTATGACAGTGGGCGGACCACTGGTTTATCTTTTAACCGCCGGACTAACTGTTTTACACTCAGAGGTTCTCACCAGGCTACACTCTTCAGAGCGAATCCTTTAGTACTAGCTCTAGTTAACAACAAGGCAATCCGAAGCCTAGACAGACGTGCAGCACAATGGCTGACTTAAGTACGTCCTAGACTAACCGGATTGGTCAAGTGGATAAGAAGAGTGTTTCCTCGGGTTAAGCTAGGGTTGATGCGTATTCCTAGTCCACACGCAACTAACCGTCGAATAGTCCAATATGCCACGTCGAGCTCAGTGTACTTGAGTAGCAGGGACTTATGGGTGTGTTAGACAACAGGGACCCGCGCTCGTGGTCTTATTTCGATTGGATGTTAAGCGGGTTCGTTTTGAGTGGATTTTTCCTCGAACACCGGGCTAATTGGCTCTAATTCTTGATTATTTTTAATTAAATGGAGCCTTGGGATCAAATCAGTTGGAATGATGAGGTGGGTGATGAAATCCCACCAGTTTCAATTTAGAGCTGGGTCTGCTCTCTTAGAGTTGATTGATTAACAGCCACGCCACACAAGTCGAAGAATATGGATGCGAAATCAAATAGACAAGCGGCAATGATGCACCCAATAACACCGTATCGCACTCAAGGCGAGGATAGAGACTTACCTCCCGTGGGCCACGCCACGGGGTCGCCTCCGTGGGTTAGAGAGGGGTATCCTAATGGGCTTGGGCCCGACTCCACCTCTTGAGCTTTCGCTCCCTACCCACACTGGATCGTGTTCCTGCAGAAAAGTTAGATCGCACGGTCTAGGTATTCGGGATTCTATTTGGAAGGTCTTTGCCTTTTTAGGGTTCACAGAAAAAGCACTAGATTTAGGCAAGTTTTTGAATTAATTTCCAAGTTCGAGATGGGTTAAAATTTAGGAATTCCTAGATGGAAAATACCTAGATTGGAAAGTTTCCCGAACTGTGGAGATCTTCCAAGAAAGATTTGATTACGAGATCCCTTACAATTTTGAGAAATTTCCCAAAATTGAAATTCTGCTAGATTTGGGGTGTTTCCTTTTGCAGACTTTTCTAAATTCGGAAGATTTCTAAAGATAAAAATTCTTCTAAAGAGGAAACTTCTAAGAGGGGAAACCCTAATTTAGCAAGGTTTCAAGATTTTAGAATCTTTCCAAAAAGCGCAAATCCTAGAATTGTGATTTCTAAAAAACTGCAGAAGATAAAACCCTAATTTTTTTGAATTTTGATTTTATTATTTTTTTGGTATTTTTCACTTAATCTAGGGTTTCTAAAAAACCTTAGAACAAGATCTAGCAGTTATATGGAAAGCAGTAAAATTCCTAAATTATTACAAATTGCACTCGGCCTTCCGAGGCATTAAAAATAGTAATTTAAAAGACTGCTAAAAATCGCTAAAAACAAAAAAAATAGAAAGTTTCTCGAAAAGGTCGGGCTGGCCAAATTGACCAGCTTTCCGCTTCAGCAACTTTCCAATTCTGTCTTTACGTCCTTTTTTGCATTCCCGAACACCCGAGCGGCAGCGGTGCCATTTGAAAGTAGGGTTTTTTCGCGTCGTTGTTTACGGAAACCCTAAAATCAACAAATTTGTAATTTGATCCAATTTTAATCCTGCAAAAATGTGACTTTTGTATAGGGATTCGTGTCGGATGTCGATCCGCACTCGGGGTTAGTTTGTGCAAGCAGAGAACATGAAATGACGAATTTGTATCAGAAAAATATGGAGAGGTGAGAATGGTGGTGGATTAAAACATGATTGAATGATTTTAGAGAGAGAAAATTACTACAAATATCAAGAGCATGAAGAACCCAGATAAAGTAAAACATGAAATGTAAACTATTGCAATTAAATAATAAAAAAAAAAAACTAAAATTTATTCAAAGTGATTAAATCCTTACAACCATAGATAGAATTAAACTAAGTTTAGAAAGCAACAACTAGAGAGAAAAATAAAAAAAAAAATTTAGAGAGAGAAAATCCTAAAAATCTAGAGAGAGAAAACTAGGGAGAGAGAAAGGGTAAGAATCTAGATAGAGAAAGAGAATAAAGAAGAGTTAGCGAGGAAAAGAACTAGGAAGTTACCTAGGACTTATCGGAGAATTGACCGTGATGGAGTGTGCACAGGATTGAAATTGAAGCAAGCTAGCAAGTGGCTTTGTGCATTGAAGGATGTGTTGTGGTACTTAATACGCCCGCGAGTTGCATGTGGAAGGAGTAACGGGGAGGAGCATGAGAGGGCTGGCAGAATGAGTGGATGGTGAGGCGTTCTAGGAGAACTGGCCAGCAAGTGGCGATTCCCAACAGGTGAGGACGTCCCCCTCTTCTCTTCCCTTCTTCTTTTCTCTTTTTCTCTCTTTTTTTTTTTTATCCTTTCTTTTTCAGTTAGAGAAAAAGAGTAGAAAGGGGGTAAGGAAGGTTCGGATTGGAAGGAGAGCAAGAGGTTGGAGACGGTGGAGAGAAAGGACTTGGAAGAAGAGTTGTGGTCGTTGGAATGGAGCTGCAGGTGGCTGGAAAAGGGTGAGGCTGTGCTGGTTCTTGAGGAGGTGCAGATGTTCCAAAAAAACAGCAAGGAGGACGGTCTTCTGGTCGTGGTGCAGCAGCAGTAAAGAAGAAGAGAATAAGCAAAAGAAGAAGGAGAAAGGACAGCCGGATTTTTCTGGTTCGCCGGATTTAATGGAGATTGCCGGAGTTCTGCAACTCCGGCGAGCTCTCTTTTTTTTTTTTTTCTGTTGAGAAGGAGAGAGGGAGAAAACAGTTTGAGAGGAGGAAGAATAGAGGGAGAGAACGTGGGATTGCAGGTTGCAGGCCGAAAACGTCCAGCAACGTGGAGAAGAAGACGAACTGGTCGTGCACACCAGCAGCAAGGAGGCTGTCTTGGGGTGGGCAGCAACACAGTAGGAGCAGCAGGTTGGAGGAGATGTCCACCGGGGTAGCTACCCAAGGATCGAGGTAAGAGAAGCCTCCCTCTTCATCTTCTCCCCTATCTTTTCTTTTTTGTTTTTTTTTTCTTTCTTGAGAGTCGAGAAAATGGAAGACGGCTGGGATTTTGAGGCCTTTTGTTTGAGATTGGAGAAGGGGTAGAGAATGGAGGAGGCGGTGTTGGTTAGTGTGGAGGTGGCTGATGCTGGCCTGGTGCAAGCTTTTAGGTCGGCTGAGAGAGTGGGAGACGTGAAGGGCAGCATGCCCGTCCTCTCATGGTGGTGGTGGCTGTGGAGAGGAGAACTTGGAGACGATCTGCTGCTCGTTGCAGCAGCAAAGGGAGATCTCGTTGGGGGCGGTGATGGTGAGAAGGTTTTGTGGGAGATGGGGAGAAGAGGAGAGAAGAGAGGAGATCGTTTTGGAGCCCACGTCCAGCCCTTGTAACCGTTTATTAGAAACCCACAGTTTTTTAGAAACTCCTTTTTTTTTCTCTTCTTTTTTTTTTTTTTTTTTTTTTTTGTGTTTTGGAATCTACTGTCAGCCTTCCCTTTAAAAATGTGGACCATTAGGGTTTGGTCCAGCCCTCAATCACATCCCCCCTTTTCTACCAAATCTTTCAAAAAAACTTTCTTCAAAAGCCATTTTGAAAATAGGGTTTTTTCGCGTCGTTGGTTACGGAAACCCTAACTTCAACAAGATTTGTAATTTGATCCGATTATCCTGCAAAATTTGAAATTTTTGTATAGCAGTTTCGTGTCGGATGTCGATCCGCACTCGGAGTTAGTGTGTGTAATTCAAAAACATGAAATGACGGATTGTTGCGAGCAAAATAGAGAGGTGAGACTTGTGATGAAAAGCGATTTTAAAACATTATTTTTTTAGAGGATTATCTCGAACCACGGATAACTACATTAACAAAGATAATAAACAAAAGATGTAAATAACTTGAACTAATTTATTCATGAATCCAAAAACAATTACAAAATCTGCGTCATAATGAGCAATAAAACAACCTAACTAAAAAGCGAATAAAAAAATGATAGAGAGAGAAAACTAGGGAGAGAAACTAAATGAGAAGGAGAGAGAAAGTCCTAGAGAGAGAAGAGAGATTTTTTTTTCCTTGGACTTACCTCGAAAGTGTAGCCATGAGATGAAATCGGCCGAGATAGATGAAAAGGTGGGTTGGCCATGTGACGTGGTGGTGCCCGTATGAACTTGAGGAGAAGCTGATGGTAACGACTTGTGGAGAGGATAAACCGTTGTGGAGATCTGATAGAAGCATCGCTATGTGCTCGTGCCAATAGAAGGACCACTAGTTTGGAGATAATGGAGGAGGATGGCAGTGGATACCATCGGTGTTAATGGGTGACAGTGGTGGAAATGATGAGGTGCTGTGATGTTTGATGAAGACGGTGGTGGCAGCAACTTGGTTGAGGCGGAGTGGGGCTGTGAAAAACCGTAGAGATTTTGAAGATGGATTATGGCCGCAAGGAAGACGTTCAGTCTGTGTGCACTGAAGGTGAGAGGGCAGCAGGCGGTAGCAAGGAGGAGGGGAGCACTGACGGCCGGAGTTGCAGGTCTGCAACTCCGGCGTTGAGAAAACGGTAATGACCAAAAAAAAAAATGAAAACGAAAACGAAAAAGATGAGAAGAAGAAGAAGAAGAAGAAGAAGAAGAAGAAGGAGAAGGAGACGGATGCCTTACCAGTCGGCCGGAGTTGCAGGCAACTCCGGCGAAGAAGAAGAAGATGAAGAAAAGGAGAAAGAGAAAAGAAGAAAAAGAAGAAGAATGGGGCCAAGGGTGACTGCGGGATTGATATGGGGGGAGAAAGGAGAAGATTTGAGGGGGATTAGGGTTCGAACGAACCCTTCTCCCTCATCTTATAAAGCTCCCTATTTCCATTAATGGAAATAGGGTATTTTTTGAAAATAAATTTTTTTTTTTTTTTTTTTTTAAGTAAAAACCTACTTTTCTATGGGGAATCTCCCCAATTAGTGGACCCCCCATTTAATTAAAATTATTTTTGAAATTCGCGGGGTCCACTAACTGGTCGGACAGCGGGTCGATGATGATGGGCCCGGCTACTGGCCCACATGGACTGATGATGTCCATCGTCTCACAAGATGATGTGACAGGCATTCTGAAGGCGATCGGATGGATGGTGACTTGATTGGGACCCAGATTGGTAGATCGACGGATCTAGAGAGATCCAACGGTCCGATTGAAGATCCAACGGTCCGATGGAAGATCCAACGGTCAGAAAGCTAAGGGAGATGAGATAGAGCTGATAGGCAGGAGTTCTGGGGTTAGGTCAGTAGATTCGAGGATCGAGAGATGAAGAGAGAGAGAGAATAAGAAGAGATGAGAGAAAAAGTATCAAAAAAATGGAAAAAAGCACTGGCGGAGGGTCTGGAACCCTGGTCTTCACTGTGACCATCCTCACGCTTCTCCAGTAGAGTCGACTATCATTCCTTGCTGACTCATGTGGCTTTAAACGCTTTGGTCCGTCTCTTGGTCATTGGCTCTCCTGCTCTCTTCGTTCTTTGGGCCGGCTTTTTGGTCCTCTTATTCAGCCCATATTTGGCCCATATCTTCTAGTCATAGCATGTGGGCTCTTTAAGCTTTGATAATGGGCTTTCATGATCGATTTGGGCCCACAAGTCTCGAGAATCGTCCCATCGGGGTTTCCTGCGACAGAAGAAGCGCGTAATGAGACTCTATCAGAATGACTTTATATCTAGACTTCTGAAAATGTGTTTAATGCATGCAAATATACCATTTCGTCCAGAAAAGTGTGTTCTACGCAACACAAGAGACTCTTACGTAGAAAAGTAGATAAATAGAGTATTTTTACGTAGGAGAATGCGATAACGCTAAAAGGATAATTGCTTAAAATAAGCACTTTTGAGCGAATATCACAACCCCCAACCAGCATATTGCCAATCCTTGGCAATTAGTGCGAAATAAATGAGCTTAAAAGGGCTCTGCACATGCTGCACACTTTTTCATATTAGCTCAGGGATAACCCCGTTCGTCAAATTATTGAATGGATGCAAAAACAGTTACATGCTAGCGAAGAGTTGGAAAGTTTTGGCAAGACTACAGACTGATAATCATGACCCAGAATAGTCAGACTCTGCGTGTGTGTGTGCTCAACATTCTCATCATCCGACAGTAAAGATTTCCAGATCACCTCTAAGTTTTTATGCCTCGACCTCAAATCTCACATGTTTAGCACTCAGAATAGAATCACACAAGAAGGGTTTTCTTCTTTTCTCTCAATTTATATGTGAGGAGATGTATTTACTATAAAGAGGCAAAAGATCTCACATATGTTTTATTTGAAGGAAGGACATCTTTAACAGAAGAAGATCTCATGATTGGAATACCACTTCACTCGGGAACGTCAGATCAAACTCTATAGCTTCTCTTTCTCCAATCTCCACATTTTATGATCGTGCTATCCTAGAATCAAGTAGGACTTTCCTGGGTTGTAATGAGGCTTAGGTCAGGTGTAGAGAGATAAAGGAATGCAGGATTTCAAAGATCTTGAGAGGATATTGCCATTTTCTTGAATTTTTCCTGCGACGTAACACCATTATCTGGTTCCTTTTCCTTTTTTCGTATTTTTCTCTTTTTCTTGATATTTCTGAGACTGCTCAATTTCTTTTCAGCTCTTCTTCATACTTTCTTTTCATATTTTGTTTTCAGCTTGAACCACTTTCTTTTCCTTTTGATTCTTCTTCTTTACTTTTCTTTTCACGGTACACCCACATCAGTTATTCTTTTGTCCATCTCAAAATAAGGGTAGCCAGTCATGTTTCGTAGCTGGACTGGATTTTAGGTTGATGGGTTTGCAAATAAAAGGATTTTATAGAAAGGTTCAAGGGGTTTCTAGTGAAGTATAATTCAGGTGAGTAAAAAGGCTGAATGGTTAAGAAAAATGGCCTAAATCATTTACTAGGGTTTGCACTATCATGTATACTGTCTTGACTGGATACAGAGAAGGTTCTGTCGTAGTAATCCAATGTTGATGTCGTTCTGAGTTTTATGATCGAAGCAAAAGATAATGAGATCTCTCAACGAATATTGCGGGCATGAAGAATAGTGAGTCATCTTGTGACTCAGGATTAATGTATAACTCTCTGAAATGATTAAAGGCTCGAAAGCTTACTGGGTTAGGTCTCCACAATTCTTCTCACAGGATCTCTAGAATTTCCAAACTTAGGATGACTCTGATGTTGATAGTGTACAATTGTGCCGAATCTAATTTTTTCTAAGTTTTCAAACCTGCTGTAGTCACACTTGACTTGACTCAATGCTAACTTTAAACAAAAATTGACATCCTCAATACTGACTTAACGAAGGTTTTTAGCTAATCAAAGTCAGGGTATTTGACACATTTTTGAAATTCTAGAAAACTTTTGGAGAACATCGGAAATCACCCAAAAAATAAGAAATATTTTTTTTTTTTTTTTTTTTTTTTTTTTTTTTTTTTTTTTTAAAGACATGAGTTTTGGTAAATACCCACGCCCAACCAAAATATAGCACCGTCCTCGGTGCTCAATACCGGGACATAAAATGATAACAAATCAGGGATCCATATCGGATCTTACCGGCCGACAAGGTAGATGTGAATTGGCTAATGTACTATAATGTGCCCTAAAAAGCTCACCTTTTCACTCGTCGAAAGGAGTCGGCCAAGTGAATAGGCGATCGGCCTGAGAAAGTAGTGAGAGGATCTAGAGGGAGAAAATAGACTTAGAAAGAGAAATCTCAGTCTAGAAAGAGAACATGGGATTAGGGATGTCACATCCCTTCCATGTCATCTAGAGAGAAAAAGTGAGAGAAACTAGGTAGAGAGAGAAAGTCACTAACTCTAGAGAGAAAAAGTGAGGGTTAGGACACAGGTTTAGGGATGAGACATCACTTCCATGTCCGTTAGAGAAAGAGAGATAGAAAATGAAATGTAGAGAGAGAAACTAGGATTTCTAGAGAGAGAAGAGAATTCCTAGAGAGAGAAAGTAAGAGAAGAGAGAGAAAGTACCTCTTGAGACTTACCGGAGGCATTTGGATCAGCCCAGTGAGTGGAAGTGGTTAGCCCAGAATGAGTCGGCCAAGTGGTGGTCGGCCAAGAATGATGAAGACCGTTGAAGTAGAACTAGCCAAGTGGTGGCTGCATGGTGGAGCGGGTAAGGTGCACCAAGACGTGCATGGTAGCTGCCTATGTTGCATGCAATGGTAGAATTGGCAAGGCAGCAAGGTTGACTGGAGTTGCATGTGTGAAGTAGTTTCACAGCCTTGAAGGTGGATGATCCAACCTTTTGGAGGAGTTCTAGAGATGCAACCGGTGAAGGCAGGTTTGACCACAGCCAAGGAGTGCCAAGGGAAGACACGTGCTGCAAAGCACTTGCAGGTTGCTGATTTCGACAGTGGAGGAGACTGCAAGTTCAACCCGCGATCGAAGTTGCAGGTTGAGGAGACTTCAAGTGCTCAGTTTGATGCAAGTGGAGCTTGCACGGGCAGAACCTATGGAGGAAAAGACTCGAACCTACAAAGTTGACTCGGCCAGGAGCTATTGTTGAAGGAGTTTTGTACGTGGTGGAGATTGCAAGTGTGACCGGTGGAGTTGCTGGAGATGCGCCAAAGTGATGAGAAGAGGAGACTACACATGAAGGAAGGTGGGGCTTTGCTGTGCGATCTCTTGGGAGGTGAAGAGGATGGATCTTCTACAGCAGATCAGTGAAGAACCTCAGGCCCTCAAGAAGGAACCCTTGAAGATGGCAGTGGCGGTGAAATAGGTGACCGGCTTGAGTTGCAGGTCTGCAACTCCGGTGAGGGACATTACCGGAAGAAGAAGAAGAAGAAGAAGAAGAAGAAGGAGGAGGAGAAGATGAAGGGAAAGGAGGAGAAGGTTGCAGCGTTTCTGGTTCTTGGAGGAGCGTGTTGCAGGCTGCTTGCTGTTGATGGTGGAGTAGCTAGTGGAGTTGCAGGGTTGCTGTGCAACTAGCAAGGAAAGAAGAACCAGGCGGTGGTGGAAGGAGACTAGAGAGAAGGTGCAGGTCTGACCGTTGCAGGTTGCTAACGGTGATGGTGCTGGCACGCCTGGAGTAGAAAGTGGCTGGAGTGGAGAAGGATGTGAAGGAAAAGGAAGAGGGGAGGAGAATGGTATCCGACCGGAGTTGCAGGTCTGCAACTCCGATAATGGAGGTTGGAGCAGCAACGTGGTGGCTCCCATGGAAGCCATCGATTCTCAAACAATGGAGAATGGGGAGATGCAGATCTGCATGTAGCCATCGGTGAAAGAATAGCTGGTGTGGAAGTTCCGCTAAAAGAACTTGTGGGGGCAAGGGAGGTCCAGCCACTGGATCTTGAGGATGTAGATCCATTGCAGGTGGTTGGAGAGGTGGTTTTCTAGCAAGGTTTTGGCCGGCTGAGAGGTGGACCTACTGGTGTGCAGTGTTGCAGTCCGGCAAGGTGGAGGAGATGCAAGAAGTGATTTTCTTGGGCACATTGCAGACCAGCAACGTGGTAGGGAGCTACCGGTGTACCAATATTGCAGGTATGCTCAACAAGAACTTGTATAGGAGGTGCGGGCTGCATCCTACGGTGGTTGCTGGAGTGAGGGTCAAGAGATGGAGAGATGGAAGGAGAGGACGGCCTGCTGGTGTAGGTAGAAGAAGAGGAAATAGAGGAGGTTGCTCCAGTCCGGCGATTTCAACTTGTGGAGCTTTTGGCCGGCTTTAATGGAGTTGTTGGACCAGCAATAGGTGGGACACCAGCAAGGAAAAAGGGGCAGCAAGAGGGGAGAGTAGCAGACGCCGTGAAGAAGCTCAAGGAAGAGCAATACCATGCTTGCTAGGAGAAGATCAACACCGTGAATGGTGATTGGTTGGTGGAAACAGCACCTCAAGATGACAGTGGTGGAGAGAAGATGGAGAAAGAAGGAGCTGCAGTTTTGGCTTGTGGTTTTCTGGGTGGAGGAAGGGAGAGTCTAGATGTATAGGAAGGAGAGAGAGAGAGAGGGTTAGTTAGATAGAATTGAGAGATACGGTTTCTAAAACCATGGGAATTGTTGGAGAGAGAATCGGTCAAGAATGACCTCTTCTCCCTCATGGGTATGGATGATGGGCCACACCATGGGCTGTGGGATTGTGTTTGGGCTTTTGATGCCTTGGCTCATTCTATGAGGCCTTGGCCTTATAAGTTAGGCTTTGGGCCTAATGTTTATAAAGGCCGTTGGATTAGAGCATGAATTGGGCCTATTCAGACAAGCCCGTGGGTTTATTTAGTGGGCCCTTTTTGCCATTAGGCTTGTGGGCCACTTAGCCACTAAGATGGGATATTGAGGTTTCTAATGGAGATGGGCCAAGATTAGCCAACTGTCGGATCTGGAGAGATGGAGATAGAATTAGGATAGATGAGAGAGAAAATAATACAAAATAAAGACAAAAGAGCTGGCAGAGGGTCTTGAACCCTGATCTTCAATGTAATCTTCCGTCAGCTTCACCAATTACGTAAGTCGTCATTTTATGTCAGTTGGTACGACTTTGAATCAATTTGGCCCGTCTCTTGGTCTTCAGCTTTTCCTCTCTTGATTCTTTATCTGGCTCTACGATCATCTGACTTGACCCGTACTTGGCCTGTATCTTCTAGTCATAGCCTGATGGCTCTTTTAAGCTTTGATAGTGGCTTCTATAGTTGATCGTGGGCCCGCAAGTCTTAAAAATCGCTTGATCGGGTTTCCTGCAAAAACGACAAGCGCGTAATGAGACAATCAAAACGACTTCATATCTTGACTTTCAGAAATGTGTTTAATGCATGCAAATATACCATTTCGTCCAGAAAAGTGTGTTTTACGCAATGAAAGAGACTCTTCCGTAGAAAAGTGTATAAATAGGGAAGTTTAACGTAGGAGAGTATGATAACGCTAAAGGATAATGGCTTAAAATAAGCACTTTTAAGCGAATATCAGTGTACCCTTTCTACAAGAACCCATCCTATTTATCCATGAACATGCATTTACGGTAGTTCTTGGCTACAACACCTGGAGGTGAGAAACAGTAGGAGGCCGAATCGAATGAAAAGGAATATAGGACTGGACCCAATTTCTCTGGGATTTCGATCCATGGGGCTAAATCTTCAAGATGAGCTTTTTATCACATGTACCGACCATCCCATGATCACCCACCCTAATTATTGTAACATCCTAAAAAATCCCTCTCTTTTCTAGACCTAAGATTAATCTCCCAACCATCCCATCAATCCTTGCAACCGCCTCTGAGATCTACGTATCATCGGGTCCAACATGATTTGGGTCTTCGAAATACAGTCATAAACACATGAATCGCACTACTAGGATGATCAAAATAGCCTAAAACAGTATCATACCTTTCTTCAAATGGAACAGAATCATTATAATGCCTACAAAAATTCAAAGGGGATTTCCAAGAACCTTTGTTTACCTCCTAACGGGGCAAGAAATAGATGCTAGCCTTGAATCCATGATTGACTAGTCTCCCAAAGTGGTTTGCATAACCACCATTTGGGTTCGTGACTCCGCATCAAAAAAGTCTCGCTTGTGACTGGGTCGATGAAATAATTATTGATTATGCCATGATAGGCAAGGTAAAGAGCTGTGACAATGGAGTAATGGTTTGGGAATGTTAGATTTGGGAAGACAGGGATCAAACCCGTCTCGGTTTAGTCCCATTAGCGATAAGACGATCGATGTTTGATGTCGGGGTCTGGAATTGCTAACCGAATCTGAACCCATCAAAGGAAATTAGGAGAACGACGGGACGATGGAGTTGATGAGGGGCAGGCAGTGGATTCAAGGGGTACCGATGGGAGAAGGAGAGGCAGAGAGTGGGAGAGGGAGGGAGTGAATGAGAAGTACCTGTGTCGGTGTATTATACCTTATCCTTGAACCTCCGTTGGATGACTTTCCTCCATTTGCTGCTTGAAAGCTTACATGCACAGGAACTGTAAGATAGAGATCATGGAGATATTAACTGTTAGGGTTAGGGTTAGGGTTGGGGAGCAAATCGATCTTTTGGAGTTAAATCGATCTTTTGGAGTTAGGGTGAAGTGAACACGTTAGATGAAAAGTGAAGTCGTGGAGAAGGTGAGAGACATTTGCAATAACTTTTTTAGTTTTCGACGACGGGCCAGCAAATCGATCTTTTGGAGTTAGGGTGAAGTGAACTCGTTAGATGAAAAGTGAAGTCGTGGGAAGGTGAGAGACATTTGCAATAACTTTTTTAGTTTTCGACGACGGGCCCACACTATTGCCCTACGAAAAAAAATTAATTTATTGAAAAAAAAGTTTATTAAAGATAGTGGCAACAGACTTTTGTATAATGCAAGAGACCAAGACCATTGCAAATTTGCAATGGATAGAGTCCGTTCCAGAAGTTCAAGTATGGCCGTTGCGGAAGACCATTTTTCTTGTAGTGTTGCCCCAAAGGGTGTGACTTCTTTGACCGTATAAGGACCGGTCCATCTAGATTTCAGTTTCCCATGGAAGAAATGAAGACGGGAATTATAAAGAAGGACCTTCTGTCCTGGATGGAACTCTTTCCTGAGGATGCTCTTGTCATGTATCCACTTCATTTTTGCTTTGTAATTCTTGGACAAGTTATAGGCATCATTTCTGAGTTCTTCTAACTCATTCATTTGAAGTTTCCGCTCCTCCCCTGTGGAGTCTAGGTTGAAGTTGAGCTTCTTAATGGCCCACAGGGCACGATGTTCAATCTCTACCGTTGATGACAGGGTTTCCCAAAGATGAGACGATAGGGAGACATATTGAGTGGTGTCTTGTAGGCAGTTCTGTACGCCCATAAAGGATCAATGAGACGAGTAGACCAGTCTTTACGTGTGGTATTGACTGTCTTCTCCAAGATCTGCTTGATCTGCTTGATCTACAAAAATATGAACTTTGTATAGGGATTCGTGTCGGATCTCGATCCGCACTTGGGGTTAGTTCGCGCGATTCATGAACATGAAATGACGGATTTTTATCAGAAATTTGTACTAAGGAAGATGGAGGGGTGAGAGTGGTGGTTTAAGGTGCTTTTAAAACATGCTTGATAATTGTATGAGAGCCATGAAATCACTGATCTGAGTAGCATAAAGTGACACCATTGTAATTGAAATACTATAAAATTTGGATTGAAATTAAGTATTAACCCAAAATAATTCTTACAATGATCATGATTGAAACCTTATACTAGAAAGCAATAACTTGACTAAACTAGAGAGAGAAAGAAGAGAGAGAAAACTAAAGAGGGAAAAAGAGAGGAAAAGGTTAGAGAGAGACCTAACCTAGAGATAGAAATTCAGAGAGAGAGAGAGAGAGAGAAGACAATGGAAGAGAAATTTACCTTGAACCTTACCTTGGAGATTCGGCCATGTGAAGTGATGGTAGCCGTTGGTGAGAAGATACCGAAGTTGCTTGGACGAGCAAGAAAGTGATGTCCACTAGTGATGAAGCTCACCAAGAGGGAGAGATGGAGGTATGCTATGGCAGGTCAGCAAGGGAGGTACATGGAGTGCGTGATGGATTGTGCGAGCAAATCAGACTGAGGAGATAACGGCCTTGAAGAGTGGCACTTGTGGACAGTTGGTGATGTCTCTAGCATCAAGTAGGGGCGGCGAACTATTGCAGACCAATGTGAAGACAATCTCCAATGGTGACAGGCGGTAGGTTGGGTTCTTGTTCGCTCGGCCAGCAAGGTAGGTGGAAACCGAGCAGCGTGGAGGAGTTGTTCACCCCGAACGGTGAAGTAGATCACCGGCAAGAGGTGACGAAGGCAGAGGCAGCGCTAGAGGGGCGGGAGTTGCAACCTGCAACACCCGAAATATTGGTGGAGACGCTGACCCAGTCCGACGATGAGGGAGAAGAGGAGCGGTGCGTGCAAGGTAGAGTAAAGATGGTTGCAGGTGGAGCTTCTAGCGGTTGTGCTGCCCTCAGCCTCTTCACTTCGAGTTGCAGTGATGGAGAAGATCTCCGAAGGGAGAGATAGGGGGTGATAGGTAGATGACGGCATCCCCCAAAAAATTTTCTGGGTTTCTCTTTAGAAACCGTCAAGAAGAGAGAAGTGAGGGGCAGTTTTGGGAGAGTGAAAGAGAGAAGAAGATGGAGAGGGATTAGGGTTGACGGCTGGCGTTGTGAATGGATAGAGAAGTGAGGCATTAATGGGAGTGGCCGACGCTCCTCCCTTGGGCAGCAAGTAACGTTCCAAGATGAAAGGGAGAGAGGGGGTAGCAGTGCAGCTAGGCGCACCGCAGCAGCAGTAGCTGTGCGAGGAGGCAGAGAAGATGAAGAAGGAGGCGGCTTTTTGTGTCATCCCGGAGGAGCCCCACTTGAAACTCGTTGAAGGAGAGGAGGAATGAGGAGGGCGATTGTCGTTTCCCTTGGCAGAAACGTGGGAGATTGAGGAAAGGGATGAGCCAACGGTTGGAGAAGAGAATTGTTGGAACGTGGGAGAGAGAGTGAGTCCGAGAGAGAAAGCATGAGTTTTCTCTTTATACATTTGGGTTTCTAATGTTGTTTAGAGTAAGGTAGATGGAGAGGACGGTTTTGCCCTTGAGAGAAAGAGAAGAGACTGGATAAATATCCAGCCCATTCAATGTAACCCAAATATATCTTCAACTTAAAGGGAAATGCCAACACATCCTTCCTTCTTTACTATGAGCTCTCCTTTCAAGAGTTTTGAAAATCAAAACTTGTTATATAATTCAATCGCCTCCATTTTTGTTTTCCAAAATCTCTTCATCTTGCTAGATCGTTTAGCAACTTGTATGTTATCCTCGGTATGCCTTTCACGCCCTCAACTCCTTGTACACGTCCATCATTTGATTTCCAAATGGTCACATGCTAATCAAAGTTTACCTTCCATGACAGCGAATTTCTTGATGTTTTTAGCCTATATTTTCTCATGGTCCCACCGATTCATTCCACTGTCCCACCAATTTGGTTCAATGTCTCGCCTCTGTATAGCCATTAATGTGCTTGTGTTGTGCCCCACTTTATTTAACATCGTGGATCGATATTTGGAGGTCATTGATTGTATCTGTCCATGTCCTTGGTCTAGCAGCTTGGATCACCCTTGATCCCATCTTTCGTGGCCGTTTGATCACATCGACGAATATGCTCTTGGTCTTCGGTTCTTTTTGGTTCTTGGTTTGGCTCAGCGATTCTCTGTCACAGCCAGTACTCCTCTATCTTCTTGTCATAGCCTGTAGGCTTCTATGGTTGATCATGGGCCGCAACTCTCCTTAACTGTTCGATCGGGGTTCCTTTCCAGAATTGTCCTGCATAAGCTCTCCAATTCGATCTCAGTGGTTTGATAACTTGGTGGTCCATACTTTTGGCGATCATCGAGGGCAGCCATCTTTGGTTTGGTAGCTTATTGTGATCTGACTCTTGATTCGTATCCCTGTTTCACGACCATTGATCATGTTGACAGATTTGCTCTTGGAATTTCTGCTCTTCCGATCTCTTGGTTCTCGGTCTTGTGATTCTCTGGCTTAGCCCATACCGGGCCCTTATCGAATTGTCATAGCCTGCTTGGCTATTTCAGCTTTGATAGTGACTTCTGTGGTCGATTTTTTTTGGGCCTGCAAGTCTCGAGAATTGTCCGATCGAGTTTCCTGCAATAGTGAAAATGCGTAATGAGACTTTTATAGAACGGCTTTATATCTAGATTTCTGAAAATGTGTTTAATGCATGCAAATATACTATTTCGTCCAGAAAAGTGTGTTCTACGCAATGAAATAAACTCTTATGTAGAAAAGTGGATAATTAGAGCAGTTTTACGTAAGAGAGTGTGATAACGCTTAGAAGATAACAGTGGAAAATACGCACTTTTAAGCGAATATCAGCAATTCTTTGACTTGTGCTCGTTGGTCAAGCTTTAATCTCCTTGGTCTCTTCTTTGAGGGCTTGTCTTTCCTTCTCTCTTGATTTTTTCTCAGGCTTTTCTGACTCTTTGGCTCTTCCCGTTTTTCGCCTATATCTTCTCATCCTCAGCCTGTTGGCTCTTGAGCTTTTAACCTAGGTTTTAAAAGTTGATTGTGGGCCTGCATTCCATCCAAATTGCCCAATTAGTGCTCCTACGGTAAAAAAAAATCGCGTAATGAGAATGGCTTCGCGTGTGGGTCAAATAACTGCGTATGAATACATGCGAATATACCATTTTAACTAGAAAAGTGTGTTCTACGTATTGTGAGAAACTCTTACGTAGAAATGTTGATAAAAAAGGTAATTTTACGTAAGAGAGTGTGATAACGCTAGAAGAATAATTGCTTAAAATAAGCACTTTTGAGCGAATATCAGCTGGTTGTCGAAGGATGACTCTAAAGTTAGTCTAGACAGGTGATCAGCCACTATATTCTCGATTCCTTTCTTGTCCTTAATCTAGAGGTCGAATTCCTGTAGTAATAAAATCCATCGGATTAATCGATGCTTGGTTTCTTTTTTCGACATGAGATAACGAAGGGCTGTGAAAGTAGGATTCTTCCGCGTCGTTGGTTACAGACACCCTAACTCCAACACATTTGTATAATCCGCTTCATTTTCTGCAAAAATTAAGAATTCTAGCACAGTGGAAAGTCGGATGTCGATCCGCACTCAGGATTAGTCGGGTTAGCGCAAATTTGAACATTAAATGATGGAATTTTGCTAGAAAAGCACGGAGAAATGAGAGTGGTGAGAGGTTGGGATTTAAAACATTCTTTCCAAAATTATAATAGGCTAAGATGCACCGAAATGAGATCTAAAAAACCAAAACATAATAATCAAACTACTTTATTAAATGATTAAAAGTCATTACACCAATTTCAACAAGCAAAATAAACATTCATCTAGAAGGTAAAAATTAGAGAAAGTGAATTTTAGAGAGACACCTAAAACACGTGAGAGAAACTAGAGAGAGAAACTGGTGAGTGAGAGAGAAATGATGAGAGACGAAGAAAAACCTAAAAAGATCTAGAGAGAGAGAAAGCTAGAGAGAGAAGAATGAAGGTTTAACCTCTCACACTTACCGAGAGTTGTAGTAATGAGATCAGCCAAGTGAGAGGAGGACTAGGCTATTGACTCGATCATAGATGGAGTGGAGATTGTGGGTGAGCCAACAAGAGGGCCAAGCCTTTGAGGTTACTGGTTTTCATGGTCGTGAAGATTGCTAATCTTGGCGACCTAGAGAATCCAGCATGTAGAGAGGGTATGCAAGGAAAGTGGAGTTGCAGGCTTACCATTGATGGTGGTAACGATGGAGGGACGAAGGAGGGCCGCAACTTGTGTGGATCTGCAGGTACAACGGTGGTTTCCGGTGTGTTGCAGGCCAACTTGAGAGGAGACGGTCAGAACCGTCAAGGACTTACCGTGAAGAGGTTGTGGACATTTGTGGGTTTGCTGTTAATGGAGGTGGGTGATGTTGCGCGCTGGGGATGGTAGAGGAAAAGAGGAGGGACCCTTGTTGGAGTTGCGATTGTGGAGATCTCTTCAGATCGCCAATGGTGAAGGGAGAACAGCCTGCTAGTTGCAGAGATGGAGGAGGATGCCGTGAGAACCCAGTCCGATTGTCGGTTCAGTGGAGGGGTTGTGGACAACGTGAAAACAATGCTGGAGAGGAGCGCCCTGATCTGTTGGACAAGGCAGCAAGCACTCACGGTAAACAAACCGTGAGTTGTGCCAAAGGTTTGCCGGTTTGGGGCCACCAGTCCGGTGGAGGGCAGCACTAATGACGGACTTGTAGTCCGTGGATGGAGCGGCTTGGTATTGGCTGCGTTAGCAGCAAGGAGATGTGATGGTGGGGAGTTAATGGAGGGGTAAGGGGGTGGCCAGCAAGTGATGGTGGAGGAGATCTTGATCGGCCGGAGTTGCAGCCTGCAACTCCGGCAACAACTTGGTGAAGAAGATGAAGAAGAAGGTGGAGAAGAGGAGGGAAAATGGCCAAAAACTGAGGGGTAGAAGGGGCAAGAGAGTTGGGGGAGAGAATGGAAGGGATTAGAGGAGGATTAGGGTTCAAACGGACCCTTCTCCTTCCCCTTTTAAAGCTCCCTATTTCCTTTAATGGAAATAGGGATTTTTTGAAAATAAAAAATAAGAAAAATAATTTTTTTTTTTTTTAAAAGCAAAATACTACTTTTCTTTGGGGAATTTCTCCATTTAGTGGACCCCCCATTTTTTAAAATTTAATTGAAATTATTTTGAAATTCACGGGGTCCACTAAATGGTCGGACAGCGGGTCGATGATGATGGGCCCGACTACTGGCCCACATGGAATGATGATGTCCATCGTCTCACAAGATGATGTGACAGACAATATGATGGCGATCGGATGGATGGTGACTTGATTGAGACCCAGATTGGTAGATCGACGGATCTAGAGAGATCCAACGGTCCGGTGGAAGATCCAATGGTCCGATTGAAGATCCAACGGTCAGAAAGCTAAGAGAGATGAGACAGAGCCAATGGACAGGAGTTCTGGGGTTAGGTCAGTAGATTCGAGGACCGAGAGATGAAGAGAGAGAGAATAAGGAGAGATGAGAGAGAAAATATTAGAAAATGGAGATAAAAGTATTGGCAGAGGGTCTGGAACCCTGGTCTTCACTGTGACCATCCTCGCGCTTCTCCAGTAGAGTAGACTATCATTCCTTGCTGACTCATGTGGCTTTAAACGCTTTGGTCCGTCTCTTGGTCATTGGCTCTCCTGCTCTCTTCGTTCTTTGGGCCGACTTTTTGGTCCTCTTATTCAGCCCGTATTTGGCCCATATCTTCTAGTCATAGCATGTGGGCTCTTTAAGCTTTGATAATGGGCTTTCCTGATCGATGTGGGCTCGCAAGTCTCGAGAATTGTCCCATCGGGGTTTCCTGCGACAGAAGAAGTGCTTAATGAGACTTTATCAGAACGACTCAATGTCTAGACTTCCAAAAATGTGTTTAATGCATGCAAATATACCATTTCGTCCAGAAAAGTGTGTTTTACGTAACAAAAGAGACTCTTACGTAGAAAAGTAGATAAATAGAGCATTTTAACGTAAGAGAGTGTGAAAACGCTTAGAAGATAACAGTGGAAAATACACACTTTTAAGCGAATATCACAACCCCCAACTGAAAGTAGGATTTTTTCGCGTCGTTGATTACGAAAACCCTAATCTCAACAAAATTTGTAAATTATCCGATTTTTATCCTGCAAAATTCAGAGATATTTGTATAGGGATTCGCGTCGAATGTCGATCTGCACTCGGGGTTAGTTCGCGCAACTCAAGAACATAAAATGACAGATGTTAGATAGAAATTTGTAGAAATAATTGATGGAAAGGTGAGAATGGGGAAGCGATATTTGAAAACATAATTTGAGAGAATTATCAAAGAATTAATCTAAGCTATAATAGAAGAGAATCCAAACAAAAGCTAAAAACCAAATAAACTTCATTAATAAATTATAAAGTTGCTACAATGCTTTCAAGAAACAAATATTAACCCTAATTAATAAGCAACAAAAGCTTTAGAGTGAGAAAATGGGAAACCCAAAATTTTTAGAGAGAGGAAGCCATTTAGAGAGCTAATCCTAGAGAGAGAAAGAACTAATTAGAGAGAGTAACCTCACTATGGAGACTTACCAGAGATGATTTGCAGGTGTGCTAGCCATTCAAGAAAGGGCAAGCAAAGGTGTTTGGGCACCTTAGTTGGAGTTGCAGGTGTCGATGAACAGTTGTGCACCTTGATGGATGAGATATCGTGATGAACATGGACTGCAAAGGGAAGGGTAGACTAGATCCGTTCAACGCCTCCAATGGTAGTGAAGCGATGTGGACTGGTGCGTCGATTACTTGCAGGTTTGTTTCATGGCGGGGAATGGAATGAGATAAAGGAAAATCGATATGGCAATGGGACGCAGGTGAGCAATCCAACAACCTGCAATCGTTTGAGGGGCTGCAGTGTCGTTAGACCTTTGTGTGGTGCGCCGGCGAGTTGCTGGAAGTACTTGCAACGGCCTAAAGGTGGAGAGGGTGGACGGCTGGTGGATGCAACAATGAAGCATGCAACGTGGAGGATGCAGCAGGCAGTGATCTCCCCTTCTTCCCTTTTCCTCTTCCTTCTCTTTATCTTCTTTTTTTTGTTTTTCTTGGGAAGAGAATCAGAGAGGAGAGGAGAACGTGGGGAGAAAGGATGGTGAAGAGATGATGGTGGTGGTTCGCTGTTGCCGGTTGTGACCGGAGAAGAAGTTGCAGGCGGTGCTCTTTGGTGAGAGAGATGAGCAGGTGATGCTGGTCTTCAAAAAGGGGGGGAAGGCGGTAGTGCAGCAGCTGCTGGTGGTCGAAAGCTGCAAGGTGGAGCAGTAGGAGGCGTTAACGCCAGAGTTGCAGACCTGCAACTCCGGCCGTGATTGAAGAAGAGGATGAAGGGGCTGGCGGTTTAGTGATGGAAGCGGCACATGGAGATGTTCCTCTCTGGCAGGTTGTGGAGAGAATGGTCCGGTTGGTGAAGCATGGACCGTGGACGATGAGAGGTGCTGCAGGTGTGGCACGAACGGCCGGAGTTGCAGGCGCAACTCCGGTGAGGGCGGTAATGGAGAAAGAAGAGAAAAAAAAAATAATAATGGAGATGAAGAGAAGGGAAAAAGGGTGCGGTAATGGAAGATGGTGGAAGGCGGACCTGCTGTGGCACTAGCAGGGGGATTAGGGTTGCAAGGGGATGCTGTGGTGGTGGCCGGAGTTGCAGCCTGCAACTCCGGTGGAAGATGGTTAAGAAGATGAAGAAGAAGGTGGCGAAGCGGGAGGAGAAACGGCCAAGAGAAGGGAGAAAAAGGGCAGGATCTTTTTGGGGAGAGAAAGGAGGGGATTAGAGGAGGATTAGGGTTTGAACGAACCCTTCTCCTTCCTCTTATAAAGCTCCCTATTTCCTTTAATGGAAATAGGGTATTTTTTAAATAAAAAAAATATATATATATATTTTTTTTAAGTAAAATGCTACTTTTTCTTGGGGAATGTCCCCATTTAGTGGACCCCCCATTTTTTTAAAATTTAATTAAAATTCTTTGGAAATTCACGGGGTCCACTAACTGGTCGAACAGCGGGTCGATGATGATGGGCCCGGCTATTGGCCCACATGGATTGATGATGTCCATCGTCTCAAAAGATATTTGACAGACAGTCTGATGGCGATCGGATGGATGGTGACTTGATTGGGACTCAGATTGGTGGATCGACGGATCTAGACAGATCCAACGGTCCGATTGAAGATCCAACGGTCCGATGGAAGATCCAACGGTCAGAAAGCTAAGGGAGATGAGATAGAGCTGATGGGCAGGAGTTCTGGGGTTAGGTCAGTAGATTCGAGGACCGAGAGATGAAGAGAGAGAGAGAGAATAAGGAGAGATGAGAGAGAAAGTATCAGAAAATAGAGAGAAAAGCACTGGCGGAGGGTCTGGAACCCTGGTCTTCACTGTGACCATCCTCACGCTTCTCCAGTAGAGTCGACTATCATTCTTTGCTGACTCATGTGGCTTTAAACGCTTTGGTCCGTCTTGGTCATTGGCTCTCCAACTCTCTTCGTTCTTTGGGCCGGCTTTTTGGTCATCTTATTCAGCCCATATTTGGCCCATATCTTCTAGTCATAGCATGTGGGCTCTTTAAGCTTTGATAATGGGCTTTCCTGATCGATGTGGGCTTGCAAGTCTCGAGAATTGTCCCATCGGGGTTTCCTGCGACAGAAGAAGCGCGTAATGAGACTCTATCAGAATGACTTCATGTCTAGACTTTCGAAAATGTGTTTAATGCATGCAAATATACCATTTCGTCCAGAAAAGTGTGTTCTACGCAACAAAAGAGACTCTTACGTAGGAAAGTAGATAAATAGAGTATTTTAACGTGGGAGAATGCAATAATGCTAAAAGGATAATTGCTTAAAATAAGCACTTTTGAGCGAATATCACCAACCAGCATATTGCCAATCCTTGGCAATTAGTGCGAAATAAATGAGCTTAAAAGGGCTCTGCACATGTTGCACACTTTTTCATATTAGCTCCAAGAAAACACCGTTCGTCAAATCATTGAATGGATGCAAAAATAGTTACATGCTAGCAAAGAGTTGGAAAGTTATGGCATGACTACAGACTGATAATCATGACCCAGAATAGTCAGACTCTGCATGTGTGTGTGCTCAACGTTCTCAGCATCCGACAATAATGATTTCCAAATCACCTCTAAGTTTTTATGCCTCGACCTCAAATCTCACATGTTTAGCACTCAGAATAGAATCACACAAGAAGGGTTTTCTTCCTTTCTCTCAATTTATATGTGAGGAGATGTGTTGATATATGAAAGTGATATTCGCTTAAAAGTGCTTATTTTAAGCAATTATCCTTTTAGCATTATTGCATTCTCCTACGTAAAATGCTCTATTTATCTACTTTTCTATGTAATAGTCTCTTTTGTTGCGTAGAACACACTTTTCTGGACGAAATGGTATATTTGCATGCATTAAACACATTTTCGGAAGTCTAGATATTAAGCCGTTCTGATAAAGTCTCATTACGCGCTTCTTCTGTCGCAAGAAACCCCGATGGGACGATTCTCGAGACTTGTGGGCCCAAATCGATCATGAAAGCCCATTATCAAAGCTTAAAGAGCCCACATGCTATGACTAGAAGATATGGGCCAAATATGGACTGAATAAGAGGACCAAAAAGCCGGCCCAAAGAACGAAGAGAACAGGAGAGCCAATGACCAAGAGATGGACCAAAGCGTTTAAAGCCACATGAGTCAACAAAGAATGATAGTCGACTCTACTGGAGAAGCGTGAGGATGGTCACAGTGAAGACCAGGGTTCCAGACCCTCCGCCAGTGCTTTTCTCTCTATTTTCTGATACTTTCTCTCTCATCTCTCCTTATTCTCTCTTTCTCTTCATCTCTCGGTCCTCGAATCTACTGATCTAACCCCAGAACTCCTGCCCATCGGCTCTATCTCATCTCCCTTAGCTTTCTGACCGTTGGATCTTCCATCGGACCGTTGGATCTTCAATCGGACCGTTGGATCTCTCTAGATCCGTCGATCTACCAATCTGGGTCCCAATCAAGTCACCATCCATCCGATCGCCATCAGACTGTCTGTCACATCATCTTGTGAGACGTTGGACATCATCAATCCATGTGGGCCAGTAGCCGGGCCCATCATCATCGACCCGCTGTCCGACCAGTTAGTGGACCCTGTGAATTTCAAAATAATTTTAATTAAATTTTAAAAAATGGGGGGTCCACTAAATGGGGAGATTCCCCATAGAAAAGTAATGTTTTACTTAAAAAAAAAAATATTTTTCATATTTTTTATTTTCAAAAAATACCCTATTTCCATTAAAGGAAATAGGGAGCTTTAAAAGGAGAAGGAGAGGGGTTCGTTCGAACCCTAATCCCTTTCCCCTCTCCTCCTCTCCTTCCCCTTATCCTTTCCTTTCTTCCCCGCGACTTCCTTCCCTTTCTTCTTCTTCTTCTTCTTCTTCTTCTTCTTCTTCATTCCGGTCGGAGTTGTAGAACTCCGGCCGCTTCTTCTTCTTCTTCTTCTTCTTCTTCTTCTTCTTCTTCTTCTTCTTCTTCTACTTTTCCTTCTTCTTTCCACTCGCTGTTGCAGCAGCCACGAGCTCAGGCGGGCTCGTTCGGAGCACCTGCTGGTGTGAACGCCTATCACCACCACCGGAGTTGCAACCTGCAACTCCGGCGAACCTGTAAATACTGTCTCCTTCTTCCTCTTCAGCCTGCAGCGCCTCCTCCTCTCACCTGCAACTCCTTGCTCTGCTCTCCTCCACCTCTGACCTAGCCGAACTTGAAACCTAGGCTTCATCCTCTTGTTGTTGAGCAAACCACGATCACCTGCCCCTTTCGTTTCCGAACAAAACTCTACCGCCTTGCAACGCCTCTACTTTCCACACAGGGTACCAGCAAGGGTGCATCTCCACCGCCCCATCCTTGGCCGGAGCTGCCATTAATGGGCGTCCAATAGCAGCAAGCGTCCACACCTATCATCCTCTCCTTCGATGCTACCTTGATGTCCATTTCCACATGCATCTTCACCATGGAGATCTAGATCTCCAAGCTTCAACTTCAGTTCACCACTTTACTGAAGCACGTGCCGGGCAATAACTCCGGTGAAACCAACACCCTCAAGCCACCAATAACTCCGGATGAATGCTCTCCCACAATCCTCCAAAGCCGGGGCAACCACTTCTCAATAGGCTGATCTCGTAGAATGGTGAGTGCACAAGGTAAAAGATTAACTTTTTCCCTCTTCTCTCTCCCTCCATCCTCTCTCTTCTTTTCTCTCTCTACTTCTCTCTCTCTAGATCTCTTTACACTCTTTCTCTCTCTAAGTTTTTGCTTAGTTTCATTTCAACTTCTTTTATTCCTTGTTATTTCCTTTATAAATTCAAAGCATTGTAGTATTTTTTCTTTTTTGGATCAATGAATAAAAATTTGATTGAAGTTATTTGTAATTTTTCAATTTTCTCTGATTAATATTGTCATCCTTGATTGTGATAAACCTCTCAAATTTGTTTTTTTTAAATCACCAAATTATCCTTCTCACCTCTCCATTATTTCTATAGTACTTTCATTAATTTTCGTTTTCGTCAATATGCTACCCTAACCCCGAGTGCGGATGGACATCTGACACGAATCCCTATACAAAAGCTCATATTTTGCAGGATAACTGGATAAAAATTACAAATATGTTGGAATTAGGGTTTCCGTAACCAACGACGTGGAAAATACCTACTTTCAGAAAGCAAAGATCTCACATATGTATTATTTAAAGGAAGGACATCTTTAATAGAAGAAGATCTCATGATTGGAATACCACTTCACTCGGGAACGTCAGATCAAACTCTATAGCTTCTCCTTCTCCAATCTCCACATTTTATGATCGTGCTATCCTAGAATCAAATAGGACTTTCCTGGGTTATAATGAGGCTTAGGTCCGGAGTAGAAAAATAAAAGGATACAGGATTTCAAGGATCTTGAGAGGATATCTCTATTTTCTTGTATTTTTTTCTGCGATGTAGCACCATTATCTGGTTCTTTTTCCCTTTTTTTTTATATTTTTCTCTTTTTCTAGATATTTCTGAGACTGCTCAATTTCTTTTCAGCTCCTTTTCATACTTTCTTTCCATATTTTGTTTTTAGCTTGAACCACTTTCTTTTTCTTTTGATTTTTTTCTTCTTTACTTTTCTTTTTCACGGTACACCCACATCAGTTATTTTTTTATCCATCTCTGTTGGTTCTGAAAGTTCTGGGGAACTCTTTGCTGATTCTGAAATGTGCTCGGTTGTCCAGAGTATTGACCCTGTTGGAACTGCTAGTTTTGAGTAGATGGGTACTGACTCTGCTGGTATTGTCCCTGATTGAATTGCCTATTGGGTTGATTGAACCCGGGAGGATACATGCCCTGAGGTTGACGCGGAGGTTGAGCCGGCGGTTGAGTAGACTGAGGCCTCAAAGAGAAGTTAGGGTGGTTTCTCGTGTCAGGATGATAAGATTGACTATATGAGTTCTGAGTGGGTGGTTTGTATGTGCTGAAAGCACAAATTTCTTCCTGAAGAGGATTTGACCATCCTTCATTCAAAGGACAATGCTCAGTAGTATGGGAGGGTTGCAGACAGAGGGTGCATGATTTCATAGGGCTCTCGTGTCCCACATGCATGACTGGGGTAGATTGTTGAGTAGGCTTTTGTACAGACACAGCCAGTGCCGAGACTGACTTGCTCAACTCTTGAATGACAGATCGAAGCTCAGTATCAGCTGTAGCATCATGTCCTTGGTTGTCCTTTGGACTGAAGTGGTTCGACTAAACTCTGAGTCAGTCATCCAATGTTGAGAGTTTTCTCCTAACTCTCCCAAGAATTTGTATGCATCAGTCGGAGTTTGGTGCAGAAATTTTCCTTGGCACATTGACTCTACCATGGTCCGGGACTCATCAGTAAGTTCCTTATAGAAGACGTGGACAAGATTGCCCTTGTCGATGCTATGGTGGGGACACTTAGTCAGGTAGTCTTGGAATCTATCCCACGCTTCGAAAAATTTCTCATTGGACTTCTGTCAAAAGTCCTGGATGAGTTGCTTCATTTGGTTGGTCCGAGTCATGGGGTAGAATTTAGACATGAATTTGCCCACCAACTCTTTCCAACTGCTGATTGAATCAGCGGGTAAGGAGTAGAGCCAATCTGAGGCTCGGTCTTTGAGCGAGAATGGAAAAACTCGCAGACGTACATTGTCATCATCGAGGTTCTGATTCTTGAAAAGTAGGATGACATGTTGGAATTCCCTAATATGGGAATATGGGTCTTCTCTTGGGAGACCACGAAAGGTTGGCAGCATTTGGATCGTCTGCGGCCTGATCTCAAACTGTACCGCCGTAGTAGGTGGGAGAACAATGCAAGTGGGCGGATTGGCAGAGATAGGGGCAAACGTCTCGATAAGAGGTCGTTCGACTGCCATGACTACAAAGGTAGTAGTACTAGGGGAGGCGGGTGGGGAAAGAGATGGAGAAGAATTCAGTAAAGGATCCATTGTAGGTACGTGATTCTCTGATCGAATCAAACGCGTGTTCTGATGAGTCCAAATGGGCATACGCTGATGAGGCAAGCTATATACTTGGCAAAAAGTTGCCAGAGAGGAACACTATCCTAAATGATGCACACCAAGTACAGATAATCCTATTGTAAGCAATCAGGATATCTTTTAGAAATTATCTTTGTTAGTTTTGGGGCTAGAGTAGATTATGACAGTGGGCGGACCACTGGTTTATCTTTTAACCGCCAGACTAACTATTTTGCACTCAGAGGTTCTCACCAGGCTACACTCTTCAGAGCGAATCCTTTAGTACTAACTCTAGTTAACAACAAGACAATCCGAAGCCTAGACAGACGTGCGGCACAATGGCTGACTTAAGTACGTCCCAGACTAACTGGATTGGCCAAGTGATAAGTAGAGTGTTCCCTCGGGTTAAGCTAGGGTTGATGCGTGTTCCTAGTCCACACGCAACTAACCGCCGAATAGTCCAAGATGCCACATCGAGCTCAGTGTACTTGAGTAGCAGGGACTTATGGGTGTGTTAGACAACAGGGACCCGCGCTCGTGGTCTTATTTCGATTGGATGTTAAGCGGGTTCACTTTGTCTGGATTTTTCCTCGAACACCGGGCTAATTGGCTCTACTTCTTGATTCTTTTTAATTAAATGGAGCCTTGGGATCAAATCAGATGGAATGATGAGGTGGGTGATGAAATCCCACCAGTTTGAATTTGGAGCTGGGTCTGCTCTCTTAAAGTTGATTGATTAACGGCCACGCCACGCAAGTTGAATAATATGTATGCGAAAGCAAATAGACAAGCGGCAATGATTCACCCAATAACACCGTATCGCACTGAAGGCGAGGATAGGGACTTACCTCCTGTGGGCCATGCCACGGGGTCGCCTCCATGGGTTAGGGAGGGGTATCCTAATGGGCTTGGGCCCGACTCCACCTCTTTGAGCTTTCGCTCCCTACCTACACTGGATCGTGTTCCAGCAGAAATGTTAGATCGTACGGTCTAGGTATTTGGGATTATATTTGGAAGATCCTTGCCTTTTTAGGGTTCACAGAGCACGTATTGGATTTAGGCAAGTTTTTGAATTAATTTCTAAGTTTGAGATGGGTTAAAATTTAGGAATTCTCATATTGGAAAATACCTAGATTGGAAAGTTTCCCGAATTGTGGAGATCTTCCAAGAAAGATTTGATTGCGAGATCCCTTACAATTTTGGGAAATTTCCCAAAAGTGAAATTCTGCTAGATTTGGGGTGTTTCCTTTTGCAGACTTTTCTAAATTCGGAAGATTTCTAAAGATAGAAATTCTTCTAAAGAGGAAACTTCTAAGAGGGGAAACCCTAATTTAACAAAGTTTCAAGATTTTAGAATCTTTCCAAAAACACAAATCCTAGATTGGTGATTTCTAAAAATCTGTAGAATATAAAACCCTAATTTTTTTGAATTTTAATTATTGATTTTTTTGGTATTTTTCATTTAATCTAGGGTTTCTAAAAAATCCTAGAACAAGATCTAGCAGTTATTTGGAAAGCAGTAAAATTCCTAAATTATTACAACTTTGCACTCGGCCTTCTGAGGCATTAAAAATAGTAATTTAAAACTGCTAAATATCACTAAAAACCAAAAATAGAAAGTTTCCCGAAAAGGTCAGGCTGTCCAAATTGAGCAGCTTTTCAGTTCAGAAACTTTCCAATTCCGTCTTTACATCCTTTTTTGCACTCCCGAACACCCGAGCGGCAGCGGCGCCATTTGAAAGTAGGATTTTTCCGTGTCGTTGGTTACGGAAACCCTAATTCTAACAAAATTTGTATCTTTTCCGATTTAATTCCTACAAAAATAGTAATTCTTATATAGGGATTCGTGTCGGATGTCGATCCGCACTCAGAGTTGGTTTGCGCAAATTAGAACATGAAATGACAGATTTTGCTCTGAAATTACTAAAAATAAAGGATGGAAGGATGAGAATGGTGATTGAGGGATCGGATTTAAAACATGTTTAGTGATTTTAGAGAGAGAAACTACCACTTAATAAAAGCATAAGGAATGGTAAACGATTTGCATTTCAAAGAGACCACTTTATTAATTAAAATAATCAAAGGTACGTACATTACAATGCTAAAAAAACTAACTACTAAAAAAAAATTAAAACTTAACTAGAGAAATTTGTAGAGAGAGGAAACTAAAGTTATAGGGAGAGAGGAGAAGATAGAGAAGATGGAGCACTCTAGAGAGAGAAACTACCTAGACACTTACCCGGAGAGAGAAAATCAGCAAGATTATTGATGAACATGGGAGAGCACAAGGCCCAAGTGAATACGGTGGTGGTTGGAGGTATTCATGGAGATGGAGGAAAAGGTGAGCGGTTACGGAGACTGGCTTCCTCCTCTCTTCTTCTCTCTTCTCTTCTCTTTCTATTTTTTTTCCTTGGACAGATCGGTGAAGGAGATGAAGATAGGGGCGGCGTTGGTGCACCACCAGTTCGGCAAGTGAAGAATGGAGCAACGGCTCGCTATAGAGGATTGAGAGGTGTGGACGGTATTGTGCTGCCACGGCAGTTGGTGGTGGAGCTTTTGGAACTTACCCGAAATGAGCACGGTGCAGCTTCATGATGGAAGTAAAGGGTGCACCAGTAGGTGGGGGGAGTAGATCTATGAGTCGCCGGTGCTCTTCTGTTGCAGACCTGCCGGAGTTGCAGGTCTGCCCGGAGAAGAAGGAAAGGAGGCGCCCTGTTGTAGCTTTTAGAGGGAGGAACGCCAGGTGAAGCGGTGGTTGAAGAGATGAGCAACCGTCGTTGCAGGCTAAAGATGTAATGGCCAAGTGAGAGTGGAGGGAGGCTGCAGTTGAGAGAACGATGGTGATGTGTTGTAGACCTGTCAGAGTTGCAGGTCTGCCTAGGACGGTGCAAGGAGGAGATGCGGGATCTTGGCTAAGCACATCGAAACCGTGAGTAGCAGAGATGGGGGCGGTCTTGAGAGAGATGGGAAGGAGATGGAAGGGAGACGGTAATGGAGTGGGACCAAAGAGGAGAAAACGTGGAGAGGGTTCGGTGGTGATGAGGGTTGGAGTCGTTGCAGCCCAGCAAGAGTGCAGCAAGATGGAGAAGGCTGGGCAGTAAAGGGACAGGTGAGAGCTACATCTCCCTCCTTTCTCTTCTCTTCTTCTTTCTCTCCTTCTTTTTCCCCTTTTTTTTCTGGTTTTCTTTGAATAAGAGAGAAGAGAAGAGAGATCAGGACTGGATTGAAAGAGAACATCCTTCTCTCCCTTGAGAACGGCTGGGTTGAGATGCTCCCCTTCTTTTTTATGGGATTTTTAAAACGTGGGAGAGAAGGGAGGTTTTCTTTTGCTGTTGTGATGTGGGAGAGAAGATGGAATGGAAGTGAGAACCGTTGGTTGCAATGGAGGGGGAGAGAGAGAGATAGGAACGTGGGAAGGAGAGGTGGGTTGGAGGATGACGGCTGGGATAGGGTTCCCTTCCTTTGTTCCTTTCTCTTTTGATTTTATATGGGGTAGTGGCGGAGTGCCTAACGTCCAAGATCTTGGACTTTCCTCTTTCAGCTTTGATTTCAGCCAATGGAAAACCATCATCCCCATTCTCCTTTTCAGCCTACTGCCTTGTTTGCAAAACATTGGCTGTCGGCTTCTATTCTCGATCACTTCCTTATTTTCTCAGCCTTTTTCTCTTGTACACCTTCTTACCTTGCCACATGACCTATGCATCTATCAAGAATATTTCTCTTTCTTTTGCCACCTCATTCCAATGTAGAAGCTATCAATATCTCTCTTGGAAATATCATCACCCCTTAATCTGTCGGTTCATCCTCCCTTTGACCAGGCTTCTTGACTTGATGTGGGGCCCACTTGTTTGCTGCCCTTTAAGTATTATGCACGTAGCACCTGGGTCCTTCTTGCTTTAATCATTTGATGTTCTTCATAAAGAAACCTACTATTTTCCTCCCTCGATCAATGGTTAGCAACCCTTGGTCTTTAACCTCAGTTCATCAATTTGGTTCACACAAGGGTCCAACATCGTGACTCATTGATCTGGTCCACGGTGCTTGCACACTGACTGCAGTTCACTAGCCCATCAACATGGCCGGCATCTTTGTAGAATATGCTCAGTGGCTCATCTATTCGATTGGTGCAATCACGATTCCTCTTTGATCACCCAATTGTCTCTTTTGTGTCATCATGCCATTCATACCCACTTGTTAAGTAACCCTTTATTGAGTACTATCTAAATTCAGTACACATCGTGTGGCGAAATAGTCACCATCGTTCACTTTGATGAAGATCCAATGGTCAAGATCTGCCCCTGGTGTTTCTCCTAGGATTTGTGTCATTGTTGCTTTCTCTCTTGCATGGATCTGCTAAGGTTCACTGGGCTTTGGTGCTTGGGCTCGCAAGTTTCGAGAATCGTCCGATCCGGTTTCCTGCAATAGCGAAAATGCGTAATTAGCTAAGTTAGAACGGATTTATATCTAGACTTTCGGAAATGTGTTGAATGCATGCAAATATACTATTTCGTCCAGAAAAGTGTGTTCTACACAACAGAAGAGACTCTTACGTAAAAAAAAAAGATAAATAGAGCATTTTACGTAGGAGAGTGCGATAATGCTGAAAGGATAATTGCTTAAAATAAGCACTTTTGAGCGAATATCAATGCACACTGAGTATTTCTGTGGGAATGGATTTAATAGAGGTGTGAAATCTTGTATTATTGGAATTAGGAATAAAGCTCTACTGATTATAACTTCAAATTAGTAGTGTTCCTACCTTCAGTTGATTTCAAAACTGCACTATAGTCGACTGTTGGATTCCCAATGAGAGTTATTATGTGAAGGAAACAGCTACCTCCACAAAAGTTAGAGTGTATGCCATCTGTATGGCCCTGTTTAAAATTGAAATTTGATTCTCATTGCTGCAGAAAAGGGCTACCTATATTCATATTGAATAAAAAGTGTAAAAGATAGCCAATTTACTAGAAAAATTCTTATCCATCAGCAAATACCCATATACATGAGAGTATGTGAGATCCCTAAATAACTCTAATGAGGATTTTATGATCGGATACAGGATACCTCCAGATTTTGATACTTATGAGAAATTATTACTGAAATCTTATCCGGTACCACAGATAGACTCAGATCACTTACACGTGATGATATTATTGTTAATATTTGAATCTATGATTATTAGTAATCTGTGACTTGCGCTAATGTCTAAAAGAATTAATATTTTTGATGAAGCAAAAGATTGCACTAACGTGTTAGTTAATTCTCTCACAACAGAATCAATGTTTGTCGCGTATCAAGATTGTCATCATGAAGTGAATTCTATGTTTTTCTGACATTTTATCTTTTCTTGAGCAGTTTAAAAAGGATTTTTTGACTTGAAAAGATTTTCTTGGAGGTCCTGGGAAATGAGCCTATTGGTTTTAAAATTTTAAAATTTTTTTCCGGACCAGTCCAATCGATTGGAGGGTACAGCCCAATCAATTGGACATCTCCAATCGATTGGAGAGTACAACCCAATCAATTGGACAAGCTCCAATCGATTGGCCACTTAGTCCAATCAATTGGACAGTGCGACGTTCGGTATTATAAAACCCAAAATGGGTCATTTTTAACCCCAATCGATCCAATCGCCTCCCAAATTTCTCCCAATCGATCGCAGGTACCCGATCTATTGTTCACATAAGGTTTTGTGGAGCGATTCTCTCGATTTTCTTGTTTTTCACTTCACCCTCTTCATCGTGTTTTTGGGGAGTTTCTGAGCAAAAATGGAGATGTTTTGGTATTTTCATCCTTTCTTGGTGCTCATTGCGACTAATCCTCGTCGTAGAAGAGCTAATGTGGTATCTAAAGAAGAAAGTGCTGATGAAGAACCGCTGGTTCAACGGACTCAATCACAAGTCAAACGGGGTGGTCGACTCAGTGGGTCACAACACTCTGAGCGGGGTGAATCATCCAGAGCACCTAGGAGAGCTTGGGGTCGTGCCCGTCATAGCGATATTCCTTCGGTGAGTGCTCCTATCTCCCCGTTCATTTCCAATTCCGCTAAAGATTGCTTTGAGCATTTCTCTGGTCGAAAATTCACTAATGAGAGAGTAGTTGAGTTTAGCACTATTTTGGGTACTATGGTCCATTCATTGTTTGTATCTCGCGAGTGGGTTCCTATCACTCACTTGACCATTCCATTTTACCCTGTCCTGGTTAAACTTTTTTATGCCAACATGCACGCCATTCAGTGTGATGACCCGAGTGAGCTTTCCTTCCAGACTTTTGTCTCTGGGGCTTACCTAACTATTACACCTGATCTTATCTCTACCTTATTGGACATACCTCGTTCGTCTACCTCATATGAGTATATTCCTAGGACTCGTGAGATGACGACTTCTAGGGTCACCTTGACCGAGACTCTCACAGGACAAATATTTGACTGGAATACCTTCATACCTCTTACATCTCCTCTCCCTGAGTATCGTCTATTGCACCTCATCTGTAGGTACAACATTGATCCACCTGGCCATGGGGCACAGGTGAACATTGATTGTCTTCAGCTTATTTACCATCTAGGCACTAGATTTGTTTTTGACCTTCTGAGGTTCATTTTTAGAGCCATGGTTAGAGCGGGTAGCCAGTTGGCTAACCATCCTTGTCTCCCATTCCATCTATTGGTGAGCTCTATCTTACTTCATCTGGATGTGGCGATTCGAGCCAATGAGGAGGTGTGCTCTCCCATGGGGCCTATTGGGCCTTCGCTATTAGGAAGAGCATGTCTCAAGTTCGGAGAGTGACAGATGTACCTCCACACTTCGATGATATTTTCGATGAGGACTTGGGGGATGATACCGAGCCAGGGGGTCAACAGCCAGATACTGAGATGCATCCTCCAAAGATACAGCCATCTTTTGTTCAGCCTCCTGAGATGCCTACTCCTTACTCCTTTGAGTCTCTTCATCATCAGATGGTGGGATTCGACCAGCGTCTCACAACGCATAAAGAGCGGACGGCACAGAGCTTTTGCTGATTAGAGGAGGGACAGGAGAAGATGTTGGGTTCCATGTACAATATGCAGTATTACATGGAGTACCAGTTCACCATGATGGGATTTGGACAGCCTCCACCAGGTCGTGGCCCTGATCAGCATGATGGTGTTGGACCATCTACATAGACTCCTGGAGAGAGTTATCTTGAGAGTTATCGAGAGTTTTTACTTTTGTTATTTTTGTACACCGATAAACTCAAATTATATATGGTTATACTCTGCTTGTGTTATACTATGTTACAAGGTATAAACCAGTATGTATTTGGATATGGATGTATATATTGCACTTATTTCTCATGATAATCTCAATTGCATGTTTATATTTCTATACCTTTATCAATCTGTGACAAAAAGGGGAAGAGAAAATCATAGAGGTAAAAATAAGTTGATGCATGAGATGGGGGAGAGAAATTTAAAGGGAGAAAATTTTTTTATTTTTCTAATTTCTCTACTTGTGATGTGCATAATTTAACTCACTGCATTTTATATGATTTATTGATTGTCGATGATATTACAGGGTATGTATTGTTGGTAGAATGTGCAGAGAACAGATCGAAAGCCATTACACTATCTATTCATTTATCTCCAAAAGAGTGCGAGATAGTAAGTGAATTATATAAGAGGGTGGGATTGTATTTTTTATTTTTTTACCTTCTATATGATTGAAAGTAGGGTTTTTCCGTGTCGTTGGTTACGGAAACCCTAATCTCAATAATATTAGTAATTTTTATCCGATTATCCTGCAAAATTGATAGATTTGTATAGGGATTCGTATCGGATGTCGATCCGCACTCGGGATTAGTCGGATTAGCGCGAGTAAGAACAAAAACTGACGGATCATCACAAGAAATAATAGATAAAAACAAACTTCATCATTCAGGGATCAAATGTTTATTACAATGCTTGAATCGAAAATAACATATAATAAGATAAACTAAAAAGCAATTTTAAAGAAGAAGATTCTAGAGAGAGTTAGAGAGAGAAAATGAAGTGAGGGAGTATTTCTAGAGAGAGAGAACTATCAAGAAGGCTATTCTAGAGAGAGAAACTATGTAGCGAAGAGAGAAATAGATAGAGAAATCTAGAGAGAGAACTACCCTAGAGAGAGAGAATGTTAGAGAGAAAGTGAGAAAAACTAAAGAGAGGTAGAGATAGAAACTAGAGAGAGAGATTGAGATGGAGAATTACCTCTCACTTACCTTGCAGCCATGGGATCCAATGGTTCGGTCAAGTACTTCGGGTATGATGGGTGAGGGAGATATCAAGTACATAGTTTTCCGAAGATGGAGTTGCTGGTTTTGGCAAGTGGAGATGGTGGCTGTCCGATTATGGAGGTATCCATGATGAGCCGTGGTTGCTGCTAGTGTCCCTTGGAGGGAGAAAGGTTGCTAGTTCGTGAAGGCCTTTGAGTTGCAGGTGATGTTGGCGGTGATGATGGTGGCTGAACGTGGAGGGGGGCAGCAGCTGGAGACGATCTGGAACAGCAGGTAAGGACGTCCCCTCCTCCTTCTTTCTTTCTTCTCCTTCTTTCTTTCTTTTCTTTTTTTTTTTTTTTCTTTTTTTTTTTCTGGTTTGGGCGGAATGGTGTTGTAATGGCACTCCGTTCTTGCTGGTTCGCCCAGCAAGAACAATGGTGGATGGATGGGATGTATGCAGGGAATATGGGAGAGGAAGGATGGGAGAGAGACGGTGGCTGTGGTAGAGCTTGCAACGGTGCAAGAGGCACAGGCGGTAATGGTGGTGGCTGCAGGCGGTCGTGGTGGTGTTGGTGTTGCTGTTATGCAACACCAGCACGTTGCTGCTACGAGGGTGGGAGGTGCTGGTTGCAGACGAGGAAGAGGGGCAGAAGAAGAGAAGAAAACGATGAAGAAGAAGGGAAAATGGTGGCGGCCGACCGGAGTTGCAGGCTGCAACTCCGGTAGAAAACGGTAATGAAAAAAAAACGAAAACTAAAAATATGAGAAGAAGAAGACAGAGGAGAGAAGGAGAAAGAAGAAGAAGAAGAAGAAGAAGAAGAAGAAGAAGAACGGCCGGAGTTGCAAACCTGCAACTCCGGCGAAGTATAGGGAAGAAGACGAAGAAGAAAGGAGGAAGAAGAGGAAAAAAAAGAACGCGGGGAAGAAGGGAAAGGATAGGGGGAAGGAGAGGAGGAGAGGGGAGAGGGATTAGGGTTCGAACGAACCCCTATCCTTCTCCTTTTAAAGCTTCCCTATTTCCTTTAATGGAAATAGGGGATTTTTGAAAATAAAAAAATAAGAAAAATATATATTTTTTTTTTTTAAGTAAAAACCTACTTTTCTATGGGGAATCTCCCCAATTAGTGGACCCCCCATTTAATTAAAATTATTTTGAAATTCGCGGGGTCCACTAACTAGTCGGACAGCGGGTCGATGAAGATGGGCCCGGCTATTGGCCCTCATGGATTGATGATGTCCATCGTCTCACAAGATGATGTGATAGACAGTCTGATGGCGATCGGATGGATGGTGACTTGATTGGGACTCAGATTGGTAGATCGACGGATCTAGAGAGATCCAACGGTCCGATTGAAGATCCAACGGTCCGATGGAAGATCCAACGATCAGAAAGCTAAGGGAGATGAGATAGAGCCGATGGGCAGGAGTTCTGGGGTTAGGTCAGTAGATTCGAGGACCGAGATATGAAGAGAGATAGAGAATAAGGAGAGATGAGAGAAAAAGTATCAGAAAATAGAGAGAAAAGCACTGGCGGAGGGTCTGGAACCCTGGTCTTCACTGTGACCATCCTCACGCTTCTCCAGTAGAGTCGACTATCATTCTTTGCTGACTCATGTGGCTTTAAACGCTTTGGTCCGTCTCTTGGTCATTGGTTCTCCTGCTCTCTTCGTTCTTTGGGCCGGCTTTTTGGTCCTCTTATTCAGCTCATATTTGGCCCATATCTTCTAGTCATAGCATGTGGGCTCTTTAAGCTTTGATAATGGGCTTTCATGATCGATTTGGGCCCACAAGTCTCGAGAATCGTCCCATCGGGGTTTCCTGCAACAGAAGAAGCGCGTAATGAGACTTTATCAGAACGGCTTAATATCTAGACTTCCGAAAATGTGTTTAATGCATGCAAATATACCATTTCGTCCAGAAAAGTGTGTTCTACGCAACACAAAAGACTCTTACGTAGAAAAGTAGGTAAATAGAGTATTTTACGTAGGAGAATGCAATAACGCTAAAAGGATAATTGCTTAAAATAAGCACTTTTGAGCGAATATCAATGATTAAATATTTTTTATCACGGAATTGTCAAAGGGGGAGATTGTGAGGAATATTTTCATATTCAATTTGGCAAAGATTCCATTTGACATAAAAACATTCTTGTAACCGTTCCTACGAGCACCAGTGTAGTGTGAAGATGTCGTGGTACGCAGACTTTGCCAACTACGTGAAGACTAAAAGATAGAGACAGCAAGAATTAGACGGTTGACGACAGGAGTCATCTGAGTAACTGTCGATTTGTCAGTTAACGATTGTGTATGCTTGATTAGGAAGGTAAGTGACTTAGTGGCCATAGGAGTTAATTAAAATGAACAAAATATAATGGTCAGACTTATTCATTGGGCAAACCCAAGCCAAAGTCAATTAATTGACTAGTGGGAAAGTCCAATCGATTGGAGACTACGAGGCAAAAACTTATTTGAGTACAATCGATTGGAGATTCTGTGAAATCGATTGGAGCCTTTGGGACAAAAATCTTTCTGAGTACAATCGATTGGAGACTCTGGGTAATCGATTGGAGCCTTCGAGATAGAAAGTTATATGTCAAATCGATTGGAGAACCCTATGTAATCGATTGGTGCCTTCGGAACAGAAAACTTATTGAGGCCAATCAATTGGACACTTATCCCCAATCGATTGGACATGGCCCAATCGATTGGACCAAGTGTACAATCAATTGGACCTTAAATAGAATCGGTCTTTCTTAGATCCAAAATTCTAGGTTCCATCATCCCACGTTCCACACGACTCAGGGTCTTGGAATTCTATAAATAGAACCCTTCTATGCCTTCTCTAAATACACACAGAGACACAAAGTGACTCAATTTTCAAGAGAGAGAAGCGAAGGCTTTATTTATTAGAGTGTCCATTCGAAGAGCAAGAAGCTTGTTTTCCATTCACATCTTGTGAGGTTGTTCTCTTCTCGATCAAAGCCAAGAGCTTGATCTTTACTTAGCCTAGGTTTTCCACTTCTATATTCAACCTAGTAAGCCTGAGAGTACCAGTGTGACTCAACACCTTTTGAGCAACTTGGGGTTCAGGGTGTACTGAATCCTTCACCTTCTGCAAAGGTGAGAGTGTTGAGAATTAAGATCGGAGGAGCCGATCGACGGTAGGTTTGGGGTGTACCAAACTGAACAAGCTGATAAGGCTTCTTGGCTGTAAGGGCGCGCGTGGATTCGTGGCATTGATTCAGAGGGCGTGGACACATCGGCAGTAGGCCTTGGCTAAGGTTGGAAGCTGTATTTGTAACAGTGTTGCCTAGGTAACCTTCGTTTCGTTTAACTTTTCAGTTAGTGATACTTTCCTTCTAGACATGGTCCCGTGGTTTTTTTTTGGCTAAGGTTTCCACGTAAAAATCTCTTGTCTTGTGTGATTATTTGTTTGTATTCCACAATCTATCCTGATTAAATCAAATGACAAAAAGACGATATACCACGGAGGTATATTTGATTTAAGTCGGTTGTGATAATCCTTTATCAAACATCGACTAGTAAAACTGTGTAGGTATAATTAAGTTTAAATACCTAATCAACCCCACCTCTTCTAGGTATATTGAGTTAAAGAGAACGGACCAGTGGAATTTCACTTACTTTAACACCAACAGTACCATCAATGTGAATCTAAATCACCACGTGCTCCTCCATGCTGGTCCACAAATCCTTTCCCTCACATTGCTGGCATCCTCTTCCACCACCAGTGGAGCTTTCTCACCTACGACTCCACCTGCTACTGCTAGCACCTGCAACACAGTTGGAGTTTCTCTCCATCAAGAATGGTGATGCATAGCACCAGGCACCTCTTTGCATCTCCTCCACCATTTTTTTCATTGTTGCTAGCAACTCCACTGGCTCTTCTTCTCTCCAACAACTTGCTGCTCCTCTAGCAGCCAAGCACAACCACTACCTTCCCTCTTCCAATCTGTGGGTGCTTCAGGCATCACCATGGGCAGCACTCAAGGTAAGAACCAGCAACGCTGCTCACACTCGCAGCACATCACAGCTTCACCTTGCTCTCGGGCTCCTCCCTCTCCCTCTCTTGCTGCCCACTCGAGGTGCACCAGCATCCACAGCAACCTGTCCTCCACATGATGCACTTCCCAAACCAGCAAGCACTTCTCCAGCCACGTGTTCCATCTCTCATGGCCGCATGCATGGCCGTACTCTTCTCTATTGCCATACCATGGTCGACCTCGTGCACCATGCCCCTTCTTGATCCCATCCTTTTCTCCGGTAAGTTTGCAAGGTAACACTTTCTCTCTCTAAAATTTTATCATGCTTACTTTCTCTCTCTAAAATTAGGTTTCTCTCTCTAAATCTAATTCTTTCTTATTTTCTCTCTCTAGATCTCTCTAGATTCCCTCTCTCTAAACGACATGGATGAGAAGTGACATTCTAAATTCCATGTTCTCTCTCTACTTTCTCTCTCTACCTTTTATTTTCTCTCTCTAGAGTGAGATGTCTCTCTCTCTAGAATTCATGCTTCCTCTCTGTACATTCTCAGGCCGATCGCCTATTCACTTGGCCGACTCCTTTCGGCAAGTGAAAAGGTGAGCTTCTTAGGGCACATCATCGTACATTTGCCAATTCACATCTATTTTGTTGGCCGGTAAGATCCGATGTGGATTATCATGATTGAGTAGCATTCCATGAAATTTGGACGGTCCTCTTCTTGATCGATAGCGCCTTAGCTCCAAAGGTCATGGGATGCTTCTCTGTCAAAACCCTTCTCTTGATTGAAGCATTCATCGGAGTCTTTGACGATCCTCTTCTTGATCGATAGCGCCCTTAGCTCCGAGATTTCAATGGATGTTTCTTTCCCTTACCCCTTCATCTCTCATGCTTTCTTACATGTTTTCTTTATTTCTGTTATTTTAATTTATGTACGCACTCTTCGATGATTAATGAAGTTTGATTTTTGATATTTTGGTGTCCTGAATCTCAAATGAATGTTGTTTTTAAATCGACTCATCCTTCTCATCTTTCCACAATTCTCATTTCTCTTTGTATATTATTTGTCAGTTTTAATTCCTTATTGCGCTAACTCACACCGAGTGCGGATCGACATCCGACACGTACTGCTATACAAGTTACATTTTGTAGATAATCAAATTTTATAAATATTGTTGAAGTTAGGGTTTTCGATCCAACGACACGGAAAAACCTTACATTTTTCCTAACTTCTCTTCATCTTTTGCTTCTTCTTCTTTTTCTTCTAAACGCCTTAGCCACCATCAACTCCTTCTCAACTCCCGGCCAACACATGGCGAGCTTCATCATTGGTCAACCACCTTTGATTAGTTGATCAAGGGACGATCTCAACCATCCATACTCGAGAAGTGCACAAGGTAAGGTTTGAATCTTTCTATCTCTAACCCCTCCACTTTCTCTCTCTTCTCTCTAAGATTCTCCCTCTATCCTCTATCTCTCTAGAAATCTCTTTCTAAAACCTTCTCTTTCTCTCTCAAAGATCTATTTTCTCTCTCTAACCTTTACCCTCTTTAGCCCTTTCTCTCTCTAGGTTCTCAATTTCTTGCTTTCTAGTTAGTTCTTGTTATTTGTTATTTGTTCTTGCAAACAATTTGATTTAAAGGTACTGTAAGTTACATGTTAGTTGGATGAATAAAGTTAATTTTATTATGGTGATATTTCCTGATCTCTTTCATTAATGGTTTTAGTAGTCGATAATTCTCTCTCATCAAAATCATGTTTTAAAATCGCTTTAATCACCACTCTTACCACTCCATTGATTTCATAGCATTTTCTGTGAAAAAATCCATCATTTTATGTTCTTTAGTTGTGCTGACTAACCCCGAGTGCAGATTGACATCCGACACGAAACCCTATACAAAATCTCCAAATTTTGCAAGAAAGATCGGATAAAATTACAAATTGTGTTGGAATTAGGGTTTCCAATCTGACGACATGGAAAAACCCTAGTTTCACTGACTCCAAAGGCACACTTGAGTGGATTCATTTTTAGATTTGCTTGTCGACATCGGTCAAATACTTTCTTCAAGATACCCTAATGGCTGCCCCAAGTCAGAGATCGAATAGCAAGGTCATCAACGTAATCCTCAACTTCATCATGCAACATATCACCAAAGATAATAGTCATAGCCCTCTGATAAGTAGCTCCTGGGTTTGTTAAACCGAACAGCATGTCCAAGTAATAAAAACTTCCAACTAGTGTGTAGAAGCTGGTTTTTAGGATATCATCATCATGCATACGAATTTGGTTGTATCCACTGTATCCATCCATAAAGCTAAACATTTGGTATGAAGATGTGTTGTCAATTAATATATCCATATTAGGAAATGTGAAATCATCATTCGGGCGATTCTTATTCAACTCACGAAAATCTACGCAAACTCGGATATGACCATTCTTCTTCTTAATGGGTGCCACATTAGCTAACCATTCGGACCACTGTATATGTTTGATGAAGCTTGCTTCAATCAATTTCTGTAACTCTTACTTTATCTAAATCTCTAATTCTGGCCTGAATTTCCTATGTGCTTGTTTGACAGGGATAGCGTATGGAAAAACTCCCAATTGGTGCGTAGCAATCTCACTGGGTAGTCCAGGCATTTCTTCATAACTCCATGCAAACACATCTCGATATTCGAACAACAATTCCACCAATTCCTTTTCCTTATTTCATTCAAAGCAGCTGAAAGTAGGTTTTTTCCGCGACGTTGGTTACAGAAACCCTAATTCCAACACATTTTTAATTATTCGAGACTTTTGACCTATAAAATTAGCAATTTTGCACAGTGGCTTGTGTCGGATGTCAATCCGCACTCGGGGTTAGGGCACGCTTAATAAAGAAGATGAAATAACGGAATGATATTAGAAATAATGGCAGGATGAGAATGGTGATAATGGGATTTAAAATCTGTTTTCTTTTGAAATTATCACAGACTATTAAAAACAATAATGAAGGAAATCAAACAATACCCGAAAGGAGAAATCATCCATTAACATTAAAAATTCTTACAATGCTCAAAACATCAAACAAAATAACAAAATTTATAAAGAACCTAAGACTAAGCTAGAGAGAGAATGGGAGGAACCTAGAGAGGGAAAATGATAGAAGAGGGATCTAGAGAGAGAGAAACTAAAGGAGATCTAGAGGGAGATAGTTAGAGAGAGAGAAGGCAATCTAGAGATAAAGAAAAAAATTAAGTGTGAGGGCTTACCCCTTGTAGAACATGGCTATGCCAGTGTAGAGAAGAGGAACACCACTCATGGTGGCTAACAGCCAAGCGGTGGTGGCTGCCCATGATGGCGCACGGCTGGCTGGAGCTCAATGCAATGAGGGGGGAGCTTGAATATGGGGCGGTATTGGAAGGAAGTGGAATGAGGGTGATCCCTCCTTCTCTTTTCCTCTTCTCCTCATCTTTTTCTTTTCTATTTTTCTTTTTCTTGGATTCCTTCTTGAAGAGAAGATGAAGACGTGGGGGTTGAGGGAGGCGATGGGCGGCTGTGAGAGAACGAGACGCAGGCGAGCTGCAGGAGTTTCACGGTTGTGAAACTGTAGAGGAAGGAGACAGGGGTGACCGGTCTTTGCTTGTTGGTGCCTTGTGAAGAGGAGAGGCAGTTGGAGAAGATCTGTTGATCATTGCAGCAACAAGGGGAGATCACTGGGGACGCGCTTGAAGATGGAGGACGGTGGCTATGGTGCATGAGAACCAACTATTAGAGATCGTCGGTGCTAATGGAGAAGACGGTGGTGCTTCAGTCCAGCGAGATGACCAGAAAGAAGAAGAAGGCAGCTGACCAGTCCATTGGGAAGGGGCGCTGTTTGTGGGTTGCTTCCGTATGTGTGCAATGGAAGATGAGGACAGCAACCATGATGAAGATGGAGGGAGCGGCTTCGGGTTGCAGTTGGTTGCAGGGACGCCCAAAGAAGGAGCAGCGAATCGCGAGGTGACAAAGAGAAGAGCCTGCCTGAGTTGTAAGTCCGGCAATGTTGAAGAGAAGTCGCAGGTTGGAGCATGTCTTTGGGCAGAAACGTGGAGGAGATGGAGGGAGAGGGGCATGGAAGGAGAAGAAGTGAATGAGAGAGATTAGCTGGCATTGTAGGCCGGAGTTGCAGGCTGCAACTCCGGTAGACAACGTGAAGAAGATGATGGAGAAGAAGAAGGAAAAGAAGAAAAAGAAGGAGAAGACGAAGGGGAGAACGTTGGGAGTTTTTTTTAGGAAAGAGAGGAAGAATGGGAGGGGGATTGAATGATTGACGAATTTGCTGGCGATCGGATGATAAACATGGATGGTGATGATCAGATGGATAATCAGACGATGAAGATCATCAAATTTAGTCCATAGGATAGAGTGATTGCAGGCGGAGAGAGGATCTGTTGATTTGGATTTGTGAGCAGAGAGAGAGTGAGGATCTAGAGAGAGGAGAGAGAAAATATTATAAAATAAAGAGAAAATGATAATAGAGGGTCTTGAACCCTGGTCTTTGACTTGGTTTTTTACATGCTTTACCAACTAAGCAAGTCCTCATCATATGTTAGTTGATGAGCTTTAATCTCCTTTGAGGGCTTGTCTCTCCTTCTCCCTTTATCGTCTCTTGGGCTTTTCCTACTTTTGGCTCTTCCAGCATTTGGCATGTATCTTCTTGTCCTCAGCCAGTAGGCTCTTGTGCTTTGGTCCCAGACTCTGGTAGTCAGTTGTGGGCCCGTCTTTCATCAAAATCGTCCGGTTAGTGCTCCTGCGATAGAAAAAAAAATTGCGTAATGAGATTTCTACAAAAGGCTACGCATGTGGATCAAAGAATTGCGTATAAATGCATGCGAATATACGATTTTGACCAGAAAAGTGCATTCTACGCAATGAGAGAAACTCTTACGTAGAAATGTTGATAAAAAATGCAGTTTTACATAGGAGATTGTGATAACACTAGAAGGATAATTGCTTAAAATAAGCACTTTTGAGCGAATATCAGCAGCCACAATGAATACTTTTATTTAAGAACTTCCTCTACTACTATAACACCCTCTTCAAAATATTCTAGGGCGAGTCCTAGATGTTCCTCATCAAAATTTTCATTTGATTCGATTCCATATACCTCGACAAATGCCATTTCTTGATCGTATTGCCAGAATAAAGAACTCATTGATTCTAGTATAACTTGAAATATTCAATTTCTTGAATGTCTAAAGTCAGATATATTACTTTCGCGACAAGAAAGAATGAACAATTTTAACTAACGGATATAGCCAAATCAAATTGCAGCTATGTATTTAAAAATAGAGAAAACCAGGAATCAGAAAGAAAGCAAAGAAATTTAGAATAAAACAATCATGATATGCATTCATCAATAATAAGTGATACAATGAATTAGAGAATAATATGTGAAAAATTCCTCAAACGTGTAATGAGCCATATGGATGATAAGAAAATAAAGCTCATGAAATGGTCCTTTTATTATCGGATGATGACTGATAAATGAAATCACTATTCCAACCAAACTAATGATTCTCATCCAAGGTGTTGGCCACTTTGTATCCTCTCATCTCTCTTTCTATTGTATCCGAGTTTCCCTAGATCCCAAAACAGAGTAAATCAATAGGGATAAAACAAATCCCCTCTCGATTTTCAACTCTTTTGGGGTTGTCTATCACGTCTTGTTCAGCTTCCCCCTGACTATCTTCGTCTTCGGAATCTGTTGGTAGTAGAATTGCTGTACGCCCCCCAGATAAATTTTCCTTGTAAAAGTAGGCATGCCCGATTCCGACACAAACATTTCTCCCATGAAAATTGTGGACTCTTCATCTGACACACTGCACGATACTGACAGGGGAGGATAAAATCGTGCGTCAGCATAATGTGATTCATATTCCGCGAAAGGCTCTGTCAATGCTGCAAGTCGTCTCTGCCCATTTTTACCCAGATATTTGAAACACTGGTGGAAAGAAGAAGATACCCCTTTATAGAAATGAATCCATGGTCATCCCAGTATGATGTGGTAGGATGGAGTAGTTTCAAGAATATCAAACTCATGGTTATCATCAATTTCATCAACTCTTAACCGTAGAGAAATAGTTCCCAAAGATTTCTGGACCAAACGTCCCACCCCATGAATGTAAACTGCACAGATAGTATTAATACGAGTATGAGGAATACCCAAAACCTCTAATATTCCAAAAGGTGCAACGTTAACCGAGGACCCGATATCAATAAGGGCTCGCCTTATTAATACCTCGCCTACTCTTATCTGGATATAAAGTGGTCGATTGTGGCATGGATCTTCACACATTTTATCTTTGCCAGTGAAAGTAATTATTGGGAGGACCTTTGTGTCTCTTTGTGTCTCCGAAGCAAGGCGACCAGCTTTCAGTGCTAAGAACTTCTTCAGATTTTCTGTGAGACATGACTTCCACTTTTGCTTGGATGTCCTTTAACAAGGCCTCTTCATATCTCAAATCTGTAGTCCTTACATGATCTACAGAGAAAATCTCTTGCTCTCCTCTGTCTAAAGCTGCCTCAGCTATGGCCATCTCAAGGGCTAATCTTGTTCTCGGAGAAAATCTCAATACCTCAAAGGTGGACAACATTATCGAAATTTTCTTAAGGTGAGCCACTATGTCATATAGGGCTTTACTCTTAGTCTTCCCTTTCAACAATTCACTGGATTGGGCTTTAAGTTTACCCAACTATTCTCTTTGCCTCTAATTTCTATCTTCTTCTTTCTCTGAACTTTCGATAACTAAGGGGAAGATCTCTTCCCTTCTAACTTCCCAAAAAATTTATGTACTCTCCTCTTCATCTATGTCTGATAAATGGGGGGGATAGGAGAAACCTTCCTGGCAGATCAGGTCTATATCACCAATGCTTCCCAGGATTCTCTTTAATCATTGCGACTACCCTTCGCTGTTTCCGAAATGGAAGTGACTAAAGAAAAATAACCATGACTAATCATCTGAACATTAGCCAGTGGCCTTTGATTCATATTATTCGGTGGTCCACCCCTGGGTTCCCCTTGAAGTGCTCTTACAACAATCTTCTCCTATATGATATCTTGTAATTTAAAACAACTCCCAGATAATATTTTATCTTGTCTGAAAGGCTCACTGACTTCTGCATTGAACGTGAACTGATTTGGTCTTTTGAAATTTTGATCGAATTCGATAAAACCCACGATAGAACGAATATCTGATAGCGAGCTAGCACCACACAAGGCAAGGTCTTTCATGAGATTAGGATGGGCACCTCTAATGAATGCATCTACAATGGTTTTATCGCTGATAGTTTCAGCAATTTTACCCGCTTCCCTCTCGAACGCGTCAAGATAAGTGGTTAAAGATTGAGACGGACCTTGTCTACAGTTTCTCAAATTTTCTAAGGTAAAGACTTTCTTCTTGGCTCAGATCTTTTGGCGAAAAGCTTGTCTTAGCTGATCCCAGTTTGATATACTTTGGGGAGCTAGACTCACAAACTAAGAAAAGGCAGTCCCTTTAAGAGAGATAGGGAACATTTTAGTCATTAATCGCGTATTCAAGGATACTCCCTGCATTGAAAATCAAAATGGGACAAATGTTCAGCAGGGTCAGCTGTCCCATCATAGGTAGTAAAATTAGGCACAGTAAACCCTTGAGGGTATGGGTATTGAGTGATAGAACTTGTAAAAGCACTACGAAAGTCATGGGTACCTATGGTCGAGTCTTTTTCTTTCATGAGACCTTCCACATAATCTCTAATAAAATTAGGATCCATGTTGTTGCCTCCCGCTATCCCAAAATCTCACATGGTAGTCCATGGTATTTCAGTGACCTCTTGTCTGATTTCTCCTCCATTCTTTTCTCTCTGATTGCTTGATGCTTCTTCCTCTTTCATTTCCCACATTTGGGCGAACATATCTCTGAGTTGGTCTTTCAGAAGGGCATTTTCTTCCCTCAGTATTTTATCAGTCTCTGTGTCCTCTCTTGATCGTGTCTCTTCTCTTGTTATTTCTGTTTCCACTGGAAGATCCTTTAAGACGACGCACCTCGAGTGCAAGTGTTTCTACCATTATTTTTAAGGATTATTCCATTTCGAAATTGGATTGTTCATATCCGGTATGTTCCATCTGATCCTTGAGTGAATCTAGCTTCTGAATTAAGGCCACGGACAGCTTACCAAAGAAGAATTCGAACGAGTAGGAATAGTTCGATTACCCAAAGCCTTTGCTTTCTCGAGAGTGCTTTCAATATTCAATTTCCAATATTCGAACGAGTAGTAATATACATGTTAAGTAATATTATTTCTACCGCATATGACAAAGAAGTTAGGTATGATTGCATTTAAACTTTAGTATAATCATAAATTCACCTATTGAGAGAAAACTATATGTAAGTTAAATCAATTTTATTAAGAAAATCTTATTCAAAGAAATGCAATTGATGATGGTTAAGTAAAAGCAATTGGTAATTTAACGTAATATAATAATTCATTAAAATCATAAATAATTTAATGCAATTAAAGTATACACCTTAGATATCGTACGTCCCTTGGGAGGAGTTTGCAAGATCAAGGAGTAAGAGCGACAGAGACCGACGCACGGCGCAATTTGTTGTGCTCTTTTTGGCAGCTCTCTTCTCGATAATATAAGTTATTCATTTTAAAGTGTTAATAATTATGTTTGATCATGTGAATTCCTTGTTTATTAATCATTATTTCTTATTCTTTAAATGATTATTAGTTCTTTTATTAATGTATGATCTTGATTTATGCAATAGGTTATTAAGACTTTTAATTGTTAATTGTTTGAAAGGGGTTTTAAGATGTAATGAGAAGTTTATTAATTGAGGTTTAAAGGATGTAATTTAATTATAAAGGGGATAATCCTGTAAACTTAATTCTTATTTCTATAACTTTGATTATGCAACATCATCTATATTTTCTTTAAAGATCATTCTTTCTTGATTCTCATTAATGTAATCTTTCATATTTTGTTTTGCAGGTTGAGGTTCATTCTTGATGATGATGGTGTATAACATGGGTAGATTGGTAGAATCATGTTCCTTGAAACTTCTATTAAGTTTTCATGAATTCTTCTTTTTATTTTGGATTGATTGATGGGTGTACGGGGTTAAGGAATTTAAATATGTGATAGATTCACAGATTTTATGTAATTAATGTAATCTAAATCCATTCTATGAGTTATTGGTCATTCAATGTTATATGTATTTCAAAGACATTCATCTTGATTCATTTTTACTTTCTTTAATGTCTTTTGACTGTAATTCATTAATTTCTTTTAAGAATCCATGGTTAATTATTCAAGTTCTTGTCTCTTGAGATGCCAAAGAAGACACAGTCTCTCGAATTCTATGATGTTTTTCTATCTTGGATAAATCCCCTAAAAGGATCTATCCAAAATAGGCTCACTCTTTAGATCATGCTTTCTCCTCCCAGAAGATCAATAGTGTTGAGTCGCTATTGTTATCGTATAGGGAAGATCTAGATTAAGAGAAGAATGGATGTCCATTAATACATAAATATCTTATTTAATCTTCAATAACAAACTCATGATTTTATTCAAGATAGATGTAAAAGACCAGAAATTCCCAAATATACACTCTCTCATAAATTTGACAGAGTAAGGACGCTTCCAAAGAAAATAAGACCGATACGTTTTCCCTCTCAATAGCTCTCTATTTATAGAGTTTTCTAAAGGGAGTGGGTAATATTTACAATAATATATTTTTCACTCAAAATAGGCCTGTCACGTGGGATTTTGGTTGCTTTATCACTTACGATAAGTTCAATTAATACAACTAACTCTAAATTAATAAATCAAAACTATATCTTCATCCAAATTCACATTTGAATTGATAAAAATCTCTGTTCAACTACTCGCAAACCGTCATATTGCTCGAAGTGCCAAAATTCTGCAAATTGCTCCCATTCATGTTCTAACATCATCCAAATCACCTATAATCACACATATTTGAACAAATATAAGACCATACGCCGGTATAATATTTAATTTCATGCAGGCGTATGCATTCAGAGTTGTCAGAAACTGTACAAATCTCAAGAAATCACAACTTCGACCAAAAAAGTCAAATTTCATCTTTTAGCCATATCTCCCAAATGGCCCCGTAGAAATGAGAAGTAAGACCATACGCCTGCATCATTTTTTATTCAATGCGGGCATATGCCTTAAGATGTGACAAATCCCTTCGTCTTGATGGAGATCTGACGATTGATGCTTCTCGACCATCCGATGTAGTTTGATCATGATGATCCAAAACTCACACATAGAAAATGAGATTATATGCCCGCATCATTTTCAATTTAATGCGGGCATATACCTTAAGATCTGAAAAATCCTTTCATCTTGATGGAACTTCATCTTGATGATCCAAAGCTCAAAAATGGAAAGTGAGACCATACACCCGCACCATTTTCAATTTAATGCGGGCGTATACCTTAAGATCTGAAAAATCACTTCATCTTGATGGAAATCTGACGGTCGATGCTTCTTGATCGTCCGATGTAGCTTGATCTTGATGATCCAAAGCTCAAAAATAGAATGTGAGACCATGCACCCGCATCATTTTCAATTTAATGCGGGCATATACCTTAAAATCTGAAAAATTACTTCATCCTGATGGAGATCTGATGGTTAATGCTTCTCCGCCGTCCAATATAGCTTGATCTTGATGATCCAAAGCCTTAAAAATAGAAAGTGAGAATATACGCCCGCATCATTGTTGATTTCATGCGGGCATATGTGAAAGTAGGTATTTTCCGCGTCGTTGGTTACGGAAACCCTAGAATCAATAAGATTTGTAATTTGATCCGATTATCCTGCAAAATTTGAGATTTTTGTATAGCAGTTTCGTGTCGGATGTCGATCCGCACTCGGGATTAGTGAACGTGCAGTAAAGAACATAAAATGACGGACTTTCTTCCTAGAAATTGATGAAAATGATGGTGGGGTGAGAGTGGTGATTGAAATGGTCTTTAAAACATTATTTGTTGTGATTTTAGAGAGAGAATGCTATAAATATCAAGAGCATTAAGAACACAGATAAAGTAAAGCATGAAAGGTGACCTATTACAATCAAGTAATAATGAAAACTAAAATTTATTCAAAGTACTTAAAAGTCTTACAATATTTGCTGGAACTACACTAAGTTAAGAAAGCAAAAATGAGAGAGAGAGAAATAAAGAAAAAGAAAGAGGAGATTTTAGAGAGGGAAAATTAGAGAGATCTAGAAAGAGAAAGTAGGAATGTAGAGAGAGGAAGAGAGAGAAGAAAGAGAAAAACTATACCTTAGCACTTACCAAGAGGAGGACTACCGGAAGAGTTGAGAGATGATGGTGCTCCTTGGAGGAGAAGGTGGAGCAGTGAGATTCGCCCAAAAAGATCACACCACAAAGGATGTTGGTGTGATCTACTTGAAGGTGTTGTTGTGCAAGAACTTCGAGAGGGTGAACGGTGGAAGGATTGACTATGGTGGCAGGACTACCTGTTGAAGATGATCCGGAGTTGCAGGGTTAGAGGAGCAACAAGTGGTGGTGCTGCCGATCGGTCTTGGTGGTGGAACCCGGTGAGTTACAGGTTCGTGGACCGTGGGGAGGAGGGTTCGCTTGCTGGTTTGACTGGTGGTAGCGATGGAGAAACCAAGAGATTCAGCTCCTGCGTGTCAAGGGAGGTGTTGCCGGTCGGTGCTGGTGGAGCAGCAGGGAGGCGTCCATGAATGGAGGTACGACCTCCATCTTCCTTTTCCTCTTCCTCCCTCTTTCTATTTTCTTTTTCTTTCCCTTTTTTTTTTCTTAAAGAGAAACGTGGAGAAGAGAGGGAGACGTGGGGAGTAGGAGAGAGGGAGCGGCCAGCAAGAGAGAGATCGCAGGCTGCCGGCGTTAATGGAGCTCGTCGGAGTTGCAGGTTGCAACTCCAGCGATCTCTTGAAAAATTTTCTTTTTTTATTTATTTATTTTTTTTTTTTTGCAGACCTGCAACTCAGTGTTGCAGGTCGTGATGAGGCAAGGGAGGGGACGGTGATGGAGGAGGTGCACCTGTGAGGGAGATGAAAGACTGAGATGGGATGAGAAAAAGAGAACGTGGAGGAGCTCTTCTCCGTTTGGGATGGTGAAGCGATGGAAAGGTGGAGTAGTGGAGTGGCTAGAGAAGACGATTTCGCCGGCTGCAAGAGGGCAGCAAGGTGGAGGACTGCAGGGCGCCGGCTGAAGAGTTGCAGGTGGTGGCCGGAGTTGCAGGCTGCAACTCCGGTGGAAAAACGGTGAAGAAGATGACGAAGGTGGAGGAGAATTAGAGGAAAACAGCGGCCAAGAGAGGGGAAAAAGGGAGAAACGAGTTGGGGCAGAGAATGGAGGAGAAAGGGGGGGGATTAGGGTTCGAACGAACCCTTCTCCCTCCTCTTATAAAGCTCCCTATTTCCATTAATGGAAATAGGGTATTTTTTGAAAATAAAAAAATATTTTTTTTTTTTTTTTTTTTTTTTAAGTAAAAACCTACTTTTCTATGGGGAATCTCCCCAATTAGTGGACCCCCCATTTAATTAAAATTATTTTTGAAATTCGCGGGGTCCACTAACTGGTCGGACAGCGGGTTGATGATGATGGGCCCGGCTACTGGCCCACATGGACTGATGATGTCCATCGTCTCACAAGATAATGTGATAGGCATTCTGAAGGCGATCGGATGGATGGTGACTTGATTGGGACCCAGATTGGTAGATCGACGGATCTAGAGAGATCCAACGGTCCGATTGAAGATCCAACGGTCCGATTGAAGATCCAACGGTCAGAAAGCTAAGGGAGATGAGATAGAGCCGATGGGTAGGAGTTCTGGGGTTAGGTCAGTAGATTCGAGGATCGAGAGATGAAGAGAGAAAGAGAATAAGGGGAGATGAGAAAAAGTATCAAAAAAAATGGAAAAAAGCACTGGCGGAGGGTCTGGAACCCTGGTCTTCACTGTGACCATCCTCACGCTTCTCCAGTAGAGTCGACCATCATTCTTTGCTGACTCATGTGGCTTTAAACGCTTTGGTCCGTCTCTTGGTCATTGGCTCTCCTACTCTCTTCGTTCTTTGGGCCGGCTTTTTGGTCCTCTTATTCAGCCCATATTTGGCCCATATCTTCTAGTTATAGCATGTGGGCTTGTTAAGCTTTGATAATGGGCTTTCATGATCGATTTGGGCCCACAAGTCTCGAAAATCGTCCCATCGGGGTTTCCTGCGACAGAAGAAGCGCGTAATGAGACTTTATCAGAACGGCTTAATATTTAGACTTCCGAAAATGTGTTTAATGCATGCAAATATACCATTTCGTCCAGAAAAGTGTGTTTTACGCAATGAGATAGACTCTTACGTAGAAAAGTGGATAATTAGAGCAGTTTTACGTAGTAGAGTGCGATAACGCTAACAGGATAAGTGCTTAAAATAAGCACTTTTGAGCGAATATCAATATGCCTTAAGATTCCAAAACTTCCTTCATCTTCATAGATATCTGAAAAGTCAACTCTATTTAATTGTTCAAATAGTTGACTAAGTGGGCCCATCAATGTGTCCTTTGGTCGTAATTTTCAATCCTTAGCCACATTTCTCCTATAACAGTTACATAGCCATATTTATCGACAATCCAAATGTCGCAGCAAAAAGTTGCCGCTAATTATATGGCACAAAATTTTAGTGGCGAATTTTATTACTTCGTTGGCAAAAGTAGAGGTTTTAGTGCCAACTTTATGATTCATGGCTAATTGTGATGGGTGGCCAGCGACCCACTAGGATCTCGTGCCCAACCGTCCATCACATCCTTCTGATTAAGGGTTAAGGATTTGACTTTTTTCCATTTTCCCAAATTTTTTTTTTTGTTATTTTCCATTTTTGAAATTCAAATTTCATCACCATTTTTTCCATTATTTTTTCCTGAGCATTACAATTTGTAAAATGACCATTATAACGGAAAAATTGGTAACCCCCCCCCCCAATCCGTTATAATGGCCCCTTTTAAACCTTGGCACTGATTAACAAATATGACCGCCCATAATATTGCAAAAATTGTCATGATCAGTGATTTAAAACCTTTGGATCCTTTTACCAATATAATGCTCAAATTCCTACGATTAAAATCAACCCATTTTAATCAACCAACGAGAATGACTCAAATCCAACGCTTAGAAACCACTAATCAGGGTGATTTTTGGTTTGTTGGTCCACCTACGGATTGGCCAAATATCCATCCGTTCGGCGTCCTCAAAGAGGAGCCCAAGCGTCGCTCACATTAGTGGCAAATCATCTTATTTTTTCAGAATAAATGAAAAGGCAAAAAAGCCCTAATCACTTTCTCGTCCCCACCATACCATACCCTACAATCCCCACCCCACCTTTGCCTTCACTCCACTCTCTTTCACCATCGTCTCCGGTGGCAGCGACTGCACCTTTTATCTCTACAAGCAATGCAGCGGAGAAAAAGGTGAGTCTCTTCTTCGATTGCTTCAATTTTGTGCATTGAAATGTAACCTTAGTTGCAAACGGTTTTATATTTTCTTTTTTTCTTACTTTTTTTGCTATTTCACATAGGGTATTCATTGCTATTAAAGCTTTTTCACTTCTCGAATCTTTTGCAAACACGCTTCTACCCTTTCGATGGCGGCATCAACCCTCTCCTTCGAATTATCCAGTCTTTGACATTTTTGCTTCTTTGATTGAAAATTAGACTGAAATTTTTGATTTTCAGAACCTTTCCTTCTCCTACTAGATGAAGCTGCTGCACACACAAACAAAAAAAGAAAATCCTTAGCCATCTACAAAATAACCAAGTACCTCTGCAACATTTTTTAAACTAAAAACCAAACACAAAAAAGCATTTGGATGCAACCAAACCATCCCACTATAATCAAGTTTCAATAGTCAGTGCCCGGGAAAAATTTAGCATGCCGGCGGAAGGTAATATAGCTATTTTGCATCTTGGTCTGTGGGTCTCCTTAATCTAATGGTTAGTAGCCTCAACCCCACACTGCGTGGGTAGCAGTCCCAAAAAAATTATTCTTTTGGATAGACAAATATTGAATTTGAGAATTTGTTTTGAACCAGACACTTGTTTTCGATCCAAGCGATGAGTGGCCCTACCTAGCTGGGCCCACTAATCTCATGGATGTTTAGTCCACACCTTGGTGGATCTACATACCCAATATCACCTTGATTGATGATTTCTACCCATTGGATATATTATCCAAAAAACATGCTAAAATACACGGCAAGAATCACTCATGAGTGCTAAAATCTAACGGCTAGAGATAAAGCAATCAGGGCGATTTTTAGTATGTGTATCCAACAAGGTGGGGCTAAACATCCATGTGGCCAGTGGGCCCAAAATCATGCACTACATAGGCAATGTAGCGCCACTCGATCAACTAGTTCAAAACCCAGTTGGAGAACAAAACTTCATTAAAGTTGGTTCAAAACCTGGATCATGAACCAAAAGTGGTCCACTGTAGTTCAATGATTTCAAATAATAGTCTGAACATGAAGTGATTGAAGCAATTGAAAAAGAAAAAAGTAATCAAAGGAAAAGTATGACCCTAAATAGATCAATTTTTGGGCCTAATGATTGTGTGGATGTCCAGCCCACCTATTGGTGGATAAACACACTAAAATCAGCTTCATTGATGATTTCTAGCCATTGGATTTATTACCCAAAAAATACGCTTGAATCCAATCGCTAGAATCAATCCTAGCCATTGGAGGTTGGCCCATGTGATCTGTTCTCTTCATTTTTGGCCCACAACGACCACGATTGAACTGTCCATGGCGTGTGTGTTGTTTGTACATGACAGCAACTATAATGTTAACTTTGTCTTGTTCCACAGAACAGAAAATACCACATTAAATTTTGAAATTTTTTTGTAAAATATTAGAATCAATATTAAAACAAACCTCTTTGGAATTATATTATTTCAAAATCTATAGAATATTTGACGAATATTTTTGTATAGGACGTTGGGTAAATTCGAGTAACCAATTTTTTTGCAAAAGTACCAAAACGTGAATTAAACTATTTCCATTAATCTCAATATGAACAATTAGTTTAAAACTCTATATTACAATCAACTATCTTAAAATAAAATACTAGATTCATTTCTTCAAGTTTCTTCCATCATTCGACTCCACTTCATCTAGTGTATTCTTCTCACCAGGATCAATAAAACCTGAAATGGTGGTTATAGGAGTGAGCCGAACGCTCACTATAATTTTTACCCCAAAACATGATTCAAATAATACAGGATATACAGACATGTTCGCATAAATTAAATTGCCAAACACTAATATCATGGTTATAATAAATGCATAAATAATTAATCAAAAGTAATGCTGTCACGCCCGAGATCCGGGCACCTAAATTCGATCTGAATGCCTGAAAAATGACCAGTTTACTCAAGATCTAGGGTGTGATAAAAATAAAAAATAAAAATAAAATACTCCAAAATAATTTTTTTAAAATGACCATAATTCATAATAGATCAAAATAAAAATCTTTTGTGAAGGTGTTTTGGCTAAAACTTCTATTTGATAGGCTTTTTGAATTAACTTTTCATAATTTTAGCGGATATGCATAAAATTTTCTAAAAAATATAATTTAAATAAAAAATTATTTATTAATTCTCTACTATTAACAAATTATTTTAAACATTTTTTGTGAAGGCACTTTGCTCAAAAATACCATTTACTATTTTATTTTAACAAATTTTTACTCTCAACTAGTCCTATTGAGTTTTGTTGAAAAAGAACAGAATTTGATTTATGACAGAAACACTACACGTGGGTCAGATTATACATTTTATTAAAATACAAATAATAAAATAAAAGTATTAAATCAATCCATTCGGGTTCAAAATTGACCAATAAAGTCAAGATTCAATTTATTTCAATTATAAAACTAAAATAAATAAATAAAAATAGGCTTCTTCAATTAATGAACACTCAAATATTCTTTTGTATACCGTCTTTTGGTCCATCGTTTCTTCCATTCCCAAATAATCTGAAAAATATTATCGATTGAATCGTGAGCTTATGAAAACCCAATAAAATTTAATCACTACATCATATCTATGACAATTCTATCAATCAAAAGTTCATACGTAGAGTATAGGTATAGAACAAGAATGACAAATACTTCAAAATAAACTATGATCCGAAATTAATATGTACATGCAACTAATAACCCACCATGGGTCTCCTTCTCCTTCCCACGCCAAGAGTAGTTCAACCAAGAACTCTTCTACAGGGGTTTAGGGCTTTGCACCCAAAGACTCCAGGCCTTTCTGGCTTAAAAAATTTCAACCATTGGGATCAATCCTGCACTTCAAAAATGTATACAATTCAATATCTAACCATTCAATAAATCTTCAAAATTCTAATACATTCGAGTGCAATGCATATACAAAGAATATAACCCAAATTAATTAATCAAAAAATCATAGAAAAATATACTTACTTGTTATTACTTTCTCTTAGATTCGATAGAGATAGAAATGTGTAGTATATTTCTTTGATTATTGTCGGATGAAGTTATTCTTCTAGTATGTTATGCTTCGTGGTCTCATCAATATTGTTATCTCAATGGATGATGTCGAATGGTGACACGCTATGATGTTTCTAAGGCTTCGAAGGTTCTTCAAGTTCTTCTTTAATAGAGGTGCTTCAATGGAGAAAGAGGGAAAGAAAGATGAGAGAAATATTTGAGTAATGGTTTAGGGTTTGTAAGAGTTTACAAGCTCTTAATGCTTTAATAAATAGGTTTAGGAAAGTAGGATTTCTAATTTTAAGTGATTTTCATTACTTCAAAATGGGTGAATTTTATAACTCACTAAAAGGCTTATTTTAATATTGATATGGGTTAAAAATGGGCCAAAGGCTTATGGGTATCAAGTAGACTTCATTTAAGATTATTATTAAGCCTAAAAGGCCTCTAAATTAGCCTTACGGGCCCACCCAACAAGTATAACTTATTAATTACGACTATGTCACTAATAGACCATAATAGAAATATAGTTAATTATTATTGAAAATAAATTATAGAAAAAGAAATTAAGGAGTCAAATTCAACTTTTATAATTAATTTACTCAAAAATCTATGAACAAAAGTTCAGGGTATTATAAATACACAACCCACACAGGGGCCTCCTTCTTCACCCACACAGGGGGTCTTCCCGAGGTCTTCAGATCTTTCACCCTGGAGAACTCACTCTTAACTTACTTTATCGCTTCTGAATCAGAATAAAATACATGCCTTAATAATTAAATAATTATTCACTGAAATGATAATATCCACACAGGGGATCTCTAATATAAAATCGACTATCAATTATAGTTTAACAATAATTACATGCTCATAAATTAATGACTTGTATTGAAAGAATTATGAGAAGGGTACCTATATTAAACCTTTGTTGATCCTCTGGAATCTTTGTTGGATTACATGCTCACCAAATCCAAGATTGGTTAATGGAGGAGATGAAAGAAATTTGAGGTGGGAGTATTCTTTAACAAGTGAGGTGGCTAGGTTTTAGAGTGGGAGCCTCTTAAATAAATTATGTGAGTAGATGTAATATTAAGATTTTTGTATAAATTTTTTGGGAAGTCAATTCTTAGCTATTAGATTTAAAGTTGGTAAATGATTGAGATCAATTAGGTTTTTGGTTCATAATAGAGTTTAAGGTTTGAAAGATTCTCTCAATCTTTTATGAAATATATAACAACTTCTATTTTATCTCAAATTAAAAGTGATTTTCATAACTCTAAAATGGATAAATTTTATTACCTACTAAAAAGTTAATATTAAGTTGGATATGGGCCAGAAATGAGCCCAAAGCCTATATATCAATTGGGCTTTAATTTAGGCCTACAAGGTCTCTAAATTGTCTAAAAGGCCCACTATACTAATTTTTATTCAAACAACATGCAACCAAACATTAATATTTAATATTTATTAACTAAATATCATTACTATAACTAAAAAAATAATTTAAATTTCTAAAATATCTTCAAAAAATTCAGGATATTACAACCATATATATGAAATTAATTAAATAAAAAAATTAAGTTGTTAAATTGTAGAGATTGGTAATAAAAGAAAAGAAAATTAGAAAGTGCTTAGGGTTACACATTCTCCCCTTTGGGGAGAGGGAGGCTTTAAATATCTTCCAAGAGTTCTCTAGAGACTTTTGTTAACAAAGGAAACTCTTGTTCATGAAAAATGAATAAAAGTAAAGAGATTTTTAGAATTTTGAAAGTTCTCTAGCAACTAAACTAAATTAGAAACTTGTGAGATTTCTCTCAACCAAATATAGAAGTTCTAAAACCTATTTTATAAACTCAATAGAGGAGAGAAAAGGGCTACACGTTTTGGGTATTGGAGTTCTCTCAAGGGTGAAAAATTTATTATCAAGAGACCAAGCTCTCTTTCTCAACTTCTCTCTTGATCTTAGTTTGAGCATCACCATTCAAGTACACTTTGATTTTGATTTTTCACCATGAAATCTAGTCTTTTAATATTTTAAACCCCATGATCTCTACTTGATCTTAGTTTGAGCATCACCATTCAAGTACACTTTGATTTTGATTTTTCACCATGAAATCTAGTCTTTTAATATTTTAAACCCCATGATCTCTATGTTACATGATTGATATCCCATGTGTACCTATATCCTATGTTTGGTTTTTATGTTTTTATTACTCATGATGATCTGATGGTTAGAATCTCATGCTTTCTTGTAATTTATGATTGATCTTTATGTAAAATGATTTATCGTTGTTATATAATGGTAGATCTTGCACGACTTCTCATATCTAATGGTATATTTTAAGGAATCATAATTGATTTGGATGATCGCATGGATGATCATACTTGAATTGGCATATTTTATGGTTGATCTTGAGTTATCTTACATCTATGTGCATAATCACGTGGTATAACATGACTTTCATGCAATGGGTAAGGGAATTGGAGTTTGGGTTGTTCTCACATTATCTGGGTCGGTCCCATATATATATTATACATCGGGTTGATCCCTTATAAGACCGGATTCTAAAAAAAATATTGAAGGAGAAGGGGGTGGGTTTTGATAATTACATTACATTCATCATCATCATGAAATTTCTTATATGATTGAATAATGATTTTGGTTAATTCATTAAAATCCAAGATGCATGTGTTATCATCATGATCATATTGTGTACACGTGGACCCTATTGGGCTTTTTAGCTCACGGTTTACTATCAACAAACTTTCAGATGAATTGGAACCATATGATGGAGAGGACCCTGCGGTTGACGGATCGATCGAGGGCGGAGATTACTCGAAGGAGGCTTAGGCTTTTTTAATAACTTTTACCAATGTATTGGACACTTAATTTGGTTTGATTCTGGTTTAATGGTTGGGATTTAATGATTGTAAATTTTAAATTTCGATTGGTGACTTTTTGCCCTTTATTAAAAAAATTGAATTTTTCTGTCATCCCGGATGAAAACGGGCATAACTTTCTCTTCCAATAATGTTTATACCTCATTCCAAAGCCATTCTTTTTTTTTTGTAGTTACCATCGTGGGGATGAAGTCATGTGAAACCTGAACCTGGTCAAGCTGGTAAAGGGGATTTCTACTCCTGGCACACTGCTCAAAGGAAGATATCTACCTGTGTGGGTTTGACCCCACGACCTCTCGAAAGAGGTGGATACACACCAACCATTCCAAAGCCATTCAACTCATAATAGATGGTAATTTTTTTCATGATTTGTGGATGTTTCTACTGATCTGAGCAGACATTCAAAGTCGGAATAACCGGACTGGTTCTATGCATACATGACGTAACAGTCACTTCGTGACCCATTTTGACCCTAACAGACCTTAAAATCTTGAATTTTGTAAAACAAAAAAAGCGTAGGATTTTCAGTTAGCTTTTTATAAATATGTGGTCAGTCTCAAGATTCCATCCTAGTCAACGGGATAGTCAGTTTTACTGACTACTGTATGCAATCGGCAGCGCTTGGATGCATTGATAAGCCACATAACGATTCCTCCATTTTCACTAAAATATTGTACAATACCCTATAAATATTATTGGATAGGAAAATCATACATTTTGAGTAGATCATGATAGACTATTCACTTGCCTTTTTGGACTTAAATAAAAATCCATCAACGCCAAATTTAATTACTAGCCCTGTCATAAAAATTAAAATTTTAAACTTATGAAGCAAGATTCATCACTATGAATTATTTGTGGAACCTTAAATGATTGTGAGTATGTCAATGGTTATGACCTAATATCCTATAAGATTGAATGATAGTCATCCAACGAAATAAATTATTCCGCTAAAACTAATGTTTTGTTAAAACTTAACGCACGTACAAGTTGAAAGGGTAAAATACTAATCAACTTTACGTCTAGTCACGGTAAGTGGAAAGGATTCATATTTAGCGATCATGTTAGGATTCAGGTACGGGTCGACTGATGGATTGTTAGGTTGAATCCGGGTGTCCAGATTTAGGGCATGAAAGAAAGTGGTTGAGTTGCTAAAGAAAGATTTGAATTTAGAGGGGAGAAGGAAAGTCTCGTAGTTTGGTGGAAATAGCCAATGGTAACCATCTTTAACTGTTACATCTCTTAAAGATGAAGAAGCCCATTTAGGCTGCATTTGGGTAAACTTATGACTTATCATAAGTGTTTATCTAGTAGCAGTTATATGAAAGTGCTTAAGTTAAGCTATCTTGGCCGTTTGGTAATCATATAAAAATAGAGCTTTTCTTTAAAAGTCATTTTACGATGTTCGTTAAAAAAATGTTTTTTTGGTGGAAAATACCTATTTTACCCCTAAATCCATAATAATACACTGATCAAACTAATTTTTGGAGTGTAGGTCTACCAAGAAGTGGACCAAACATCCATAAGGTCACCTGAAGATGACCACGTGATGCGGAGAATTTTAAAAATGTCGTTCACTTAAAAACACATGACGCTTAAAAACCATGTGGCACACTCTTTGAAACCAATGACCATGTGGCATAATCTTAGAGACCAATGACCATATCGATGTTTGGCCCATTCCTATAGTTGGACCTACATCCCAAAAATCAACATGATTGGTGATTTATAACCATTATATTTTTGTCTTTTTTATGGGTTGATTTTCAACTGTGGGATTCGAGCATTATTTTGGGATATTCAAATCCAACTTCTAGAATATAAAGAATAATTTCTTATTCTAATTTTGGCAAAGATTCCGTGTGACATAAACATTCTTGTAACCATTCCTATGAGCACTAGCGTGGCTTCGAAGTTGTCGTAGTACGCATTCTTCGCCGATTACGTGAAGACTAAAAGACGAAGATCGCAAGAATCAGACGATTGACGACTTGAGTCATCTAAGTAATTGTTATTCACTCGTTGAAGATCGTGTCCACTCGCATACGAAGGTAATAGACTTAGTGACCATAGGAATAGGATATTAAAATCTTTTTAATGGTTGAACTAAATAAAAGGACAAACCCAAGTCAAATTCATGCTCTTAGAAGTAATATTATTATTGACTCAGGAAATTTCAACCGATTGGAGTTTACTCTACAATCGATTGGACCAGTCTGATCGATTGGACTCTTTGAGTACAATTGATTGGACCATCCGGGACAAAACTTCCATAGTATACAATTGAATGGACCATCAGGGACAAAACTTCCATAGTATACAATCGATTGGACCATGAGTACAATCGATTGTAATGACGAACAAAAACTCATCCACATAGTACAATCGATTGGGCTATATATACAATCGATTTGCCTAGAGTCCGATCGATTGGACCAAGTGTACAATCGATTGGACTTCGCAGAAATTGTCAAATTTTAGATCTAGTTTTTGTGCTCCCTCTATCCCACTACTTCCACGACCTTGGGGTTCCATATTCTTATAAATAGAGTACTCTTGAGCTAAACAAAATACACAACAAGAGAGAAAAGAGTTGGCTTTCTAAATTAAAAATAGTCATTGTTTAAAGAGAAAAAGCCCTAGCTTTCACTGTTTACCTTGTGAAGTATTTCTCTTCCTTAAGATCAAAGCTTAGCTTGATCCTTACTCTGCTTAGGTTTTCTATTTAGGACCTTAACCTAGTTAGTCAGAAAGTAGCAGTGTGACTCGACACCATTTGAGCAACTTGGGGTTCAGGGTGTACTGAATCTTTCACCTTCAATAGAGACTGGAGTGTTGAGAATTAAGATTGGGGTGTACTAATCGAATATAGGTTTGAGGTATACTAAACTGAACAAGCGGCAATGGCTTCGTGATTGGGAGGACGTGCGTAGATTTATAGCATAGAGCCAGGGGACGTAGACGCATCTGTAGTAAGCCTTGGCTAAAGTTGAAAGCTGTATTTGCAACGGTGCTATGTAGGTAACTTTTGTAACTCGTAACTTTCCATTTAGTGATACTTTCCGTCTAGACGTGGTCCCGTGGTTTTTCCTCTGCTAAGGTTTCCACGTAAAAACTCTTTGTTTTGTAGATTGTTTAATTGTTTGTTCTGTTAATTGTTTTGATTAACCCAAATGACAAATAAGAGAATATATCACGGAGATATATTTGATTCGAGTCAATTGAGGTAATCTTTCATTTATCAATCAACTGTTTCGTTGTGGCATGTGAGTTCATCACCCTACCAGACTAGTAAAATTATTTAAGTTAAAGTAAATTGTTATACCTAAACAACCCCCCCTTCTAGTTATTCTGAATAAAGAGAACGGACTTTCATAGAATTCACCGATTTGGTTGATTTTTGGTATTTAGGTCCACCTAGGGATGGACCAAACATCCATAAGGTCATTTGTCTCTAAGGATGTGATATTCGCTCAAAAGTGCTTATTTTAAGCAATTATCCTTTTAGCGTTATTGCATTCTCCTACGTAAACTGCTCTAATTATCCACTTTTCTATGTAAGAGTCTATCTCATTGCGTAGAACACACTTTTCTGGACGAAATGGTATATTTGCATGCATTAAACACATTTTCGGAAGTCTAGATATGAAGTCATTCTGATAGAGTCTCATTACGCGCTTCTTCTGTCGCAGGAAACCCCGATGGGACGATTCTCGAGACTTGTGGGCCCAAATCGATCATGAAAGCCCATTATCAAAGCTTAAAGAGCCCACATACTATGACTAGAAGATATGGGCCAAATATGGGCTGAATAAGAGGACCAAAAAGCCGGCCCAAAGAACGAAGAGAGCAGGAGAGCCAATGACCAAGAGACGGACCAAAGCGTTTAAAGCCACATGAGTCAGCAAGGAATGATAGTCGACTCTACTGGAGAAGCGTGAGGATGGTCACAGTGAAGACCAGGGTTCCAGACCCTCCGCCAGTGCTTTTTTCCATTTTTTTGATACTTTTTCTCTCATCTCTTCTTATTCTCTCTCTCTCTTCATCTCTCGATCCTCGAATCTACTGACCTAACCCCAGAACTCCTACCCTTCGGCTCTATCTCATCTCCCTTAGCTTTCTGACCGTTGGATCTTCCATCGGACCGTTGGATCTTCAATCGAACCGTTGGATCTCTCTAGATCTGTCGATCTACCAATCTGGGTCCCAATCAAGTCACCATCCATCCGATCGCCATCAGAATGTCTGTCACATCATCTTGTGAGACGATGGACATCATCAGTCCATGTGGGCCAATAGCCGGGCCCATCATCATCGACCCGCTGTCCGACCAGTTAGTGGACCCCGTGAATTTCAAAATAATTTTAATTAAAAAATGGGGGGTCCACTAATTGGGGAGATTCCCCATAGAAAAGTAGGTTTTTACTTAAAAAAAAAAAAAAAATTATTTTTTTATTTTCAAAAAATACCCTATTTCCATTAATGGAAATAGGGAGCTTTATAAGAGGAGGGAGAAGGGTTCGTTCGAACCCTAATCCCCCTCCAATCTCTTCTATTCTCTCCCCCTATCAATCCCGCATGGATCCCTTCACCCTTAGCCCCATTTTTTCCTTTTCTTCTCCACCTTCTTCTTTTCATCTTCCTCTTTTATTCTCGCCGGAGTTGCAGAACTCCGGCCATCTGCAACTCCATTTTTTCCCCCGTCTCTCCATCTCCTTTGCCCCAGGCTGATCACCAACACCTTTATAAAAGCCAACGGGGGGATCCCACGTGATTGCAACTTCGGTTGCTGCCTACACCGTCTACCACCACCGTTTCACACCGCCTCCCACCGGACTGGTGCACCACCGTTCTCAGCCCTTGCCGCCATCACCATTCCAGCTCTAAATCGTTACCGCCCCTCCCTCTCTCCACACGTCCAAGGATCTCAAGAAGGCTACTGCCCTCAAGACCTCTCCTTTCTTCCACGTTCTCCTCTCAAGAACCCTCAGTCGTTCCCTCCTCTTCTCCCCAAAGCAAAAAAAAAAAAAACCAGAAAAAAAAGAGAGAAGGAGAAAAGAAGGAGAGGAAGCCGTTAGACTTACCTCCATTGGACTGGTGTGCACCAGCCACCGCCCCCACACTCTCTAACGTGCTGGAGTTGCAACCTGCAACTCCAGTCCGTTTTGCTCAAAAACCAGAAAAAAAAAAAAAAAAGAGAAAAAGAAAGGAAAGAGAGAAGAGAAGAGAAGAGAGGAGGAGAGGACTCCTACCTGCTGGAGTGCAAGCCCAGCTCGCCCTCCCCTTCCTCGTTGCTGCCTCTTGCAACGCCTCCACACAGACAGCATCTCCATCCACCGCCTCTACCGCCCTACAGCCTGCACCACCGTTGATCCAACCTCCATTCACCAACAGCACAACCGTGCTTCACCATCACTACCGTCCCCCTACTGCCACCATCATCCCCAGCCACTTGGCCAAGCCGTCAAAACCCCTCTCCCTCACTTCACCGTTCTCTCTCTCTGTCAGAAGAAAAGAAACAAAAACGAAAAAAAAAAAAAAAAAAGGGAAGAGTTAATAGAGAAGAAGAGAGGAGGAAGCCGACTTGCTCCTCAACTTGCAGGCCACTACAACATCAGCCACCACCATCCAGCCGCTCTCTCCTTTGGCCGATCCTAATCACTTAGAGTAAGTGGTCATGAGTTTTCTTTTTCTCTCTAGATCTCTCTAGTCTCTTCTCTCTCTCTAAAAATTCATACTCTCTCTCCTCTTATTCTCTTCCTCTCTCTAGTTCTTACGGCTTGATAGTTTAATCCTTTTAGTTCTTTTTATGTTTAGTTCGCAATTTTGATTGAGAATATTGTAAGAAAGTTATTATTTCAATAAATTCTAGTATTACTTCATTGTGTTAGTTATTTTCTTTTTAATCTTATGGCAATTTCTCTCTCTAGAAATCACTAAGCATGTTTTAAATCCATCACCATTCTCACCTCTCCATGTTTTCTTGATAAAAATCCGTCATTGCATGTTCATGAGTCGCGCTAACTAACCCCGAGTGCGGATCGACATCCGACACGAGCCACTGTACAACCCTGTGATTTTTGCAGGATTTGAGTGAAAAAGAATCGGATAATTACAAATATTGTTGAGATCTAGGATTTCCGTAACCAACGACGCGGGAAAAGCCTACTTTCAGGATGTGCCATGTGGCATTTTTAAGTGCAGTCAGGTTGCGCATATCAAAATTAAAAAACAACACACCGGGTGCGTTGTTTTTGGAAATGTAATTTTTTTCCCCAAAAAATATAGATGATCTACTGAGCTACTCCTCTAAGCAGCCTTCTCAACAGACAAGCCTTATTTTTTCCTCCCTTCATAAGATGTTCTATCTACGCAACTTCATAATGGAAGTAATAATTGAATATAATATAATAAAAAATATTAACATGAATGAAAAAAACATTTTACATCTTTGGCTAAATTGAGGGTCAAAATTGATGACCTAGGTTTTCACTTGCTGGTCACCGTTAAAGAAATAAAATATAACAAATGCCATAAGCATTTGATCCAAATTTCAGGAGATCGAACTTGAGTACTCATAATCCATTACCCTTTCACTATCTTCAACACGCATTCTTTCTCAAAGAGATTCCCCTTTTGAGCTGACCATGGCACCTCAGCCTTGATGAGAGGGAATATACAAGAGAGCTAATTCCAAATGGAAGCAACACATGCACAAAATAGATCTCTACATAAGAAAGCAAGCACAATTATAAAATAAAAATAACCAAATTACTTCTACAGGAAGTTTCAAAACACCGCACTTCAATTCTTTCAAAGCTTTTCTCTTAAAATAATTACATCAACATCCTAACCTTGTCCTCGAAAATAATATTATTTCTTTCTTTCTAAATACCTCAACATATAACAAAAAGGGACAATTTCTAGAGTATGTGACCTCCTCAGATGTTGAAACTGTCATAAGGCCAACCTTGTAGAACTTCAATTACACTCATAAGAATTGTCCAACATAATCCATAGAGCCAAAAGAATATTCGCCACTCTTCACTAGTGAAACAACAATGAAGAAGCAAATGGTCCATGGTCTCTCCAATTCTCTTACAAAATGCATCATTAAAGGAAAAAAAAAGGCACCTAGCTGTAAATTGTAAGTAGGTAGATTGTTCTAGATTTAACATGTGTAACATATATAGTTTATGGCATTGATATCTCATATATGTGTGTTGCATCTAAATCTTCATGTAACATAATTATGTTTTACAAAACAATCATTTGATGTTTTGAAGACTTTTAAGGTTTTCTAACATTTGAAACAAATTTTATACAACAAATTAATCAGGCTTTGAAGATTAAATAAAGTTCATTTTTTCTCGAATCCACATAATTTAAGATCGACAAAACAACTAAACATAACTTTGTCATGTGCATGCCCAACACAACCGAAATCTAAATTGCAAGAAATTGAAGTTCATGATAGTTGATAGACAATACTTGAGTTCTATGGACTTCTCGTGACCTTTCGCCTCGAGCAACTCATCCATCACTGAGAATGGAACGAAAAATCCCCAAAGTCACGTACAATGGTGCACGAGCCCCCACACATTGCTCCCCAAGTACCATCTGATATTCGCTCAAAAGTGCTTATTTTAAGCACTTATCCTGTTAGCGTTATCGCACTCTCCTACGTAAAACTGCTCTAATTATCCACTTTTCTACGTAAGAGTCTATCTCATTGCGTAAAACACACTTTACTGGACGAAATGGTATATTTGCATGCATTAAACACATTTTCGGAAGTCTAAATATTAAGCCGTTCTGATAAAATCTCATTACGCGCTTCTTCTGTCGCAGGAAACCCCGATGGGACGATTTTCGAGACTTGTGGGCCCAAATCGATCATGAAAGCCCATTATCAAAGCTTAACAAGCCCACATGCTATAACTAGAAGATATGGGCCAAATATGGGCTGAATAAGAGGACCAAAAAGTCGGCCCAAAGAACGAAGAGAGTAGGAGAGCCAATGACCAAGAGACGGACCAAAGCGTTTAAAGCCACATGAGTCAGCAAAGAATGATGGTCGACTCTACTGGAGAAGCGTGAGGATGGTCACAGTGAAGAACAGGGTTCCAGACCCTCCGCCAGTGCTTTTTTCCATTTTTTTTGATACTTTTTCTCTCATCTCTCCTTATTCTCTCTCTCTCTTCATCTCTCGATCCTCGAATTTACTGACCTAACCCCAGAACTCCTGCCTATCAGCTCTATCTCATCTCCCTTAGCTTTCTGACCGTTGGATCTTCCATCGGACCGTTGGATCTTCAATCGGACCGTTGGATCTCTCTAGATCCGTCGATCTACCAATCTGAGTCCCAATCAAGTCACCATCCATCCGATCGCCATCAGACTGTCTGTCACATCATTCTGTGAGATGATGGACATCATCAACCCATGAGGGCCAATAGCCGGGCCCATCTTCATCGACCCACTGACCGACCAGTTAGTGGACCCCGCGAATTTCAAAAATAATTTTAATTAAATGGGGGGTCCACTAATTGGGGAGATTCCCCATAGAAAAGTAGCATTTTACTTAAAAAAAAAAATATATATATATTTTTTTTTTCCTAAAAATCCTAATTTCCATTAATGGAAATTAGGAGCTTATATAAAGGGGGAAGGAGGGGGACGAACCCTAATTTTAAAAGCCCTTTTCTCCTCTCCTTCCCCCCACATCATTCCTCCTCCTTCCCTCCCATCTTCCTCTTCTTTTTCTTTTCGTTTCACATCTTCTTCTTCATCTTCATCTTCATCTTCTCCGGCGGACTGAACCAGTCCGTCGTACACAACCTGCAACACGCTAATCCCCCTCAAATCTTCTCCTTTCTCTCCCCTTCTTACGTTTTTCACTCTTGAAGAGAACCCTAATCTCTATCAACCTAACCCCAACTCTCTTCTTCATAATCAACTCTCTACCCTCTCTCTCAATCTCACGGCCGTTAACCTCATCTGTCCTTCTCTCTCACCGCCTTCATCAACTACCCTTCTTGCTGGACGAACCAGCAACAAACCCACGGCCTGCTAAGGTGATCTCCATGACCTGCAACTCTGAGTTGCAGGTCTGAAACGTCTTGAAGGGTGCTGCTCCTCCCTAATGCATCTCTCTTCTCGAGCGTTCTGCAACTCCAACTCCGGCGAAGAACAAGCAATGGCTGCACCTGCAACCTGCAACAACGCTGCCTCTCCTCCCCATTCTTGCCGCTCCATCATCCAACAACGTGAGCCATAGAGGACAACAACCAGTTATCCTCTCTCCTAGCCGCTGCAAGTCCACCATGCACCAGCAGCTACCACGCACCACCATCTCTCACCGTCATCTCCCTCCACCACGGTAAGCCTTCCACGCACAGCCACTCACGGCCACCTACCACATCTCCAGCGTGCATGCTCTCCATCAACTCCACCCACTAGTGCCAAGATCTCCGGCGATCTCTACTCATGGCCAGCAAGCATGGTGTAGTCGGGCTCACTATTATGGCCTACCTATTTGCTACTCATCCTCTCCCATTAGTAAGTTGGTAAGATTCTCTCTCTTCTCACTTTCTCTCTCCACTATGTTTTTCTCTATCTCAAACCCTTGTTCTCTCTACTTCTCTCTCTCCCTTATACTTTTTCTCTATCTCTAGCCATTCTTCATCTCTCTCTCTTGTTTCTTTCTCTATCACTTTCTTTATTAGCTTTCTAGTTTAGTTTTTATTGCTTATTTTGATTCAAATATTGGAATAACTTTCGGATTAATGAATTAATGGAACTTGTCTTTATTTTCATGTTCTTATTGTTAGTATAAAAGTCTCTTTTTAAAAATCACAAATCATGTTTTAAAATCACACAAATCCACCACTCTCACCCTTCCACCAATATTTTCCACAATCTCTAACAAAAATTCGTCATTTTATGTTCTTATTTGCGCTAATCCGACTAATCCCGAGTGCGGATCGACATCCGACACGAATCCCTATACAAATCTATCAATTTTGCAGGATAATCGGATAAAAACTACAAAAATGTGTTGAAGTTAGGGTCGTTCTTTCAACGACGGAATAACCCAACTTTCAAATGGCGCCGCTGCCGCTCGGGTGTTCGGGAGTGCGAAAAAAGACGTAAAGACGGAATTGGAAAGTTGCTGAAGCGGAAAGCTGCTCAATTTTGCCAGCCCAACCTTTTCGGGAAACTTTCTATTTTTTATTTTTGTTGATTTTTAGCAGTTTTTAAATTACTATTTTTAATGCCTCGGAAGGCCGAGTGCAATTTGTAATAATTTAGGAATTTTACTGCTTTCCATATAACTGCTAGATCTTGTTCTAGGGTTTTTTAGAAACCCTAGATTAAGTGAAAAATACCAAAAAAATAATAAATTCAAAATTCAAAAAAATTAGGGTTTCATATTCTGCAGATTTTTAGAAATCACCAATCAAGGATTTGCGATTTTTGGAAAGATTCTAAAATCTTGAAACTTTGCTAAATTAGGGTTTCCCCTCTTAGAAGTTTCCTCTTTAGAAGTATTTCTATCTTTAGAAATCTTCCGAATTTGGAAAAGTCTGCAAAAGGAAACACCCCAAATCTAGCAGAATTTCAATTTTGGGAAATTTCCCAAAATTATAAGGGATCTCGCAATCAAATCTTTCTTGGAAGATCTCCACAGTTCGGGAAACTTTCCAATCTAGGTATTTTCCAATCTGGGAATTCCTAAATTTTAACCCATCTCGAATTTGGAAATTAATTCAAAAACTTGCTTAAATCCAGTGCTTGTTCAGTGAACCCTAAAAAGGCAAGGATCTTCCAAACAGAATCCCGTATACCTAGACCGTGCGATCTAACTTTTCTGCAGGAAAACGATCTAGTGTGGGTAGGGAGCGAAAGCTTAAAGAGGTGGAGTCGGGCCCAAGCCCATTAGGATACCCCTCTCTAACCCACGGAGGCGACCCCGTGGCGTGGCCCACGGGAGGTAAGTCTCTATCCTCGCCTTGAGTGCGATACAGAGCAATTTGGGTAAATCATTGCCGCTTGTCTATTTGCTTTCGCATACATATTATTCGACTTGCGTGGCGTGGCCGTTAATCAATCAACTCTAAGAGAGCAGACCCAGCTCCAAATTGAAACTGGTGGGATTTCATCACCCACCTCATCATTCCAACTGATTTGATCCCAAGGCTCCATTTAATTAAAAAGAATCAAGAAGTAGAGCCAATTAGCCCGGTGTTCGAGGAAAAATCCACACAAAGCAAACCCGCTTAACATCCAATCGAAATAAGACCACGAGCGCGGGTCCCTGTTGTCTAACACACCCATAAGTCCCTGCTACTCAAGTACACTGAGCTCGACGTGGCATCTTGGACTATTCGGCGGTTAGTTACGTGTGGACTAGGAACACGCACCAACCCTAGCTTAACCCGAGGGAACACTCTTCTTATACACTTGACCAATCCGGTTAGTCTGGGACGTACTTAAGTCAGCCATTGTGCCGCACGTCTGTCTAGGCTTCGGATTGCCTTGTTGTTAACTAGAGTTAGTACTAAAGGATTCGCTCTGAAGAGTGTAGCCTGGTGAGAACCTCTGAGTGCAAAACAGTTAGTCCGGCGGTTAAAAGATAAACCAGTGGTCCGCCCACTGTCATAATCTACTCTAGCCCCAAAACTAACTAAGATAATTCCTAAAATATATCCTGATTGCTTAGAATAGGATTATCTGTGCTTGGTGTGCATCATTTAGGATAGTGTTCCTCTCTGGCAACTTTTTGCCAAGTATAGAGCTTGCCTCATTCGCGTATGCCCGTTTGGAATCGTCCGAACAAGCGCTTGATTCGATCTGAGAATCACGTCCCTACAGTGGATCCTCCACTAAATTCTTCCCCATCTCTTTCCCCACCCGCCTCCCCCAGTACTACTACCTTTGTAGTCATGGCAGTCGAACGACCTCTTATCGAGACGTTCGCTCCTATCTCTGCCAATCCGCCCACTTGCATTGTTCTCCCACCTACTACTGCGGTACAATTTGAGATCAGGCCACAGACGATCCAAATGCTGCCAACCTTTCGTGGTCTCCCAAGAGAAGACCCATATTCCCATATTAGGGAATTCCAACATGTCATCCTACTTTTCAAGAATCAGAACCTCGATGATGACAATGTCCGTCTGCGAGTTTTCCCATTCTCGCTCAAAGACCGAGCCTCAGATTGGCTCTACTCCTTACCCGCTGATTCAATCAGCAGTTGGAAAGAGTTGGTGGGCAAATTCATGTCTAAATTCTACCCCATGACTCGGACCAACCAAATGAAGCAACTCATCCAGGACTTTCGACAAAAGTCCGATGAGAAATTTTTTGAAGCGTGGGATAGATTCCAAGACTACCTGACTAAGTGCCCCCACCATAGCATCGACAAGGGCAATCTTGTCCATGTCTTCTACAAGGGACTTACTGATGAGTCCCGGACCATGGTAGAGTCAATGTGCCAAGGAAAATTCCTGCACCAAACTCCGACCGATGCATACAAATTCTTGGGAGAGTTAGGAGAAAACTCTCAACATTGGACGACTGACTCAGAGTTCAGTCGAACCACTTCGGTCCAAAGGACAACCAAGGGACATGATGCTACAGCTGATACTGAGCTTCGATCTGTCATTCAAGAGTTGAGCAAGTCAGTCTCGGCACTGGCTGTGTCTGTACAAAAGCCTACTCAACAATCTACCCCAGTCATGCATGTGGGACACGAGAGCCCTATGGAATCCTGCACCCTCTGTCTGCAACCCTCCCATACTACTGAGCATTGTCCTTTGAATGAAGGATGGTCTAATACTCTTCAGGAAGAAGTTTGTGCTTTCAGCACATACAAACCACCCACTCAGAACTCGTATAGTCAATCTTATCATCCGGACACGAGGAACCACCCTAACTTCTCTTGGAGGCCTCAATCTACTCAACCACAAGCTCAACCTCCACGTCAACCTCAGGGCATGTATCCTCCTGGGTTCAATCAACCCAATAGGCAATTCAATCAGGGACAATACCAGCAGAATCAATACCCATCTAATCAGAACCAGCAGTTCCAACAGGGTCAATACTCTGGACAATCGAGCACATTTCAGAATCAGCAAAGAGTTCCCCAGAACTTTCAGAACCAACAGATTGTCCCAACGAATTCTTTCGCCTATAACTATAATGCCCCGATGAGCTCGAGTCGCGAGTTGGTGCCTCAGCTCCCATTAGCTGCTCCCCAACAGTCGGTCCCCAAATCCGATATTGAAGACCTTCTAGCTCAACTCATTACTCAGCAACAACAATCTATGCAACGCCTAGAGCAACAGCAACAACAATCCATGCTTCGTCTAGAGCAACGCTTAGGCAACCTGGAAGCTGAGAAAGCTAAAGGCATCTTTCCTAGCCAACCCATTGCCAACCCTAAAGGAAATGCCAAAGGGGCAGTATATGAGATCGGATCCCAATCTCAAAGCCAGAATGAGAAGTGTCAAGGGGAGGTGCAAGCTGTAACCACCCTACGATCTGGAAAAACTGTGGACATGGGAGTCCAACCACCACCGGTGCCATCTCCGGCACCCATCACTCGCACAGAGGAAACTAGTCCTAATCCTACCTCTGCTTCTTCTACCTCTGCACCAACATCAGATATCCCTGTGTAGAAATCTAAGGCTAAAGACAAATCCATTTGTCGAGTAAAGCCTCCCTTCCCGGACAGACTTGTCCAAGATAAGCGGGATCAGCAATTCTCTGAGATCTTAGATGTCTTTAAAGACGTCCAGATCAATATCCCATTCCTTTCTGCTATCAAGCAAATCCCTTCCTATGCCAAATTCCTCAAGGACTTGTGCACAGTTAAGCGGCGTACGCATGTACCCAAAGCTGCCTTCTTGGCCGAAAAAGCTACCGCGTTCATTCAACGCAACAGTGTGATCAAACACAAGGATCCAGGTAGCCCTACTGTCCAATGTGAAATTGGTGACAACTTTAGCTGCACTGCCTTGCTAGATTTAGGGGCTAGCGTTAACCTCATACCGTTCTCGGTATATCAGCAGTTAGGACTGAAAGATATTAAGCCTACCAATGTCACCCTAAAATTAGCTGATCAGTCCATCAAGATTCCTAGAGGAATTATTGAAGATGTCCTAGTAAAAGTTGCTAACTTTTATTATCCTGTGGACTTTATCATTCTAGACACCGAGCCGTGTCAGGATAACCGCATTCCGGTCATCTTAGGCCGTCCATTCCTTGCCACCGCGAACGCACACATCGGGTGCCGGGACGGAAACATGTCCATTGCTTTTGGTAACCTCAAAGCTGAGGTCAACATCTTTCGTTTAATGCAACAAGATGCCGATCGCGAAGTGACCGATGAAATGTGTGCCGTTGAGAGTCTAATCCCGGACTCCACCGAAGATATTCTTAAGCAGTGTCTAGAACACTTTGGAGCTGACTTTGCAATAGAGTCAGCTATTTCTGATCTCAATGATCTTTTGGAGACTGCTCCACTGATAGAGATCCCCGCTCCTCTCATCGAGTTCGAGCCTCTGATAACCATGGCCAGAGAACCCATCATTCCTTTACCTACTGAAGTCAAACCTCTTCAATCCGTGTCTTCTGTGACACCTATTTCTACTTCATCTGCTCCAATATTGGAGCTTAAGCCTCTTCCCACAGATCTTTCCTATGCCTATCTGGGTCCTAAGGAAACCTACCCTGTCATTATTGCTTCCGCTTTGTCTGAGAGTGAACGTAAGAAACTTCTCGAGCTGCTCAACGAGCACAAATCTGCGATCGGTTGGACTATAGATGATATCCGAGGCATAGACCCCTCGGTGTGCCAACATCACATCTATCTCGAGGATGAATCCAAAACCTCTCGAGAACACCAGAGGAGGTTGAACCCCGTCTTGAAGGATGTAGTCCGGGATGAGGTCCTTAAACTGTTAGATGCGGGTATCATTTATCCCATCTCCGATAGCAAATGGGTGAGTCCTATTCATGTCGTCCCTAAAAAGGCAGGATTCACAGTTGTGGAAAATGAGAACAAGGAAATGGTAACCCAACGCCTGAAGAAAGGGTGGAGAGTCTGCATCGATTACCGACGACTCAACACCAACACTAGGAAGGACCATTTTCCTTTACCCTTCATAGACCAGATGTTGGAGAGACTAGCAGGTCACTCCTATTACTGCTTCCTTGATGGTTACTCAGGGTATAATCAAATACCAATCGCCCCGGAGGATCACGAGAAGACAACCTTCACTTGTCCCTTTGGCACTTTTGCCTACAAGCGCATGCCCTTTGGCCTCTGCAATGCACCCGCAACCTTTCAAAGGTGTATGATGAGCATATTCTCTGACATGGTGGAAAAATTCCTCGAAGTCTTTATGGACGACTTCTCAGTTTTTGGGTCATCCTTTGATGACTGTCTGAACCATCTAGGGCTTGTACTTCACCGCTGTCAGGACAAGCGACTTGTCCTCAATTGGGAGAAATGCCACTTCATGGTGAAGAAGGGCATTGTTCTGGGACATGTCATTTCCCATCAGGGCATTGAGGTCGACAAAGCAAAAATCGATATCATCTCGACCTTGCCCATTCCTAAGTCCGTGCGTGACATCCGATCCTTTTTGGGACACGGAGGATTCTATAGGCGATTCATCAAGGACTTCTCTCAAATCGCTCGACCTCTGTCCCATCTTCTGGCTAAAGATAGTCCTTTCGACTTTAATGCTGACTGTGTCAAGGCATTTGAGCGTCTCAAATCTGAGCTCACTACTGCGCCCATTATCCGTCCCCCGGACTGGACTCTACCTTTCGAGGTAATGTGCGATGCTTCTGACTACGCGTTAGGAGCCGTTCTAGGGCAGAGAGTTGACAAAAGGTCACACGTGATCTACTACGCGAGCAAAACTCTTAACTCTGCCCAAATGAATTACTCTACCACTGAGAAAGAACTCCTGGCGGTAGTCTTCGCCCTTGATAAATTCCGTCAGTACCTCTTAGCCACTAAGGTGGTTGTGTACACTGATCATGCAGCCCTTCGTTATCTCATGTCGAAAAAGGAAACTAAGCCTCGATTAATTCGATGGATTCTCTTACTGCAGGAATTCGACCTCGAGATTAAGGATAAGAAAGGAACTGAGAATGTAGTGGCTGATCACTTGTCTAGACTGACTTTAGAGTCATCCTTCGACACCCAGCCCATCCCTGAAACCTTTCCAGACGAACAACTGTTCGCCATTTCTGTTAATCCTTGGTACGCTGACATTGTCAACTACCTTGTCACCGAAGAAATGCCTTCACACTAGTCAAAACAGGACAAAAGCCAATTCCTAGCAAGAGTTAAGTACTACTCTTGGGATGACCCTTATTTGTATAAATATTGTCCTGACCAAATCATTCGTCTCTGTGTCCCTGAGTCGGACCAACTCAATATCTTGTCCTCGTGTCATGACCAACCTTGTGGTGGTCATTTCAGTACTAAGAAAACTGCAGAAAAAGTTCTGCAATGCGGATTCTACTGGCCCACATTATTTAAAGATGCCCATATCTACAGCAAAACTTGTCCTAATTGCCAGCATCTAGGCCGCATCTCCCAGAGGAACATGATGCCCCTAACTCCCATCCAGGTTGATGAAATATTTGATATTTGGGGGATCGACTTCATGGGCCCCTTTCCCGTTTCCTATGGTTTTGAGTACATTCTCCTTGCGGTAGACTATGTCTCCAAATGGATAGAAGCCATTCCCACCAAGACCAATGACCACAAAGTGGTGGTCAAATTCCTAAAGGAGTTCATCTTCGCTCGATTCGGTGCCCCTAAGGCCATCATTAGTGATGGGGGCACCCATTTCTGCAATAAGATATTCGAGAACTTAATGAAGAAATATGGGGTAACCCACAAGGTTGCCCTAGCTTATCATCCGCAAACTAGTGGTCAAGTAGAGGTCTCTAATCGTCAGATCAAGCAGATCTTGGAGAAGACAGTCAATACCACACGTAAAGACTGGTCTACTCGTCTCACTGATGCTTTATGGGCATACAGAACCGCCTACAAGACCCCACTCAATATGTCTCCCTATCGTCTCGTCTTTGGGAAACCCTGTCATCTACCGGTAGAGATTGAACATCGTGCTCTGTGGGCCATTAAGAAGCTCAACTTCGACCTCGACTCTGCAGGGGAAGAGCGAAAACTCCAAATGAATGAGTTAGAAGAACTCAGAAATGATGCCTACAACTTATCCAAGAATTACAAAGCCAAAATGAAGTGGATACATGACAAGAGCATCCTCAGGAAAGAGTTCCATCCAGGACAGAAGGTCCTTCTTTACAATTCTCGTCTTCATCTCTTCCCTGGAAAACTGAAATCTAGGTGGACCGGTCCTTATACGGTCACAGCAGTCACACCCTTCGGGGCAATCACTATTGAGGATCCCAAGGATCACTCCTCATTCCAGGTCAATGGTCAGCGTCTTAAGCAATTCCATGAACTTGATGTGTCGTTCATTCAGACTTTTGAAATTGATCTCATCGATCCTATTTATGTCGACTGATGATCCACTCAGTCTCCTGTGCTCCAACTTGGTTGGGGGTACTTGATATACCCCCATCATGTCTGGCTGAAGACGTAAAACTTAGCGCTTTCGGAAAGGCAATTCCGGTATTCCTAGAGTACATGAGTCTCATGCATTTGTTATTACTGTTATATCTCTGGAAATGCAGGTACATTCATTCTTCCGATCATCAGGTACCACACACTGTCGAGTTTCTGCCGACTTGGTAACATCCTCCCTGAACCTTTGCATCATCATCACTGATTTTTCATCATTTTATGTCCCGGTCATGAGCACCGAGGACGGTGCTGTATTTTGGTTGGGGGTGGGTATTTACAAAAACTCATGTCTTCATTTTGATAAAAAAAAATAAAAATAAAAATAAAAAAAAAAAAAAAAATAATTTCTTATTTTTTGGGTGATTTCCGATGTTCTCCAAAAGTTTTCTAGAATTTCAAAAATGTGTCAAATACCCTGACTTTGATTAGCTAAAAACCTTCGTTAAGTCAGTATTGAGGATGTCAATTTTTGTTTAAAGTTAGCATTGAGTCAAGTCAAGTGTGACTACAGCAGGTTTGAAAACTTAGAAAAAATCAGATTCGGCACAATTGTACACTATCAACATCAGAGTCATCCTAAGTTTGGAAATTCTAGAGATCCTGTGAGAAGAATTGTGGAGACCTAACCCAGTAAGCTTTCGAGCCTTTAATCATTTCAGAGAGTATACATTAATCCTGAGTCACAAGATGACTCACTATTCTTCATGCCCGCAATATTCGTTGAGAGATCTCATCATCTTTTGCTTCGATCATGGAACTCAGAACGACATCAACATTGGATTACTACGACAGAACCTTCTCTGTATCCAGTCAAGACAGTATACATGATAGTGCAAACCCTAGAAAATGATTTAGGCCATTTTTCTGAACCATTCAGCCTTTTTACTCACCTGAATTATACTTCACTAGAAACCCCTTGAGCCGTTCTATAAAAGCCTTTTATTTGCAAACCCATCAACCTAAAATCCAGTCCAGCTACGAAACATGACTGGCTACCCTTATTTTGAGATGGACAAAAGAATAACTGATGTGGGTGTACCGTGAAAAAGAAAAGTAAAGAAGAAGAATCAAAAGGAAAAGAAAGTGGTTCAAGCCAAAAACAAAATATAGAAAGAAAGTATGAAGAAGAGCTGAAAAGAAATTGAGCAGTCTCAGAAATATCAAGAAAAAGAGAAAAATACGAAAAAAGGAAAAAGAACCAGATAATGGTGTTACGTCGCAGGAAAAATTCAAGAAAATGGCAATATCCTCTCAAGATCTTTGAAATCCTGTATTCCTTTATCTCTCTACACCTGACCTAAGCCTCATTACAACCCAGGAAAGTCCTACTTGATTCTAGGATAGTACGATCATAAAATGTGGAGATTGGAGAAAGAGAAGCTATAGAGTTTGATCTGACGTTCCCGAGTGAAGTGGTATTCCAATCATGAGATCTTCTTCTGTTAAAGATGTCCTTCCTTCAAATAAAACATATGTGAGATCTTTTGCCTCTTTATATTAAATACATCTCCTCACATATAAATTGAGAGAAAAGAAGAAAACCCTTCTTGTGTGATTCTATTCTGAGTACTAAACATGTGAGATTTGAGGTCGAGGCATAAAAACTTAGAGGTGATCTGGAAATCTTTACTGTCGGATGATGAGAACGTTGAGCACACACACACGCAGAGTCTGACTATTCTGGGTCATGATTATCAGTCTGTAGTCTTGCCAAAACTTTCCAACTCTTCGCTAGCATGTAACTGTTTTTGCATCCATTCAATGATTTGACGAACGGGGTTTTCCCTGAGCTAATATGAAAAAGTGTGCAGCATGTGCAGAGCCCTTTTAAGCTCATGTATTTCGCACTAATTGCCAAGGATTGGCAATATGCTGGTTGGGGGTTGTGATATTCGCTCAAAAGTGCTTATTTTAAGCACTTATCCTGTTAGCGTTATCGCACTCTCCTACGTAAAACTGCTCTAATTATCCACTTTTCTACGTAAGAGTCTATCTCATTGCGTAAAACACACTTTTCTGGACGAAATGGTATATTTGCATGCATTAAACACATTTTCGGAAGTCTAAATATTAAGCCGTTCTGATAAAATCTCATTACGCGCTTCTTCTGTCGCAGGAAACCCCGATGGGACGATTTTCGAGACTTGTGGGCCCAAATCGATCATGAAAGCCCATTATCAAAGCTTAACAAGCCCACATGCTATAACTAGAAGATATGGGCCAAATATGGGCTGAATAAGAGGACCAAAAAGTCGGCCCAAAGAACGAAGAGAGTAGGAGAGCCAATGACCAAGAGACGGACCAAAGCGTTTAAAGCCACATGAGTCAGCAAAGAATGATGGTCGACTCTACTGGAGAAGCGTGAGGATGGTCACAGTGAAGAACAGGGTTCCAGACCCTCCGCCAGTGCTTTTTTCCATTTTTTTTGATACTTTTTCTCTCATCTCTCCTTATTCTCTCTCTCTCTTCATCTCTCGATCCTCGAATTTACTGACCTAACCCCAGAACTCCTGCCTATCAGCTCTATCTCATCTCCCTTAGCTTTCTGACCGTTGGATCTTCCATCGGACCGTTGGATCTTCAATCAGACCGTTGGATCTCTCTAGATCCGTCGATCTACCAATCTGAGTCCCAATCAAGTCACCATCCATCCGATCGCCATCAGACTGTCTGTCACATCATTCTGTGAGATGATGGACATCATCAACCCATGAGGGCCAATAGCCGGGCCCATCTTCATCGACCCGCTGACCGACCAGTTAGTGGACCCCGCGAATTTCAAAAATAATTTTAATTAAATGGGGGGTCCACTAATTGGGGAGATTCCCCATAGAAAAGTAGCATTTTACTTAAAAAAAAAAAAAAATATATTTTTTTTTTCCTAAAAATCCTAATTTCCATTAATGGAAATTAGGAGCTTATATAAAGGGGGAAGGAGGGGGACGAACCCTAATTTTAAAAGCCCTTTTCTCCTCTCCTTCCCCCCACATCATTCCTCCTCCTTCCCTCCCATCTTCCTCTTCTTTTTCTTTTCGTTTCACATCTTCTTCTTCATCTTCATCTTCATCTTCTCCGGCGGACTGAACCAGTCCGTCGTACACAACCTGCAACACGCTAATCCCCCTCAAATCTTCTCCTTTCTCTCCCCTTCTTACGTTTTTCACTCTTGAAGAGAACCCTAATCTCTATCAACCTAACCCCAACTCTCTTCTTCATAATCAACTCTCTACCCTCTCTCTCAATCTCACGGCCGTTAACCTCATCTGTCCTTCTCTCTCACCGCCTTCATCAACTACCCTTCTTGCTGGACGAACCAGCAACAAACCCACGGCCTGCTAAGGTGATCTCCATGACCTGCAACTCTGAGTTGCAGGTCTGAAACGTCTTGAAGGGTGCTGCTCCTCCCTAATGCATCTCTCTTCTCGAGCGTTCTGCAACTCCAACTCCGGCGAAGAACAAGCAATGGCTGCACCTGCAACCTGCAACAACGCTGCCTCTCCTCCCCATTCTTGCCGCTCCATCATCCAACAACGTGAGCCATAGAGGACAACAACCAGTTATCCTCTCTCCTAGCCGCTGCAAGTCCACCATGCACCAGCAGCTACCACGCACCACCATCTCTCACCGTCATCTCCCTCCACCACGGTAAGCCTTCCACGCACAGCCACTCACGGCCACCTACCACATCTCCAGCGTGCATGCTCTCCATCAACTCCACCCACTAGTGCCAAGATCTCCGGCGATCTCTACTCATGGCCAGCAAGCATGGTGTAGTCGGGCTCACTATTATGGCCTACCTATTTGCTACTCATCCTCTCCCATTAGTAAGTTGGTAAGATTCTCTCTCTTCTCACTTTCTCTCTCCACTATGTTTTTCTCTATCTCAAACCCTTGTTCTCTCTACTTCTCTCTCTCCCTTATACTTTTTCTCTATCTCTAGCCATTCTTCATCTCTCTCTCTTGTTTCTTTCTCTATCACTTTCTTTATTAGCTTTCTAGTTTAGTTTTTATTGCTTATTTTGATTCAAATATTGGAATAACTTTCGGATTAATGAATTAATGGAACTTGTCTTTATTTTCATGTTCTTATTGTTAGTATAAAAGTCTCTTTTTAAAAAAATCACAAACCATGTTTTAAAGATCCTACACCACCATTCTCATCCCACCATCATTTCTAGCAATTTTCGTTATTTTGTGTTCTAATTTGCGCGAACTAACCCCGAGTGTGGATCGACATCCGACACTTCCTACTATGCGAGAATTCATAATTTTGCAGGATTAAACATCGGATCAAATTACAAATCTTGTTGAGTTAGGGTTCGTACTCAACGACGCGGAAAAACCCAACTTTCAAATGGCGCCGCTGCCGCTCGGGTGTTCGGGAGTGCGAAAAAAGACGTAAAGACGGAATTGGAAAGTTGCTGAAGCGAAAGCTGCTCAATTTTGCCAGCCAGACCTTTTCGGGAAACTTTCTATTTTTTGTTTTTGTTGATTTTTAGCAGTTTTTAAATTACTATTTTTAATGCCTCGGAAGGCCGAGTGCAATTTGTAATAATTTAGGAATTTTCCTGCTTTCCACATAACTGCTAGATCTTGTTCTAGGGTTTTTTAGAAACCCTAGATTAAGTAAAAAATACCAAAAAAATAATAAATTCAAAATTCAAAAAAATTAGGGTCTCATATTCTGCAGATTTTTAGAAATCACCAATCAAGGATTTGCGATTTTTGGAAAGATTCTAAAATCTTGAAACTTTGCTAAATTAGGGTTTCCCCTCTTAGAAGTTTCCTCTTTAGAAGTATTTCTATCTTTAGAAATCTTCCGAATTTGGAAAAGTCTGCAAAAGGAAACACCCCAAATCTAGCAGAATTTCAAGTTTGGGAAATTTCCAAAATTATAAGGGATCTCGCAATCAAATCTTTCTTGGAAGATCTCCACAGTTCGGGAAACTTTCCAATCTAGGTATTTTCCAATCTGGGAATTCCTAAATTTTAACCCATCTCGAATTTGGAAACTAATTCAAAAACTTGCCTAAATCAGTGCTTGTTCAGTGAACCCTAAAAAGGCAAGGATCTTCCAAACAGAATCCCGTATACCTAGACCGTGCGATCTAACTTTTCTGCAGGAAAACGATCTAGTGTGGGTAGAGAGCGAAAGCTTAAAGAGGTGGAGTCGGGCCCAAGCCCATTAGGATACCCCTCTCTAACCCACGGAGGCGACCCCGTGGCGTGGCCCACGGGAGGTAAGTCTCTATCCTCGCCTTGAGTGCGATACAGAGCAATTTGGGTAATCATTGCCGCTTGTCTATTTGCTTTCGCATCCATATTCTTCGACTTGCGTGGCGTGGCCGTTAATCAATCAACTCTAAGAGAGCAAACCCAGCTCCAAATTGAAACTGGTGGGATTTCATCACCCACCTCATCATTCCAACTGATTTGATCCCAAGGCTCCATCTATAATAAAAAGAATCAAGAAGTAGAGCCAATTAGCCCGGTGTTCGAGGAAAAATCCACACACAGCGAACCCGCTTAACATCCAATCGAAATAAGACCACGAGCGCGGGTCCCTGTTGTCTAACACACCCATAAGTCCCTGCTACTCAAGTACACTGAGCTCGACGTGGCATCTTGGACTATTCGGCGGTTAGTTACGTGTGGACTAGGAACACGCACCAACCCTAGCTTAACCCGAGGGAACACTCTTCTTATACACTTGACCAATCCGGTTAGTCTGGGACGTACTTAAGTCAGCCATTGTGCCGCACGTCTGTCTAGGCTTCGGATTGCCTTGTTGTTAACTAGAGTTAGTACTAAAGGATTCGCTCTGAAGAGTGTAGCCTGGTGAGAACCTCTGAGTGCAAAACAGTTAGTCCGGCGGTTAAAAGATAAACCAGTGGTCCGCCCACTGTCATAATCTACTCTAGCCCCAAAACTAACAAAGATAATTCCTAAAATATATCCTGATTGCTTAGAATAGGATTATCTGTGCTTGGTGTGCATCATTTAGGATAGTGTTCCTCTCTGGCAACTTTTTGCCAAGTATAGAGCTTGCCTCATTCGCGTATGCCCGTTTGGAATCGTCCGAACAAGCGCTTGATTCGATCTGAGAATCACGTCCCTACAGTGGATCCTCCACTAATTCTTCCCCATCTCTTTCCCCACCCGCCTCCCCCAGTACTACTACCTTTGTAGTCATGGCAGTCGAACGACCTCTTATCGAGACGTTCGCTCCTATCTCTGCCAATCCGCCCACTTGCATTGTTCTCCCACCTACTACTGCGGTACAGTTCGAGATCAGGCCACAGACGATCCAAATGCTGCCAACCTTTCGTGGTCTCCCAAGAGAAGACCCATATTCCCATATTAGGGAATTCCAACATGTCATCCTACTTTTCAAGAATCAGAACCTCGATGATGACAATGTCCGTCTGCGAGTTTTCCCATTCTCGCTCAAAGACCGAGCCTCAGATTGGCTCTACTCCTTACCCGCTGATTCAATCAGCAGTTGGAAAGAGTTGGTGGGCAAATTCATGTCTAAATTCTACCCCATGACTCGGACCAACCAAATGAAGCAACTCATCAGGACTTTCGACAGAAGTCCGATGAGAAATTTTTTGAAGCGTGGGATAGATTCCAAGACTACCTGACTAAGTGTCCCCCACCATAGCATCGACAAGGGCAATCTTGTCCATGTCTTCTACAAGGGACTTACTGATGAGTCCCGGACCATGGTAGAGTCAATGTGCCAAGGAAAATTCCTGCACCAAACTCCGACCGATGCATACAAATTCTTGGGAGAGTTAGGAGAAAACTCTCAACATTGGACGACTGACTCAGAGTTCAGTCGAACCACTTCGGTCCAAAGGACAACCAAGGGACATGATGCTACAGCTGATACTGAGCTTCGATCTGTCATTCAAGAGTTGAGCAAGTCAGTCTCGGCACTGGCTGTGTCTGTACAAAAGCCTACTCAACAATCTACCCCAGTCATGCATGTGGGACACGAGAGCCCTATGGAATCCTGCACCCTCTGTCTGCAACCCTCCCATACTACTGAGCATTGTCCTTTGAATGAAGGATGGTCTAATCCTCTTCAGGAAGAAGTTTGTGCTTTCAGCACATACAAACCACCCACTCAGAACTCGTATAGTCAATCTTATCATCCGGACACGAGAACCACCCTAACTTCTCTTGGAGGCCTCAGTCTACTCAACCACAAGCTCAACCTCCGCGTCAGCCTCAGGGCATGTATCCTCCTGGGTTCAATCAACCCAATAGGCAATTCAATCAGGGACAATACCAGCAGAATCAGTACCCATCTAATCAGAACCAGCAGTTCCAACAGGGTCAATACTCTGGACAATCGAGCACATTTCAGAATCAGCAAAGAGTTCCCCAGAACTTTCAGAACCAACAGATTGTCCCAACGAATTCTTCCGCCTATAACTATAATGCCCCGATGAGCTCGAGTCGCGAGTTGGTGCCTCAGCTCCCATTAGCTGCTCCCCAACAGTCGGTCCCCAAATCCGGTATCGAAGACCTTCTAGCTCAACTCATTACTCAGCAACAACAATCTATGCAACGCCTAGAGCAACAGCAACAACAATCCATGCTTCGTCTAGAGCAACGCTTAGGCAACCTGGAAGCTGAGAAAGCTAAAGGCATCTTTCCTAGCCAACCCATTGCCAACCCTAAAGGAAATGCCAAAGGGGCAGTATATGAGATCGGATCCCAATCTCAAAGCCAGAATGAGAAGTGTCAAGGGGAGGTGCAAGCTGTAACCACCCTACGATCTGGAAAAACTGTGGACATGGGAGTCCAACCACCGCCGGTGCCATCTCCAGCACCCATCACTCGTACAGAGGAAACTAGTACCAATCCTACCTCTGCTTCTTCTACCTCTGCACCAACATCAGATATCCCTGTGCAGAAATCTAAGGCTAAAGACAAATCCATTTGTCGAGTAAAGCCTCCCTTCCCGGACAGACTTGTCCAAGATAAGCGGGATCAGCAATTCTCTGAGATCTTAGATGTCTTTAAAGACGTCCAGATCAATATCCCATTCCTTTCTGCTATCAAGCAAATCCCTTCCTATGCCAAATTCCTCAAGGACTTGTGCACAGTTAAGCGGCGTACGCATGTACCCAAAGCTGCCTTCTTGGCCGAAAAAGCTACCGCGTTCATTCAACGCAACAGTGTGATCAAACACAAGGATCCAGGTAGCCCAACTGTCCAATGTGAAATTGGTGACAACTTTAGCTGCACTGCCTTGCTAGATTTAGGGGCTAGCGTTAACCTCATACCGTTCTCGGTATATCAGCAGTTAGGACTGAAAGATATGAAGCCTACCAATGTCACCCTAAAATTGGCTGATCAGTCCATCAAGATTCCAAGAGGAATCATTGAAGATGTCCTAGTAAAAGTCGCTGACTTTTATTATCCTGTGGACTTTATCATTCTAGACACCGAGCCGTGTCAGGATAACCGCATTCCGGTCATCTTAGGCCGTCCATTCCTTGCCACCGCGAATGCACACATCGGTTGCCGGGACGGAAACATGTCCATTGCTTTCGGAAACCTCAAAGCTGAGGTCAATATCTTTCGTTTAATGCAACAAGATGCCGATCGCGAAGTGACCGATGAAATGTGTGCCGTTGAGAGTCTAATCCCGGACTCCACCGAAGATATTCTTAAGCAGTGTCTAGAACACTTTGGAGCTGACTTTGCAACAGAGTCAGCTATTTCTGATCTCAATGATCTTTTGGAGACTGCTCCACTGATAGAGATCCCCGCTCCTCTCATCGAGTTCGAGCCTCTGATAACCATGGCCAGAGAACCCATCCTTCCTTTACCTACTGAAGTCAAACCTCTTCAATCCGTGTCTTCTGTGACACCTATTTCTACTCCATCTGCTCCAATATTGGAGCTTAAGCCTCTTCCCACAGATCTTTCCTATGCCTATCTTGGTCCTAAGGAAACCTACCCTGTCATTCTTGCTTCCGCTTTGTCTGCGAGTGAACGTAAGAAACTTCTCGAGCTGCTCAACGAGCACAAATCTGCGATAGGTTGGACTATAGATGATATTCGAGGCATAGACCCCTCGGTGTGCCAACATCACATCTATCTCGAGGATGAATCCAAAACCTCTCGAGAACACCAGAGGAGGTTGAACCCCGTCTTGAAGGATGTAGTCCGGGACGAGGTCCTTAAACTGTTAGATGCGGGTATCATTTACCCCATCTCCGATAGCAAATGGGTGAGTCCTATTCATGTCGTCCCTAAAAAGGCAGGATTCACAGTTGTGGAAAATGAGAACAAGGAAATGGTCACCCAACGCCTGAAGAAAGGGTGGAGAGTCTGCATCGATTACCGACGACTCAACACCAACACTAGGAAGGACCATTTTCCTTTACCCTTCATAGACCAAATGTTGGAGAGACTAGCAGGTCACTCCTATTACTGCTTCCTCGATGGTTACTCAGGGTATAATCAAATACCCATTGCCCCTGAGGATCACGAGAAGACAACTTTCACATGTCCCTTTGGCACTTTTGCCTACAAGCGCATGCCCTTTGGCCTCTGCAATGCACCCGCGACCTTTCAAAGGTGTATGATGAGCATATTCTCTGACATGGTGGAAAAATTCCTCGAAGTCTTTATGGACGACTTCTCAGTTTTTGGGTCATCCTTTGATGACTGTCTGAACCATCTAGGGCTGGTACTTCAACGCTGTCAGGACAAGCGACTTGTCCTCAATTGGGAGAAATGCCACTTCATGGTGAAGAAGGGCATTGTTCTGGGACATGTCATTTCCCATCAGGGCATTGAGGTCGACAAAGCTAAAATCGATATCATCTCGACCTTGCCCATTCCTAAGTCCGTACGTGACATCCGTTCCTTTTTGGGACACGGAGGATTCTATAGGCGATTCATCAAGGACTTCTCTCAAATCGCTCGACCTCTGTCCCATCTTCTGGCTAAAGATAGTCCTTTCGACTTTAATGCTGACTGTGTCAAGGCATTTGAGCGTCTCAAATCTGAGCTCACTACTGCGCCCATTATCCGTCCCCCGGACTGGACTCTACCTTTCGAGGTAATGTGCGATGCTTCTGACTACGCGTTAGGAGCCGTTCTAGGGCAGAGAGTTGACAAAAGGTCACACGTGATCTACTACGCGAGCAAAACTCTTAACTCTGCCCAAATGAATTACTCCACCACTGAGAAAGAACTCCTGGCGGTAGTCTTCGCCCTTGATAAATTCCGTCAGTACCTCTTAGCCACTAAGGTGGTTGTGTACACTGATCATGCAGCCCTTCGTTATCTCATGTCGAAAAAGGAAACCAAGCCTCGATTAATTCGATGGATTCTCTTACTGCAGGAATTCGACCTCGAGATTAAGGATAAGAAAGGAACTGAGAATGTAGTGGCTGATCACTTGTCTAGACTGACTTTAGAGTCATCCTTCGACACCCAGCCCATCCCTGAAACCTTTCCAGACGAACAACTGTTCGCCATTTCTGTTAATCCTTGGTACGCTGATATTGTCAACTACCTCGTCACCGAAGAAATGCCTTCACACTGGTCAAAACAGGACAAAAGCCAATTCCTAGCAAGAGTTAAGTACTACTCTTGGGATGACCCTTATTTGTATAAATACTGTCCTGACCAGATCATTCGTCTCTGTGTCCCTGAGTCGGACCAACTCAATATCTTGTCCTCGTGTCATGACCAACCTTGTGGTGGTCATTTCAGTACTAAGAAAACTGCAGAAAAAGTTCTGCAATGCGGATTCTACTGGCCCACATTATTTAAAGATGCCCATATCTACAGCAAAACTTGTCCTAATTGCCAGCATCTAGGCCGCATCTCCCAGAGGAACATGATGCCCCTAACTCCCATCCAGGTTGATGAAATATTTGATATTTGGGGGATCGACTTCATGGGCCCCTTTCCCGTTTCCTATGGTTTTGAGTACATTCTCCTTGCGGTAGACTATGTCTCCAAATGGATAGAAGCCATTCCCACCAAGACCAATGACCACAAAGTGGTGGTCAAATTCCTAAAGGAGTTCATCTTCGCTCGATTCGGTGCCCCTAAGGCCATCATTAGTGATGGGGGCACCCATTTCTGCAATAAGATATTCGAGAACTTAATGAAGAAGTATGGGGTAACCCACAAGGTTGCCCTAGCTTATCATCCGCAGACTAGTGGTCAAGTAGAGGTCTCTAATCGTCAGATCAAGCAGATCTTGGAGAAGACAGTCAATACCACACGTAAAGACTGGTCTACTCGTCTCACTGATGCTTTATGGGCATACAGAACCGCCTACAAGACCCCACTCAATATGTCTCCCTATCGTCTCGTCTTTGGGAAACCCTGTCATCTACCGGTAGAGATTGAACATCGTGCTCTGTGGGCCATTAAGAAGCTCAACTTCGACCTCGACTCTGCAGGGGAAGAGCGAAAACTCCAAATGAATGAGTTAGAAGAACTCAGAAATGATGCCTACAACTTATCCAAGAATTACAAAGCCAAAATGAAGTGGATACATGACAAGAGCATCCTCAGGAAAGAGTTCCATCCAGGACAGAAGGTCCTTCTTTATAATTCTCGTCTTCATCTCTTCCCTGGAAAACTGAAATCTAGGTGGACCGGTCCTTATACGGTCACAGCAGTCACACCCTTCGGGGCAATCACTATTGAGGATCCCAAGGATCACTCCTCATTCCAGGTCAATGGTCAGCGTCTTAAGCAATTCCATGAACTTGATGTGTCGTTCATTCAGACTTTTGAAATTGATCTCATCGATCCTATTTATGTCGACTGATGATCCACTCAGTCTCCTGTGCTCCAACTTGGTTGGGGGTGCCTGTCACCCCCGTCATGTCTGGCTGAAGACGTAAAACTTAGCGCTTTCGGAAAGGCAATTCCGGTATTCCTAGAGTACATGAGTCTCATGCATTTGTTATTACTGTTATATCTCTGGAAATGCAGGTACATTCATTCTTCCGATCATCAGGTACCACACACTGTCGAGTTTCTGCCGACTTGGTAACATCCTTCCTGAACTTTGCATCATCATCACTGATTTTTATCATTTTATGTCCCGGTAATGAGCACCGAGGACGGTGCTATATTTTGGTTGGGGGTGGGTATTTACCAAAACTCATGTCTTCATTATAAAAAAAAAAAAAAAAAAAAATTTCTTATTTTTTGGGTGATTTCCGATGTTCTCCAAAAGTTTTCTAGAATTTCAAAAATGTGTCAAATACCCTGACTTTGATTAGCTAAAAACCTTCGTTAAGTCAGTATTGAGGATGTCAATTTTTGTTTAAAGTTAGCATTGAGTCAAGTCAAGTGTGACTACAGCAGGTTTGAAAACTTAGAAAAAATCAGATTCGGCACAATTGTACACTATCAACATCAGAGTCATCCTAAGTTTGGAAATTCTAGAGATCCTGTGAGAAGAATTGTGGAGACCTAACCCAGTAAGCTTTCGAGCCTTTAATCATTTCAGAGAGTATACATTAATCCTGAGTCACAAGATGACTCACTATTCTTCATGCCCGCAATATTCGTTGAGAGATCTCATCATCTTTTGCTTCGATCATGGAACTCAGAACGACATCAACATTGGATTACTACGACAGAACCTTCTCTGTATCCAGTCAAGACAGTATACATGATAGTGCAAACCCTAGAAAATGATTTAGGCCATTTTTCTGAACCATTCAGCCTTTTTACTCACCTGAATTATACTTCACTAGAAACCCCTTGAGCCGTTCTATAAAAGCCTTTTATTTGCAAACCCATCAACCTAAAATCCAGTCCAGCTACGAAACATGACTGGCTACCCTTATTTTGAGATGGACAAAAGAATAACTGATGTGGGTGTACCGTGAAAAAGAAAAGTAAAGAAGAAGAATCAAAAGGAAAAGAAAGTGGTTCAAGCCAAAAACAAAATATAGAAAGAAAGTATGAAGAAGAGCTGAAAAGAAATTGAGCAGTCTCAGAAATATCAAGAAAAAGAGAAAAATACGAAAAAAGGAAAAAGAACCAGATAATGGTGTTACGTCGCAGGAAAAATTCAAGAAAATGGCAATATCCTCTCAAGATCTTTGAAATCCTGTATTCCTTTATCTCTCTACACCTGACCTAAGCCTCATTACAACCCAGGAAAGTCCTACTTGATTCTAGGATAGTACGATCATAAAATGTGGAGATTGGAGAAAGAGAAGCTATAGAGTTTGATCTGACGTTCCCGAGTGAAGTGGTATTCCAATCATGAGATCTTCTTCTGTTAAAGATGTCCTTCCTTCAAATAAAACATATGTGAGATCTTTTGCCTCTTTATATTAAATACATCTCCTCACATATAAATTGAGAGAAAAGAAGAAAACCCTTCTTGTGTGATTCTATTCTGAGTACTAAACATGTGAGATTTGAGGTCGAGGCATAAAAACTTAGAGGTGATCTGGAAATCTTTACTGTCGGATGATGAGAACGTTGAGCACACACACACGCAGAGTCTGACTATTCTGGGTCATGATTATCAGTCTGTAGTCTTGCCAAAACTTTCCAACTCTTCGCTAGCATGTAACTGTTTTTGCATCCATTCAATGATTTGACGAACGGGGTTTTCCCTGAGCTAATATGAAAAAGTGTGCAGCATGTGCAGAGCCCTTTTAAGCTCATGTATTTCGCACTAATTGCCAAGGATTGGCAATATGCTGGTTGGGGGTTGTGATATTCGCTCAAAAGTGCTTATTTTAAGCACTTATCCTGTTAGCGTTATCGCACTCTCCTACGTAAAACTGCTCTAATTATCCACTTTTCTACGTAAGAGTCTATCTCATTGCGTAAAACACACTTTTCTGGACGAAATGGTATATTTGCATGCATTAAACACATTTTCGGAAGTCTAAATATTAAGCCGTTCTGATAAAATCTCATTACGCGCTTCTTCTGTCGCAGGAAACCCCGATGGGACGATTTTCGAGACTTGTGGGCCCAAATCGATCATGAAAGCCCATTATCAAAGCTTAACAAGCCCACATGCTATAACTAGAAGATATGGGCCAAATATGGGCTGAATAAGAGGACCAAAAAGTCGGCCCAAAGAACGAAGAGAGTAGGAGAGCCAATGACCAAGAGACGGACCAAAGCGTTTAAAGCCACATGAGTCAGCAAAGAATGATGGTCGACTCTACTGGAGAAGCGTGAGGATGGTCACAGTGAAGAACAGGGTTCCAGACCCTCCGCCAGTGCTTTTTTCCATTTTTTTTGATACTTTTTCTCTCATCTCTCCTTATTCTCTCTCTCTCTTCATCTCTCGATCCTCGAATTTACTGACCTAACCCCAGAACTCCTGCCTATCAGCTCTATCTCATCTCCCTTAGCTTTCTGACCGTTGGATCTTCCATCGGACCGTTGGATCTTCAATCAGACCGTTGGATCTCTCTAGATCCGTCGATCTACCAATCTGAGTCCCAATCAAGTCACCATCCATCCGATCGCCATCAGACTGTCTGTCACATCATTCTGTGAGATGATGGACATCATCAACCCATGAGGGCCAATAGCCGGGCCCATCTTCATCGACCCGCTGACCGACCAGTTAGTGGACCCCGCGAATTTCAAAAATAATTTTAATTAAATGGGGGGTCCACTAATTGGGGAGATTCCCCATAGAAAAGTAGCATTTTACTTAAAAAAAAAAAAATATATATTTTTTTTTTCCTAAAAATCCTAATTTCCATTAATGGAAATTAGGAGCTTATATAAAGGGGGAAGGAGGGGGACGAACCCTAATTTTAAAAGCCCTTTTCTCCTCTCCTTCCCCCCACATCATTCCTCCTCCTTCCCTCCCATCTTCCTCTTCTTTTTCTTTTCGTTTCACATCTTCTTCTTCATCTTCATCTTCATCTTCTCCGGCGGACTGAACCAGTCCGTCGTACACAACCTGCAACACGCTAATCCCCCTCAAATCTTCTCCTTTCTCTCCCCTTCTTACGTTTTTCACTCTTGAAGAGAACCCTAATCTCTATCAACCTAACCCCAACTCTCTTCTTCATAATCAACTCTCTACCCTCTCTCTCAATCTCACGGCCGTTAACCTCATCTGTCCTTCTCTCTCACCGCCTTCATCAACTACCCTTCTTGCTGGACGAACCAGCAACAAACCCACGGCCTGCTAAGGTGATCTCCATGACCTGCAACTCTGAGTTGCAGGTCTGAAACGTCTTGAAGGGTGCTGCTCCTCCCTAATGCATCTCTCTTCTCGAGCGTTCTGCAACTCCAACTCCGGCGAAGAACAAGCAATGGCTGCACCTGCAACCTGCAACAACGCTGCCTCTCCTCCCCATTCTTGCCGCTCCATCATCCAACAACGTGAGCCATAGAGGACAACAACCAGTTATCCTCTCTCCTAGCCGCTGCAAGTCCACCATGCACCAGCAGCTACCACGCACCACCATCTCTCACCGTCATCTCCCTCCACCACGGTAAGCCTTCCACGCACAGCCACTCACGGCCACCTACCACATCTCCAGCGTGCATGCTCTCCATCAACTCCACCCACTAGTGCCAAGATCTCCGGCGATCTCTACTCATGGCCAGCAAGCATGGTGTAGTCGGGCTCACTATTATGGCCTACCTATTTGCTACTCATCCTCTCCCATTAGTAAGTTGGTAAGATTCTCTCTCTTCTCACTTTCTCTCTCCACTATGTTTTTCTCTATCTCAAACCCTTGTTCTCTCTACTTCTCTCTCTCCCTTATACTTTTTCTCTATCTCTAGCCATTCTTCATCTCTCTCTCTTGTTTCTTTCTCTATCACTTTCTTTATTAGCTTTCTAGTTTAGTTTTTATTGCTTATTTTGATTCAAATATTGGAATAACTTTCGGATTAATGAATTAATGGAACTTGTCTTTATTTTCATGTTCTTATTGTTAGTATAAAAGTCTCTTTTTAAAAATCACAAATCATGTTTTAAAATCACACAAATCCACCACTCTCACCCTTCCACCAATATTTTCCACAATCTCTAACAAAAATTCGTCATTTTATGTTCTTATTTGCGCTAATCCGACTAATCCCGAGTGCGGATCGACATCCGACACGAATCCCTATACAAATCTATCAATTTTGCAGGATAATCGGATAAAAACTACAAAAATGTGTTGAAGTTAGGGTCGTTCTTTCAACGACGGAATAACCCAACTTTCACCATCCTACAATAGAAGTGTCATTAATTTCTCTCCAATGTTTTACCCACACTACAATTGTAATACCTTGAACTTTCATTCTAGGGTATTATGGTAAATTCACCTAATAATGAAAACCTAAAACTTTTTCAGACTCTTATTATTATTTTTATTGTTTAATATCATGTATGAGTGTGTGTATTTAATGTGGTTTCATTCTGACAATTTTGAAAAACCTGCTATTTTTGAAACTCGCACTTTAGGGCTAAATTCTTGCTAAAAATAATGAATCATAACTTGCAGGGGACTTTTTCTTGCCGCAACTAACATTCCAGAACTTTTATAAAAAAATTATTTTTGTGGGTCCGAAATACCAAAAATATTTTTATTTTATCATTTCCAACTTACCCGAGAAATTTAGAACCTTTCTTGAAACATAAAAATCTTAGCGGAAGATTTCGGGAGATTTTGACAAAAATAGAATTTTCGTAATTTTTAAACTTCCCTACAATTCTTATATTTTTAAAATTAATATTTAATTATATTTTATTTATTTAATAAGAGTGTGGGACCCGCGAATCACTTTCGGATCCTTTCGATGTCATTTGACACTTTTTCGGTGCTTTGAATATTTTTTATGATCTTTATATATTTAGACTACTTTTTGTGATTTATGTGTGTGACATGTGTCAATACCTTATTGTATGGACTTTTAAATTATATAATATAGTTTAATTGAATTAATGTATAATCACTTGTGTTATGATTGTTGGGTGGGCCCGTATGGCCAATTTAGAGGCCTTTAGGGTTTAATAATTATCTTAATTGAAGCCTAATTGTTGTATATGGGCCTTGGGCCCATTTCTAACCCATTAGTAGTGTAAAATATAAGTTTTTGAGGGTTGAAAAAGTCATCCCTTTGATAGTTACGATTTTCACTAATATAGAAACCCTAATCCTTCCCTAAACCTATTTATGAAAACCCTAAAGCTTTAGAAGCTTTCACAAACCCAACTCCATTGAAGAATAGAGAAAGCTCTATTAAACCTTCATCCGGGCACCGATCGCACTCGAGCAAGAAGGGAGAATTGATGGGGACTCCGAATAGAAGAACATACCCCGAGGAGAGGACGATCCGACTTTCAAATTTAAAGAAACTTTTAATTTTCATTAAAGTTCAAGAAACTTAAGGTAAGTGTGTTTGATCCATCCTATACTTATTTTTCTTCAAGATTTTATTTTTCTTTCATTAGATAATGGTTGATATTCATTATAAATTAATTTCAACAATATTTATTTTATTCTTATTGGGTTGATCTTTATTTAGGCCACCATGATGGGTTTGGCTATAGTTTCTTTTACACCTATAACGGATGACTATGTTCTTTATCATTTTTGTTATATTCTTATAATTTAAATATTTTTATAATTATTTTTTCCAAATACCTCTATGAATCTATTTTCCAAAACCGTTTAGTTTGTATTTTTCTGATTTATATTTATTTAATTATAATTTTTCTAAGTTGTTGGATTTTACAAAATAACCCAGAATTTTAGATTTTACACAGTCCACTTCACTTGGGATTTCGATCTATATTTTTAACCTAAATATTTTTCATGGATACCTCTATAAATCTAGTTTCTAGAACATTTGAGTTTGTATTTTTCTGATTTAAAATGATTAAGTTATGATTTTTTCAAATGTGCTGGACTTTTTTGTAAAACCCAAAATTTCAGATTCTGTCCGGCCCATTTCATTAAGGGTTTCGACCTATATTTTGAATCTGAATATTTTTCTATTTATTTTTTCTAAAAACCTCTATAAATCTAGTTTCTATAACATTTGAGTTTGTATTTTTCTAGTTTGTATTGATTAAGTTGTGATTTTTTAAATATGCAGGACTTTTCTGTAAAACCCAGAATCCCAGATTCTGTCTGGTTCACTTAAGTAAGGGTTTCGACCTATATTTTGAATCTGAATATTTTTCTATTTATTTTTTATAAAAACCTCTATAAATCTAGTTTTTAAATCCATTGAGTTTATATTTTTCTAATTTATATTTATTTAGTTATGATTTTTATAAGGCAGTATATTTTTTTGTAAAAACTTATTAATTGTTAGTGGTTCGGTCATGATTATTGACTATTAAGGTTTTAGCCTTGTTGTTTGACTAAACCCTAGATGGGTTGACCTATACTTGTATGCATGGGGATCCCACCCATGTGTCTTGGATCCCTCATAGGGTTCGGCCAAGTGTCTTGGATCCCTCTTTAGGATTCGACCTTGTGTCATGGATCCCTCATAGGGTTCGGCCATGGTGTGTTGGATTGTCTTGTGATTTTCACTTATATTATTCATCCGTGTTGATCGTGACCTTCGGTGATCGTTACATGTTATTCATGGTTAACCCTAATTCGTTCCCATATTATTACTCTTAATGATCATTGGTTCATTTTATATTTTTATTTAAATGTTAAATACATGTGTGTTTATGCCATGTAACCCTAGTACTATATTTTTGTCATACCATGATCATCACGTCATTTTATATAAGGGGTGCATAAGGGAACGGGGTTGAAGTATATTATATACGTTTATATTGGTTTTATCAATTAATCAGGGTTCGGTACCCCAGGGTGAAAGGCCCTAGACGTTATTATATCCTGCAGATAGGTCGATGAGACCGCTCTTAGTGCGGGAAGGAGATGAAGACCCTATGTGGTTATGGGTACTAGTTGCATTTGCATCCCGTACTCACTTGCATTTACCCTCATATTCATGTCATCCTTATTATATGATCGAGATGCATACCTTGATTAAAAAAACTTGTATAGTATGATATCATACCATGCACACCGTTGTATTACTGGGTCTCAGCTCACGGTGCTACACAGATACCATTTTCAGATTTTGAGGAACCGGGTATGTGAGATGATTTTGAGGCGAAAGACTCCGGTGCATTCGAGGAGATCGGCGATGATTTGGGAGTCTACCCCATACTTTAGAAGACTTTATTTTCATTGTTTTAAAATATTATTTATTTTCAGGGACATGTAATCCTTTGATTGAGAGCATGTTCTCACTACCTTCATCTTGCCAGATTTAGTTGATTGATTGAATTATTTGCTTTCTATATCTAGACTTTTCTTTTTTCTTAGTGGGTTTTCGAATGAACCTTAGTAGTCTAATTGACCTAATTGGACCACTAGGGGACATTCATGGATCACCTCTGGGTTCGGGTACGGGTCAATCCAAGGATTTTCGGGTCGTATCTCGGTATCCGGATTCGGGGCGTGACAGAAATTACACACGCAAGCACTCTATGAATTGAATCTGCAACAAGCTAATAGAACGAATGAGAGAAAGGGCTTATTCGGCTTTTAAAAAAATGTTTACCGAAACGTTCAATTTTTTTCAATAGGGCCTAAAAAAACGTAAAAGCTGGCTTATTGTTGTTTTTAACTTACCCAATTGCAACACTAATCCGATTGAATGCTAATTTTGCGGAATGGGAATACCTTTGATAGTTCAGATGCCATAGTGAAGATTATCTGTTTTACTCCTTAAGGAATTACGGGCATTTTTCTACAATTCTTAAAATGCCACCTCTCTAATTGTACTAGGACTGCAACTCGGGCGGGTTGGGCCAGTTTGGGAGTCAACCCGGGCCCAACCCAATCTTTAAAACGTCCAGTCCGAGCCCGAGCCCGAGCCCAACCCGAGGTCGGGTTTGACATGATCAGCCCGAGCCCAACCCAATCGGGCTGGGCGGGTTCATCGGGTTGGTTGGGTTGACACTGTTTTGAGGGTTTCCATGTTGGGTTCTCCACACCAAACCTCTCTTTTTCTTTTTTAGATTCATCAATACCTAAAAAATCTCAATCCTTAAACAAATGATCCAAGGAGCAAGAAACAAGCATAAACGAAACCCTAGCAATCTCTCAAAACTGAAAAACAAAGTTTGAAACAGATGAAAGTGTGTGAGGTGCGACCACTCAAGCTTTCATCTCTGAAGAGCATAAGTCCCGCTTGTAGTTTTCCTTAATTTCAGCCAAATCATGAAATATGCTAGAGTGTGAAGGCGATACGAAGAAGAGTATGAAAGAGAGAAAGAGGTACTCTTAAGGACATGGCGGATTCCGGTGGTCTTCCTCCATAAAGGCAATTTGGAGAGGGTGATGCTGCCTCCATAAAGGGATCGAGCATAATGGGAAACACATGCTTATTGAAGGGGAGAGAAGGGAGGGAACAGAGTGAGAGAGAGGCATTGTTAGGGTTTTGGGAAAGGAGGATTGAAGGTGGGGATATAAAAAGAGTATATATAGATCGGGCTCGGGTTAGGTCGGGTTACTTTAGGCCTCAGCCCAAGCCCAACCCGAGTTCTATCGGGCTTCAAAAAATATGCCCGAGCCCGAGTACTAGTGAACCAAGCCCAACCCTAAGTCGGGTTTAGCCCGTTGGGCCCGCCCAAGTTGCAGCCCTAAGTTGTACTTACTCATGGTTGTTATTAAAGAATTTTTAGACACTTCACCATGTGAATGCATCCACACGTAAACGAAAAATGCTCCTATCCCCTTCTTTAAACGACAGCCCTATAGTCCTCACGTGTCGTCCCCTCGTTGAGTTAATAAGAGAAATGTCCAAAAGGTTATGCCCGTTGAGATTAGATACATTAGGATTTTGAAGGTTAGTTACTCATAGGGGTGTCAACGGGTCGATTCCTAAGGTGACCAGAACCTGAACTAACGGTTTCGGTTCTTATCGGTTCCGGTCCTTAACGGTTCTGGAACCGATTATGTATTTTATGTTGGTTCCAGTTCCGGATTTGGGTATCTTGGGTCCAATCTTGATAATATGAGAATTTTAACACTATAATATATTGGTTCCGGTTCTTATCTGTTCGGTTCCATATTAAACTACCCAGAACCAGAACCATTATTTTCGGTTCTGTTCCGATTCCGGTTCAATTTTAATCGGTTCTCAAAAATGTGGAACCAGAACCGGTGTTTTCGGTTCCAGTTCCGATTCAATTCCGGTTAAATGGGTAAAATTGACACCCCTAATTACTCACCCGATGGAAAATATTCTGAAAGGTGATAAGTCGAGGTACGACCCCTTCTTTTTTTCTTTTTTTTTTAAGTCACCAACGTGGGAGGGCCCCACGGATGGATCATGGGAAGTCATAGATATTTGTCATTTGTCATATTGGGGGCAAGAGTTGCATGAAACGCACAAGCTATAAAGTCTCTTCAACCTAAGGTGAAAAAGACCGTTCAATTTTGTTGAAATATTTAACAAGGTCTAATTTAATTGCATGCCATGATTCCTATTTGACCTTTTTTTCATGGTTTTAAAAACGGCCGATTAAACCTGGGTTTTAACGGCCGTTTAAACGGTATCGCCCCAAGCCCATTTCAGTTTAAACTCGTTTTAACACTTTTGATTTTAACGGTCATTTTTTTTTTTTTTAACGGCGTTAAAATCTTTTAAACATCCGTTAAATTCTGAAAATTTTTGCGAAAAAAAACAGCCATTAAATCTGTTAAATTTTCGTTAAATTTCTTCTTTTTTTTAATTTTCAAAATTTGAATTTCAGCGCCATTTTTTTCCGTTAAATTGTTAAAATCCGTTTAATTCTGTTAAATTCTATTTTTTCCCATTTTTACCCCTGGCCATTTCAAACCGTTTAAACGGTAACGCCCCCAGTCTGTTTAACCGTTAAAACGGCCTCCTTTAAACCTTACTTTTTTTTTCTTTGGCATGGTATAGAAAAGTTTGTGGACAATAAGGATGTTATAGTCCAATAAGTGGTGGGCAAATCATTCATGTTCTCGATCAGTGGCCCCAAAGAACGAGTAAAACTTCTGTCACAACGACCGACAATACAAGCCACGTGGCACACTATTAGAGGGGGCTGTCCGTATGGATGTTTGACCAGTCCCTCGGTTGACCTGCGAACCAAAAATCAGCCTGATTAGGGATTTAAAACCTTTGGATCTTTGCACCCAAATAATGCTCAAACTCCTACAGTTAAAATCAACCCATGAAAATAACTTCAATCCAACCCTTAGAAATCACTAAGCAGGCTGATTTTTGGTTTACAGGTCCACCGAGGGACTGGTCAAACATCCATACGGTCAGTACCCTCTAATAGTGTGTCACGTGGCTCATATTGGGACAGATGTTTTACTCCCAAAGAGCTAGTAACTTTATAACTAACTAGGGAACACCACGTGTGATCATGCACGTGCACCTTACACATGGGATACCCGTAGAGATCACAGACCATATCGATGTTTGCCCATCCCATGGACTATTGGAGTCGTTTTCGTGGGTTGATTCAAGACGCAGAACTACCCCTATGATGTCGTGTTTGTTTGGAAGTCTATCTACAGAACTGCCACGTGCGTTGGCAGCTGCACAACGACCTCTCCAATATTAAATTAGAACTTTCCTGACCGGCACAAAGTTGTTGACCGACGACAATATAAGCCACATGGCACATTTTTAGAGGACGCTGACCGTATGAATATTTGGCCAATCCCTAATGGTCAATAATGCTCAAATTTCACGGTTAAAAATCAACCCATAAAAAAGACTCCAATCCCACACTTATAAATCACTAATCAGACTAATTTGTTGTCTGTATGTCCATCCATAGTTGGGCCAAACGCATAGTTCAAAGTCTCGGGATCGGAGGCTGGATCGGTCGGATCGGCCAACTCGCCCCAAGACTCTGTGAAAATCCTTAAAAAAATAGAGAACTCGGCGAGACAGACATGGTTTGGATCGGATCAGTGGGCTCTGATCCCGATCCAGATCGACCGGGATCGGCCAAGACTTTGAACTATGGCCAAATATCCATACATCCATACGGTCAGAAATCTCTACGAATGTGTCCCGTGGCTCATATTATAGTCGGCAGGTCGATCGGTCAACAAAGCTCTACTCCCAAATTCAATCCTTGATGAGCGACGACTGTAGAGTCAAAATTCTCGACGGACTACCATACGAGCCACGTGGTACACTCTTAGAGACCATTAACTGGATGGATGTTTGTCGCTTTGGCCCATCTCTAGGTTGAGATACAGACCCAAAAATCAGTCATTGGTAATTTTTAACCTTCGTATGTTAGTACTCCAAATATTATTCTAATCCCACGGTTAAAAATCAACTCATGAAAAAATTATAATTTAATGGTTAAAAATCACTAATCAGGTTATTTTTGGTCTGTACGTTGACCTCGGGGTGGGCCATGCATTCATATGGTCAATGGTCTTTAAGAGTATAGTGGGCTCATACTGTGGTCCGGGAACTTTGATGATAGGGCTTGTAATGACCGGGCACAATATGAGCCACGTGGTAGACTCTTAGAGGATCTCTGACCATAAGGATGTTTTTCCAATCCCTGGGTGGAACTACAAACCAAAAATTAGCTTGATTAGTGATTTCAAACCTTTGGATCTTTATACCTCAAAAACTGGTCAATAATGCTCAAATTCCAACTGTTAAAATCAACCCATGAAAGTAATTCCAATCCAACGCCTAGAAATCACTAATCGGGAAGATATTTGGTTTGTAGGTCCACCTAAGGATTGGACAAGCATCCATACGGTCCCTCTAAGAGTTTGCCACGTGGCTCATATTGCACCCTGTTATCAAACTTTTACTCAATTTTTTTAGTGTAGGATGTCTGAGCGAATCTTCGATTACGGATGTTGACCACGGACTACAATATGAAACACGTTGCGCATTCTTAGAGACCATTGACCTTACGATTTTTCTCATTCCTAAATGGACCGAAATACCAAAAATCGTCATGAATAATTATTTCTAACCTTTAAATCTGAGTACCCGCAAATAATGATTGAATCCACGGTTAAAATTCAACCCGTGAACTCTACTCAACAAACGAGGGTGATTTTTCCCGGTCCACGTAGACCAAACATCAGTGGTACACAAGGATCAAAGTTTCGGGATCGGCCGTTGGATCGGACCCCTCCGATCCCGAGTTAGATCGCCTGGATCGATTGGATTGGTCCGATCCACTGTGATCCTGAGACGAAAAAAAAATTCCCAAAAAATACAAAAAATTGCAGAAAAAATTCAAAAAATTGCAGAAAAATCAGAAAAAATCACAAGAATGTAGATCTATGTGTTTCCCCCAAAACTCGTCAGATTTCCCCCAAAACTCATCGGATTTTCAACCTAACTCGAAGAAATTTGAACCAAAACCTTCGATCTTCATGGATTTATGTGTTTCGAAGGTAGATCTATCATTTTCAAGCTATTTTTAGGTTCTAAAAAGGGTTGGGAGAGGAAAGGGGAGAGGAAAACGAGTAAAAGGATGAAAAAAAATGAAAAAAATCGAGTTTTTATAACATCATTGCCGCTGGTTCAACTCGCCGAGTTGGATCGGTTAACTCGTTTGGATCGGGCGATCCAACCGATCCAAAGGGCGATCCAACCAATCCAGAGAGTTGGATCGGACGATCCACTGCGATTCGAGACAAACATTGGATTTTTGTCTCGGATGCCTCCGATCCCGGTCTGGATCACCCGATCCAACTCGGGATCGCCCGAGACTTCGAACCATGGTGATACAAAATGCCACGTGAGTACGATTTCGAAGGAGGTTATTTGCTCGGGAGTAAACATTCGCTCACACTTGTGTGTGAACAAAGCCGATCACACATCACAATATGAGCCACAGGGCACACTCGTAGACTGTATGGATGTTTGGCTAGTCCCTCGGTGTACTTGTAAACCAAAAATTAGCTTGATTAGTGATTTCTAAGCGTTGGATTGGAGTTATTTGTATGGGTTGATTTTAACAGTAAATTTAATGCATTATTGACCATTATTTGAGGTGCTAGATCCAAAGGTCTAACATAACTAATCAGGCTGATTTTTGGTTGCAGATCCAACAAGGGACTGGCCAAACATCCATACGGTCATCGTACTCTAAACGTGTGCCACGTGGCTCATATTGTAGTGCGTGATCGGCTTTGCTCACACACATGCTAGCGAAGGTTTACTCTTTGCTCGGTTTGTGACGGGAATGTGATTCCGCACGGCAGTTAGTACAGCACGTCAACTTTCAAACTTTTGATATTCCACTTCTACCAAATATTTTATTTCAAATTAGACAAAGTCAAGTACGGTGGCGATCCACACGAATCCATCTCCGTACTATATTCCAAAAGTCCAAAGTAACCCCGCACGTGGTAAACTTATGAGGTAAATGTGCAATTGCCTTCATGTTTCCATCAAAATATCTAAAATACCCTGGAAGGCATTCTAGAAATGACAATATCATCCTTATGAATTTATGGAAGGCATTCTGGAAATTTTTGAAGCAGTGGCCAATCACATGGCGCCAATTGGCGCCACAATCCGCTGTTCAAAAGCATTAGCGGATTGTGGCGCCATATAATTGGCCACTGCTTAGTTGCTTCAAAAATCCGCTGCTTCAAAAATTTTCTCTATAACGTATTAACGATAGTGAAAAAAAAAATGTTTCTCAAAAAATAAAAAGTGAGAGAAAACAAAAATAAAGAATTTTGACATCAACGATATTGAAAAATATGGAGGTTTTAACTATAAGTAATGGTGTTGTATTATGTTTCTCTAGCGTATCCAAGGATTAGGCTGTCAATGGGTACTTGCTTAAAAATATCTATGCTCGATGGAAACAGGTTCAGATTATCCCTGTTTCAAGACTAGTTATTTTCAAGAGACCCAAAAAAAGATCCATAACCTATATAGGACCTAGAATCGAAGTATATAATAGGTTTTGGTTCTTGGTACACAAGTACATAGACAGAACCGAAACCATAATTGATAGGCCCTGAAGTCAATGTATATTGTAAAGCTAAAAGATGTTAAATATTTTTTAGGGTTGGGATTGAGGGACCAACTTTCTAGACCAATGCCCTGAGATGTCTGCTCTCGGGCGTCGATTTCGAGAGTCCAACAGTAGTTGTTATGTTGAGCTGGCATTCACTGGATTCACTTTTTTTCCAAAGCACAATCACCGCTGGATTCTCAAAATCGACGCCCGAGAGCAAACATCTTGGGCGTTGGTCCAAAAAGTTGGTCCCCCTGATCATGTTCCAATTTTTTAATATTTTAATATAAAATGGTACCCAGACCAAAACTAACATGTTCACATCTCTACCTTGAAAGTTTTTTCCAATCCAATCAAGGATACCTAAATAGAGTGAATAGGTATTTTAAAATTTATCTAACAATTAAACACCCTATTCATAGCACCTTACACGTAGCACACTCTTACAGATCACTGACGGTATCGATGTTTGGCCCATCCTTAGGTGGACCTAGATGCAAAAAAATCAGCATGATTAGTGATTTTTAAGGATTTGATTGGAGTCGGTTTCATGGGTTGATTTTAAATCGTAGATTTCGAGCATCATTTAGGGTACTCAGATCCATAGATTTTAAATCACTAATCATCATAATATTTGGTATATAGGTCTACCTAGGGATGGGATAAACATCTATACAATCAGTGGCCTCTAAGAGTGTGCCACATGGCTTATACTATGGTCCCTGGCGTGCTGGACAACCTAAACTGTGAAGGGTGTACTCCAACTCAAGTTTTGTTTTTAGAATAAAGATACATTTAATGTGGGAAGGTTTTGCCTTTTGAGGCCTTTAATTGTCACATGGGTGGCAACCCTGGCTCTGTGTGGAAATGAAATAATAAATCTAACACATGCGAGTTTTTTTATGTGGAAACTTTTCTCAATGAAATACACTTGACCACGTCCAGATGTCAAAGTATCACTAACGAAAAGTTAACAAAACAGAAGTTATTCACGCAACACCCGTTACTTACATTGTACAACTCAAGTCCATCCCTTGAGCCAACGGCCGATGCATCCACGCCCTTTACCTTTCACACACTAGTCCACGAATGCCCTTCTACTAAGATCCCCTCAACAATGTTCAGTTTGGTCTATCTCTAAACCTGTCATTAGATCGGTCCAACCCCGATTTTCTTCTCACAATCCGATCCAGTCCTGAAAAGTAATGGATTCGGTACAGCCTTAATTTCACATACACAATACAACTCAAAAGAATTTTGAGTAACTCAACCCTGTGGTCTCTCTAACATCTAGGTTTTAGATATGGAAGTGAATCCTAGATGTAGATTGATCAAGTTTGGAAGAAAACTGTCATGCCCCGAATCCGGGCACTTGGATCAAATCCGAATGCCTGAAAAATGACCCGTTTACCCAAGATCCAAGTGTGATAAAAATAAAAAAAATAAAGTGCTCAAAAATAAATTTTTTAAAATGAACATAATCTATATAACAAAATAGGACTTTTGTCCTGGCCTCATAAAGAGTGGCTGAGATCTTCTAAGCCCATTCCTCCCCCGGACGGTTGGGGTTTCTTTAATAAAAAGAAAATTACAGCATTTTGGGGGTTACGTGACCGCACTCCTCTCTGTCGGAAACCCACTCCCCTCTGAAGAAGAATAAGAGAACCCACTCATCGTCTTCGTCTCTATCTCACCGTCTCTGCCTCCTGCCGCTATCATACCTCTTCACCCACACCTGCAATTTCATCTCTCGTCTCAGGTAGGTCCTCTCTCTCTCTCTCTCTCTCTCTCTCTCTCTCTCTCTCTCTCTCTCTCTCTCTCTCTCTCTCTCTCTCTCTCTCTCTCTCTTGTGCTGCTCTTTGGGTTGAGGATGGTTTAGATTTTTAGGGTTCTAATTTTTGTGTTGCTCTTTTTCTTGGAGATCTCTCCTAACCGCCGCTATGACTCCTCCTTGCCGCTGCAACCATTCTCCAAATATCCTCTCTCTCTCTCTCTCTCTCTTTCTATTTCTTAATTAATTGTTTAGTAAGTTCTACCTGTTGATTTTTATTCTTTTTGTGCTGCTGATTGGGTTTGTGATTACTGTTTGTTTTGAAGCTAATTCAGTAACTTGATTTGGGGTATATATCTACTCTGTGCTTGAGTAATGAGTAGCCTCCAAGGTGATGACGACGTCAAACGGAGGAAAAAACTCATTTTGTGGGGCTGGAGGAAATAGAGGAACTCACAAACTTGCCACCTGAACCAGATGTGTGTACGATTATGAACTATTTTGAGTTCCTTTTCTTTTTATGCAGCAAGTATGGATGAGAAAGTTAAGTGATGTACACATTTTTAAGCTTTAAATGTTTTTTTTGTCTTTGTTTAGGGAAGAGAGGAGAGATTTTGGGTTCATGGAGCCTTCATCATGAATGGACCCAATCCTTCAAACCCCTGCCACAAGCAGCTCCAATCCACAAGAACTCAACGCTTGGATGATCCTAATCTTCCGACAATTGATTTTTTTTTGGTAGGCAAGAGGGTTATTGGTTAGTATAGTCAGGCTCTCCACATTGTTTTTTTGTAACAGTGTTTGATTTTTAGACAAAAGGGGGACCTGCCTTCTCTTTTGGATTTTTGGTGAGCCTCTCTTTCTCTCTCTAAACTCTCAATTTTGTTGTTTCAATTTCTGTTGTTTCAGATTATGGATGGGCATGGACGCATGGTAATGGAATCCTAACATGGAAATGGAATCCTTTCCCATTTGATAGTAAGGGTATAAGTGGACAATGTTGGAAGTACAGAAAGTACTTGAGTTGTCTATTATCCTATAGGTTTTATCCTTTCATCAATGGCACCTTAATAATTGAAGTTTCAGAACAGATCTTTCTTGGGGTTGCGAAGGGACTCCATGTAAGCCTCCATGTTTATATTGACCTTTCTAACACCAAGCTCTATGCATTCCTGCTCAAAATTCAAATAGATTCATTTTGGAGATGCTAATAAAGCATCAAAGCAACTCAATATTTTTTCTCTCCTCAGCTTTTAGGAGTTATGGAGAATTAAATCTATGGGCCAGATGCATGTGGACATAACATTTGGTGAGTACCACTATTGCAGTTTTTACATAATTTGTTTCCACAATAATGTTACTGCAAGTAATCAGCTTTTTCACATGGAAATTGTGGAAATGTATAGATGCACATTCTAGCATAACAAAGTCGCATGATTTTACCAAACAAAAGAACTGGGTTTTGTGCAACTTTTCATTCTAAAAAATATAGTTGGTCTTTCCTCGAGGTTAGTCATAGAGAGTTAATCTGGATTGTTAGCATACCAATTTTTCAGAGAAATCTATATAACTGGCCAAAGAAAAAGAAAAATCTATATATGTTGGGATACATGTTGAGAGTAATTATGTCAATAAATGGAATCGCATAAACATGGATCACATGTAGTGAGTTGGGGCACACCATTGATCAATAAGCCTTTTCTCCATTTAAAGTTTTAGAGATAAAGCCTCCTACCCGGTTGCGCTATAGTTTAAAGCACTAAGTGGTTGCTAATACATTGGAAGATGGTCGGATCCAAGGGACATACGTTGTTAGAGGATCAAACTTCGGTTCAAATTTTATCAAGTTTCCGAGCAGTACTAAAGCAGTCTATTACTGGGAACAAAGGAGTCACGTCAAACTACAAAGTAAGTTTTCGCTTCATCGATCATATAGGTTGTTGACACTCTTTATTGGTAACAACAACATATAGGTGTTGTTGACTCTTTATTATGTGTTGTAGATTGATGCTCATATTGGTGGTGTTAATGATACTATATTGTCACATGTGGTGCTCATGTTGATTAAGGTTAAGGTATCAACCTTGAGGATGATATAACAAAAACTGGGGGTGCTCATGTTGCTCTTTATATAACAGGTTTGGGATGCTGTAGCTGGACACAAATATATAATATATATTTGACGGCCACGAAGCTCCTGTACATTCTATCTGTCCTCATGATAATGAGGATGTCTAGGTACCTATCATTTAAAGTTGATTTGCTAGGAGTTTGGTTCTTCTTCTTCCTTAGCAAGTTAGCATTTTCTCATCTTTAGCTAATGGACGTACAGTATTCAAGAAGGCTTAGAGGCCTCATTTTCCATTATTTTCACTTTTATTAGAATCCAACTCAATTTAGCATCATGTGCAGTTTATTTTCTCTACTACTATTGAGGGGAAAATTAAAGGCTAGATCTATGATTGCTTGGGATCTAGAGTGGATTATGATGCTCTGGACTTTGGTGCACCACACTGGGATATAGTGCAGAATTTTGGAACTTCTTCTTCTAGAAGCCCAAGTTTTGTAGGAGCAATATGAGGCAACAAGGAGTATGGAGCATGATGTGTACTATGTTAACGTTGCAAGTGTGTTTTGTAGCTCTACTACTACCATTGAGTGCTTCACCTATACACCAAACAGACAAAAAATAACCTGACCCAAGTTAACTAAACCGACCTGAGTTGACTATGGCTTTTTATTGCGTACGTGGCGTGTTTTTATTCGACCCACAAGACCACAATGAGACACCTACAGCAAAATATGTCACCTTCAATTCTAATAGAGATCGAACTGACCACTTTGTCATGTTAGCGCAATTCTTTTTAATTGGTTTCTATTTTTATCTAAAATTAGGAATTGGGTTTGAGTGCAGAAGGCACCTGATGTTTGCAAACGCTTTGTCTGGGAGTGTCGTGGGCACGGGTGATTTACTAGTTCATAATATATTAAAATAAAAATCTTTTGTAAAGACGTTTTAGTTAAAACCATGGTTTTAAAAATGGTCGTTTAAACGGTAACGCCCTAAGCCCGTTTCCGTTTAAACCCGTTTTATCAGTTTTGAAATAAACGGCCATTTTTTAGTTTTAACGGCCGTTAAAATCGTTTAAACAGCCGTTTAATTTTGAAAAATTTTGTGAAAAAAACGGCCGTTAAAACCGTTTAACTCCGTTAAATTTTGTTTTTTTTTTAATTTTCAAATTTCAAAATTTGAATTTCAACGCCACTTTTTCCGTTAAAATCCTTTAAAATCGTTAAAACTGTTGAAATCCATTTAATTTTGTTTTTTGCCATTTTTGCCCCTGACCGTTTCAATCCGTTTTAACAGCCGTTTAAACGGTTTAAATGGTAACGTCCCCAGTCCGTTTAACCGTTAAAACGGCCTCTTTTAAACCTTGGTTAAAACTTCTGTTTGATAGGCTTTTTAAATTAACTTTTCAAAATTTAAGCGGACAAACGTAAAAAATTTCAAAGGCTTTAAAACCTAATGAGAGTAGAGAGAGAATGAGGATGAAGATTTAAAGAGAGGAGAGAGAAATTATTACAAAAATAAAGAGAAAATACTAGCAAAGGGTCTTGAACCCTGGTCTTTGACTTGGTCTTCCGCATGCTTTACAACTAAGCAAGTTGATATTCGCTTAAAAGTGCGTATTTTCACTGTTATCTTCTAAGCGTTTTCACACTCTCTACGTTAAAATGCTCTATTTATCTACTTTTCTACGTAAGAGTCTCTTCTGTTGCGTAGAACACACTTTTCTGGACGAAATGGTATATTTGCATGCATTAAACACATTTTCGGAAGTCTAGACATTGAGTCGTTCTGATAAAGTCTCATTACGCGCTTCTTCTGTCGCAGGAAACCTCGATGGGACAATTCTCGAGACTTGCGAGCCCACATCGATCAGGAAAGCCCATTATCAAAGCTTAAAGAGCCCACATGCTATGACTAGAAGATATGGGCCAAATATGGGCTGAATAAGAGGACTACAAAGCCGGCCCAAAGAACAAAGAGAGCAGGAGAGCCAATGACCAAGAGACGGACCAAAGCATTTAAATCCACATGAGTCAGCAAGGAATGATAGTCTACTCTACTGTTGGATCTTCCACCGGACCGTTGGATCTCTCTTGATCCGTCGATCTACCAATCTGGGTCCCAATCAAGTCACCATCCATCCGATCGCCATCAGATTGTCTGTCACATCATCTTGTGAGACGATGGACATCATCAATCCATGTGGGCCAGTAGCCGGGCCTGTCATCATCGACCCGCTGTCCGACCATTTAGTGGACCCTGTGAATTTCAAAATAATTTAAATTAAATTTTAAAAAAAGGGGGGGTCCACCAAATGGGGAAATTTTCCAAAGAAAAGTAAGGTTTTACTTGAAAAAAAAAAAATTTAATATTTTTTATTTCCTAAAATTCCTAATTTCCATTAATGGAAATTAGAGCTTATATAAAGGGAGAAGGAGGGGGACGAACCCTAATTTTCCTAACCCCATCTCCTCCTCTCCTTCCCCCCTCTCCTCCTCTCTTCCCCCTTTTCGTTCTCCTTTATTCCCCCTCCTTAATCTCTTCCTCTCCTCCTTGTTTTCTTCTTATGCTTCTTCGTCACTTTCTCACCGGAGTTGCAGCCTGCAACTCCAGCCTACCACGAGCTGTTGTAGACCTCCACACTCTCCTGCTGTCGCCTCCTTCCATGGCCGGAGCACCACCACACCGCACGAACCACCACCATCGTCTTCTTCACGGGCTGCCACCACACCAAGCATGCATCTCCACCACCGTCATCCTCCTCCTGGCATTCTTCACCGGCTGTAACCAGTCCACCACCACCATGAATGCCTGCAACGGCGCTCCTTTGAGCGATCATCGCCCCCCCATCTTCCCCATTCTTTTTTTTTTCTTCTTCTTCTTCTTCTTCTTCTTCGTTTTCTCCATCTTTGACCGGAGTTGCAGGTCTGCAACTCCGGCCAGCAGCAACTTGTCCACCCGTCTGGTGCTCCTCTAGCCATGGCTACTCCTCATTCTTCATGTTGCTCCGCTGCCTGCACACCACTTTGCCTCTTCTACGCTCTGCTGCTGCCTCCAACACAGCGCCTCCAACAAGCCAGCAACACCACGGGCTGTCATCTTTCATCACCGTTGCACAGAGGTGCAACACCATCTTGCAGTCCACCATCTTCTCCATCCGCCAGCTCCACTACTGCCACAACAACATGTAGGTCCGTCACTTCCTCCCACGGGTAGCGCACCAACCATCCCTCCTTCACCTGCAATGGTTAGCAACACCACGTGCACCCTCTCAACGTTGCTGCTCTGTCTCCACTTAGCAACCATACTGTGTTGCATGCCATTAACGCCGGAGTTGCAAACCTGCAACTTCGGACCTCCTCCGGACCGTGGACTCGAAGGAGAGCACCTGCATCACCATTCCAGGGTCTCTTATCCCAAACAACACCAGCAAGCAATCCTCTCCATGGTGTCCTTTCTGTGCACCATCTCCTTATGTGCACTCACCATCCCATGGCCTTTTGCACCTCTTCATCCATGGCCGAACCAGTAGCCCTCTGCTACAACCCGTGGCTCTTCAAGCCATCACTTCACATAGCTACAGCCACGAGGTCATCATGCATCCAACGTACTCTCATTCCTCCACGTGCGGGGTTGCCCTCCAACTATGACCGATTGGGTCATCTCCCTTGTTCATGGCCGATTGGGCTATTGCTCCACCTAAGCTATCACACCACAAGCTCCGGCCACCACTTGGCCTACATGCTTGGCCGATCCAATCCCGATCCCCTTGGAGCCTTCATGTGGCTGTTCTATCCAAAATCACCAAGCTGACCCGACCACATTCTAGTAACTCACTACAAGGTCAGTTTCTCTCTCTAGAAACATGTTCTCTCTCTAGGGTTAATAACTTTATCTCTCTAGATTCTATCTTTAGAATCCCCAGGCTGATCGCCTTTTTGCACCCCGACTCCGTTCGGTGAATGCAAGAGGGTGAGTTTTTCTCTCACCTCTACCTTGTCGGCCGGTAAACGACCGAGGTGTGAAAAATCTCTCTCTACCTTCTTCCTCTCTCTCTAAAATCTCTTTTTACATGCTTTCTTACATGCTTTCTAGAATAGATTTACCGCTTTATTTATTTCTGTCATTTATTTCATGTAAGCAACAGTTTGATTAATGCAATTTGATTTCGAAGAATTAAGTATTTTCTGGATCTCACTTAGATGCATTTTTAATCTCGACTCACCATTCTCATCCTTCCATGTTTCTCTTGTATATTATCTGTCATTTTATGTTCTTATTCGCGCTAATCCGACTAATCCCGGGTGCGGATCGACATCCGACACAAACCACTGTACAAAATTACTCATTCTACAGGTTAAAAGTCTCGGATTAATTAAAAATGTGTTGAAGTTAGGGTTTCCGTAACCAACAACGTGGAAAAATCCTAGTTTCACAAGTCATCATCTTGTGTTAGTTGATACGCTTTAATCTCCTTAGTCTCTTCTTTGAGGGCATGTCTCTCCTTCTCTTTTGGTCGTCTCTCGATTCTTTCAATCCTCCAGTTCTTCCCGTCTTTGGCCTACATCTTCTTGTCTAAGTCTACTAGCTCTCTATGCTTTGATCGAAGGCTCTGGTAGTTAGTTGTGGGCCCGTATTCCATCAAAATTGTCGGATAGTGCTCCTGTGATAGAAAAATCGCGTAATGAGAATTCTACAAAACGGCTTCGCATGTGGGTCAAATAAATGCATATGAATGCATACGAATATACCATTTTGACCAGAAAAGTGTGTTCTATGCAATGGGAGAAACTCTTATATAGAAATATTGATAAATAGGACAGTTTTACATAGGAGAGTGTGATAACGCTAAAAGGATTATTGCTTAAAATAAGCACTTTTGAGCGAATATTAACAGATATAATGGAATGGCTTTTGATGTGTTCCCTGCACATTCTACCAACAATACATACCATGTAATATCATCGGCAATCAATGAATCATTAAAATGCAGTGAGTTAATTATACACATCACAAGTAGAGAAATTAGAAAAAATAATACAAAATTTTTCTCCCTCTAAATTTCTCTCCCCTTATCTCATGCATTAGCTTATTTTTACCGCTATGATTTTCTCTCCCCCTTTTTGTCACAGATTGATAAAGGTACAGAAATATAAGCAAATAACAAACATACAATGAATATCATCATGAAGAACAAGTACATAGAGATAACAAGTATAAAGACTAAAAGATAAGCATGACGCATAGTATAAATACATCAATGGTTTAAATTTCGATAAAAATATTTAACCAATCATAAATCTTTTTCAAATAAATTTTAAATTTTTTAAATCATCTCTGAAAGATTTACAACTCACAGAACTCAAATCAGATCAATCCGAAAAAGGTCAAATCTGAAGTATGCTAAAATTTATGAAAAGTCAAGTTAAAATCAATGCATAATATATTTCAATGTGATTGGCACTAACAAATATCAAACATATGATTTTAGACTTAACTACTCAGTTTAATCTTGAATAGTTCAAATGCAGTCAATCTAGGCCATTTATCAGAGCCAGTCAGTCAAACTAGTACACTTTAGTTGAATTTTCAATTTCTTTCACTAGGGTGTACTGTAATTTGACTTTCCACTTCCTAGGGTACAAGACAGATATTAGTAAAATTCTAAATATCTACTCAAAATCTGGAGGTATCCTGTATCCAATCATGAAATCCTCATTAGAGCTAATAGGTTCTCACTTAACTCTTTATTTTCAAGTGTATTTGACAATGTGATTTCATATTACTTTTGTAGCAAACATGGCTATTTCTCACTCACTTATTTAATTAGAATTTCATTTTTTAAGTTCTCATCTTTTGAAACTTGGTCGGTTTAGTAGCTTTCACACTCAGTCGGTATGGTATCATCTACAGCATTAAGTAATTAGATTTTTATATAGATCGGGGCCATACAGATTTTACCACATCTACTTGAGGTAGCTCTTTCCATGGAGAACTATCACACATGGAGGCCAACAGTCGATTATATTGTAATTTCAAAATCAACTAAAAGCAGGAACATAACTAATTTGAAGTCATGAAAAGTAAAAGTTTATTCCTGATTCCCATAGAGTACTAGATTTGTTACCTCTATCAAATCCAGTCCTAACCAGTGTCAGTCAATGTGCATGTGAATAACAAGTTAAAGCTTATGAACATCTACTAACTAAGAATTAGTAAAATAGACTAATCTTCAAAATATTCTAGAGTTTTCTACAATGATCTAGTCTCAATTTACCTTGTGTCAAGTCTTGGTTCTAGAATTTTTTAGAGTTAATTCCCATCATATTAAAAATACTTATGCAATGCACAACTCTAAAACAAAATCCTAAACATGACACAAAATAATTTTTGATTTTCAAATTTTCTATTTTGTTTTTGAATACATGAATTCAAAACAATGCAAATAAGCAAAGATCTAAAATAAATAGAAAACTATGAAGAAAACAAAAACCTAAAACAAAACTACACACCCAACTCACAAAACATATACAATCATAGAATAAAGAAGAATGTAAAAAACAACATTTATTCAATCAATGGGACAAGTGCCACTAGACTTCATAAGGAATTCATTTCAAATAGAATCTAGATTTATTGGTCATTCATTTCTCACCCATATGGTATTATATCTTTTAGGTGGGTTTTTTTTCTTCGTCATTTGTTTAGGCGGTGAATGAGGATTGACATTTCTCTTTTTATTTGTCCTCTTATTCTGAGCCCTTCGAGTTTGGGTGCCATTGAGTTTCATAAGGTTTGCAATCTCTCTTCTCAAGGCATCCGACTTTTGATGCAAGGCTGTCATTTTATTGAGTAGAACTCCTTGGTTCCCATATGATTTTCTCTTGAGGGAAAATATGGTATTTCTCTTCTTTTGAAAGCAATTCTTACTCAAGTGACCTCTACCCCTACAGTAATTACATACAGGCACATATATAACTGGTCTAGGTCTAAGTTGATCAACCTGAGGTGTGGAAGGAACTTTAGCTTTTACAAATTTAGTTCCTGAAGACGATGGAGTATTAGCAGTATCAACATATCCAAGTCCCCGTTTGTCTCCACATCTTTGTCCCACACTAAGAATCTCATTTAATTTCTCAGTGCTTTGAGAAATATAAGACAAGTCTTTTTTCAGTTGTGCTAGATGAAGCTCAAGAGACTTCCTCTTCTCCATACAATCATGACATTCAGATTCAATGAATTTAACTTTGTCTTGGAGACTAGCTTTCTCTTCTTCAAGCTGTCTAAAAATAATTTCATATTTTTCATGCTCACTTTCAAAAGATATTTTAGCATCCGTACAAGTTTGGAACTCGCATTCCAAGACCTTGTTTCTTTCTTGAAGAGATTTCTTCTCTTCTCTAAGCTGACCAACTAGCACAGATAATTCATTATTGTCTAGTTTACAAGTAGAATTTTCAGAGTTAAGAAATTCAACTCTATTTGTCAATTTTTTATTTGCTTTGGTAAGTCTAAAGCTTTCTTTATATAGATAAGCAGTATAAAGATCGCCTTGATCTTCACTGTCTGAGTCACTATGGCTATTGACAGTGAACCCTTCTTTAGGCTTCTTTTAAATGAAAAGAATGAACTAGTGTTTGCAGGAATCAAAATTCAGTTGATTAAACCTTTTATATAATAACCCGCTCTGATACCAACTGAAATTCCATCGGTCCGTTCTCTTTAACTCAATATACTTAGAAGGGGGGTTGATTAGGTATTTAAAATTATTTATACCTATACAATTTTACTAGTCTATGGTAAGGGAATAAAATCGCATGCCTTAGTTGTTTGATAAAAGATTATCTCAACTAACTCAAATTGAATATACCTCCGTGATATATTTTCTTTTCGTCATTTGATCTAATCAGAATATATTGCAAAATACAAACAAACAATCACACAATACAATAGATTTTTACGTGGAAACCTTAGCCAAGAAAAAATCACGGGACCACGTCCAGACGAAAGTATCACTAACTGAAAAATTAACCGAAACAAAGGTTACCTAAGTAGCACCGTTGCAAATACAGCTTCCAACCTTAACCAAGGCCTACTGCTGATGCGTCCACATCCTCTGAATCAATGTTACGAATCCACGCGCGCCCAAACCTACCGTCGATCGGCTCCTCCGAACTTAATTCTCAACACTCTCGCCTTTGCAGAAGGTGAAGGATTCAGTACACCCTGAAGCCTAAGTTGCTCAAATGGTGTTGAGTCACACTGGTACACTCAGGCTACTAGGTCAAATATAGAAGTGGAAGAACTAAGCTGAGGAAATGATCAAGTACTTAGCTTTGATCAAGAAGAGAACAAGCTCACAAGATATGAATGGAAAATAAGTTTCTTGCTCTTTGAATTGACACTCTAATAAATAAAATATTTTCTTCTCTCTTCAAGATTGAGTCACTCTGTGTCTATGTGTGTATTTAGAGAAGGCATAGAAGGGTTGTATTTATAGATTTTCATGACCCTGAGTTGTGCAGAACATGGGATAATGGAACCAAGAATTTTGGATCTGATAAGGACCAATTCTGTGCATGGTCCAATCAATTGTACACTGGGTCCAATCGATTGGGCTCAATAAGATTCCTATTCCGAAGGCTCCAATCAATTACACAGAGGTCTCCAATCGATTTGACTCAAATAAGTTTTTATCCCAAAGGCTCCAATCGATTTCATAGAGTCTCCAATCGATTTGACTCACATAAGTTTCTATCCCGAAGACTCCACAGAGTCTCCAATCGATTTGACAGAAATAAATTTATGCCTCGTAGCTTCCAATCGATTACACAGAGTCCTCCAATCGATTGGATTATGTCCAATCAATTGGGAATAAGTGTCCAATCAATTGGACTATTCTATTAGTCAATTTTATTGACTTAGACTCGGGTCAGTCCAATGACTAAATTTAACCATAATATTTTGTTCATTTTAACCAATTCCTATGGCCACTAAGTCACTTACCTTCCTAATCGAGCATACACGATCGTTAACTGACAAATCGACAGTTACTCAGATGACTCCTGTCGTCAACCGTCTGATTCTTGCTGTCTCTATCTTTTAGTCTTCACGTAGTTGGCAAAGTATGCGTACCACGACATCTCCACACTACACTTGTGGTCGTAAGAATAGTTACAATAATGTTTTTATGTCAAACGGAATATTTGTCAAATTGAATATAAAAATATTCCTTACATCTTCTGCATGGGTCTAGGGTCTTTCACCCGAACTAACACTTCAATATTATGCCAAATCACCTTTTTTTCTAGCACACCGATCCTTCTGATAAAATCCGAATCACAATAATTTCATAACATAATCAATTAAGTACATACATATAACATGATTAATAAAGTAAAATAAGGGAGGTTATTTATTAAAATATATAGATGTACCTACATTGTCCATTGATCTTCATCCGAACTTGAATTAATGGTAAAAAAGTAACTGCGGGTGTCTTTACCGATTGTCGTTGGATGAAACTAAGATTCGAGTATGTCGAACGTCTTGATAGCATGAACATTTTTGTCTAAAGAAATGGTCTCAAAGGGTGAGATGTTATGGTGTTTCTAAGGCTCTCAAAGCTCTCAACGATTTATAATGAAGAGCTCTCTCTAATGGTGAAAGGTGAAAATGTGTAATTTTTGGGAGATTCTTCTATTTTTAATAGTTGATCAAAAGAGAATGGTAAGTATTTCTTTATTTATGTGTGTTATTAATTATCATTGATTATTTATTTGAATTCAAAAGTTGCTTTCATTTGTTAAAAATAAAGAATATTATTATCTTATCTTTTATTTATTTATATCAAAATAAATTTTTATATGTGAGAATGGATATTTAAATAGTTTTTTTATTTTTTAAAGTTCAAGTCTTTGATTATGGAAAGATTTTTCTTATTTTCAAAAGACTGAAAGTTATGAAAAATTTTAATTAAGGCAAAATTAAGGCCATTAAGGTATAACTCAATGATATTAATTATTTTATTAAATATTTTAATTTTATCGTTTGTCAAAAATTCCCTTCTAAATGTGAATTACTTTAATACCCCTAGATAAAAGTTCATGGTATTACAAAAACCAATGAACTAATGTTCTCAAGCTTTGATCATATAGGATAAAAATCTAAAAGAATTAGAATAAAATTACTTAGGGGTTTCTCATTTGAACCATAGTGGTACTTATGCTCTTGATGATCTAATTGAATGCTTCAATTACTTTCTTTGAGCTATCTTGCTTTAGTTGATTCTTCTTGAGTTAGGTTTTACAACCCTTAAGCATCAATTTATAATAAGAGCAACAAAGCTTTTAGAACTCTTTCAGGATTTAGAAGACCATTCCCACACAAGTTTGGCTGCCTCAAAATAATTTTTGTTCTTTCTGAAATAGTCTGATCGATTGGGCACTCCGTATTCAATATTTTATGCCCTCAAGACCTTGAAATAGATTCTACTACTTAATTGACTTAGTTCTAAGTGAATTTGATAATTTTATCACATATCTCTAGGGTCTCTAAGTTACTTACTATCCTATAAGTGTGGATATGGACAAAACAGACAAAATTATGAGTTTTCAGATAAATCAGTCTTCAATCTTTTGAGTCTTCAAGCTTCATCATTGTAATCTGTAGGCAATGCAAGAAGGATGCAACCACTAACACACTCTCAGCCTAACTAGCACACTATAAGATTGGTTATATTTGTGTTTATCGTGCGGAATTTAACCAATACAATGTCATATTCCTTACATACCCAATTTGACATCAAATAGAATACAAATGCTTATTGTCTAATCGTGTTTGAAAAATAGTCGGTCCGTTCTCTTTAGTTAGAAATACCTAGAAGGGAAGGGTGATTAGGTATTCAAAAATTAATATAACCTATTACAAGTTTACTGGTCAAGGTAGGGTGATAAAATCGCATGTCTTAATTGATTGATAAAATGATTATCACAACCGACTCAAATCAAATATACCTCCATGGTATATTATCTTTTTGACCTTTGATCTAATCAATACAATTAGTGAAACAATAATCAAACATCCACAAGACAGAGTTTTACGTGAAAAGCTTAGCCAATGAAAACCACGGGACCACGTCCAGGCAGAAAGTATCACTAACTGGAAAGTTAAATGAAACAAAGGTTACTTACGCAGCACCGTTGCAAATGCAGCTTCTAACCTTTGCCAAGGCCTACTATCGATGCGTCCACGTCCTTTGAATCAATGCTACAAATCCACACGAGCCCTCCCAACCAAGAAGCCCTGTCCGCTTGTTTAGTTTGGTACTCCCCAAACCTACCTTCCATCAACCACTCCAATCTTAATTATCAACTCTCCATCCTTTGTTGAAAGTGAAAGATTCAATATACCCTGAACCCTAAGTTGCTCAAATAGTATTGAGACGCACTAGTACTCTTAGGCTTCTAGGTCAAGTTTCTATGTGAAAGACCTAAGCTGAGTAAAGGATCAAGCTTTTGGCTTTGATCAATAAGAGAAAAAGCTAACAAGATATTAATGATAACTAAAGGCTTTTTGCACTTCGAATGGACACTCTTGATAAATAAAAACTTTCTGCTCTGTATTTCAATGTGTATTTATTAACTCCAAAGAGAAAAAAAAAGTAAAATAAATAAATAAAAATCGACATCTCTGCCTTCCCTTCTCCATCGAATGACTCCATCATCTTCTTCTCAACACAGGTCCAAGAACCATGGTTTGATCTCCTCTTCTCCTTCTCTATCTCTTTCTCTCTCTAATATCTTCTTTGATTGTTTTATAGTTAAGTTTTTATTTGCTTTATTTCTTTAAGCATTTTTTTAAACATTGTAAGTTATATTTTTTTTTAATAAATGAAGTTTATTTTGGCATTTTATTTTCTGTTATTGCATATTTATTTTCTTTTATTAATGTTGTAGATAATTCTCCTCCTATAAAAAAAAAATGTTTTAAAAATCATTTTCCGACATTCTCATCTCTCCACCATTTTCACCATTTATTTGATTGCTTTCTTTAATGTTATTTATCTCACCCGGGTGCGAATTTGACATCTGACTTACCCTGTTCGATCAAGAAAGAATTTTTTGCAAGATTAAAGAATCGAAAAAATAATGTTGATTTAAGGGCTATCCGTACCAACGACCAGAAAAACCTTGTTTCAAATGGCGTCGTTGCCGCTCAAGAATGCGGGAAATACAAAGAAATACAAAAGCATTCTTTTGAAGTGCTAAAAAAATTTGAGACAACAATACTTTTTTTTTTACATATTTTTTTTATGCCTCGAAAAGTCGAGTGCAACTTGTAACACTTTTGAACTTATCATTATTGATTAGATGTATGTTCAAGAGTTTAGCAACCCTTGACTAACTGTAAAAAAAAAAAAAAAAAACAACAACTACCTTTTTTTTTTAGGGACAATAGTACTTTTTTTACGTATTTTTTTAAGCCTCGGATGGCCAGGTTCAACTTGTAATAACTTAGGACATTTCTTTTTTTTTTTGAATATTTACTGCTAGATCACCCTAGATTGAATGAAAATATAAAAAAAATCAAAATTCAAAAAAAATAAAAAAAAAATAGGATTTATATTCTCTGCACATTTTTTATATCACAAAATCGGGCATTTTAAGTATTTTGGACAATTTCCAAATTTTACAAAATTAGGGTTTCCAAGTTTTGAAGATTCTAGTTTTAGAGAATTTCTTTCTTTAGAGATTCCTTAAAATTGGAAACTCTTGAAAAAGAAATAACCCAAATTTAGCAAAATTTTAATTTTGGGAAATTTTCAATTTAATTAAACGCGATTTCGAAATCTAATTTTTTTTGAAAGGTTTCTAAAATATGAATAATTCAAACTTAGTAATTTCTGAATCTTAATTCGGGAATTTCTAAATTTGAATTTAAACCCTAACTTGGAAATTAATTAAATAACCCGCCTTAATCTATTGCATGTTGTTTGAAACCCTAAAGGCGGGTAACCTTCCAATTAAATCCCAGAACCTAGACCGTGAGATCTAACTTTTCTGCAACGTACGATCTAAGAGTGGGTAGGAAGCGAAAGCTCAAAGAGGTGGAGTCGGGCCCAAGCCCATTTGGATACCCCTCCCTATCCCACATAGGTGACCCTGTGGCGTGGCCCACGTGAGGTAAGTCCATTTCCTCGCCTTGAATGCAATACTGTACAATTGGGTGATTAAAGTGCCGCATGTCTATTTATTTTTTGCATAAACTTATTCGCACTGCATGGATGACCGCTAATTAATGAACCCTAATTGAGCAAACCCAGCTCGGCCAGCTCCTCTTAAAACTAGTGGGATTTCATCACCCAACTCATCACTCCAGCTGAGTTTGATCCCCAAGATCCTCTAAATTAAAAAGAATCAAGAGTTATGACCAAGCTAGATCGGTGTTCTAGGGCACCCCTCCACTTAGTCATTTTATCAATCCCAGGTCGAATAAGTCCATGAGCGCGGGTCCCTATTGTCTAACACACCCATAGTTTCCTACTACTCAAGTATACCGAGCTCGCCAGTGGCTTCCCTGGTGCTTTGTTGGTCTACTAATTGTTGGGTTAAGAACACAAACCAACCCTAGCTTATATTGTGGGAAAACTCATCTCCATTGCTTGATAAATCCGGTAAGTATGGGGCGTATTTAAGACAGCTGATGTGCCACACGTCTATCTAGGCTTCGGATTATCTTGCGATCAATTTGAGTTAGTATTAGAGCATTTGCTTTGAAGAGTGTATCCTTGTGAGAACCCAAGAGCGATACAGTTAGTCCAACGGGTAAAAAAAAAAAACAGTGGTCTGCCCACTGTTATAATCTAGCCTACTGATATTCGCTTAAAAGTGTGTATTTTTCACTGTTATCTTCTAAGCGTTATCACACTCTTCTACGTTAAACTGGTCTAATTATCCACTTTTCTACGTAAGAGTCTTTTTCATTGTGTAGAACACACTTTTCTTGACGAAATGGTATATTTGTGATATTCGCTCAAAAGTGCTTATTTTAAGCACTTATCCTGTTAGCGTTATCGCACTCTCTTACGTAAAACTGCTCTAATTATCCACTTTTCTACGTAAGAGTCTATCTCATTGCGTAGAACACACTTTTCTGGACGAAATGGTATATTTGCATGCATTAAACACATTTTCGGAAGTCTAGATATGAAGTCATTCTGATAGAGTCTCATTACGCGCTTCTTCTGTCGCAGGAAACCCCGATGGGACGATTCTCGAGACTTGTGGGCCCAAATCGATCATGAAAGCCCATTATCAAAGCTTAAAGAGCCCACATGCTATGACTAGAAGATATGGGCCAAATATGGGCTGAATAAGAGGACCAAAAAGCCGGCCCAAAGAACGAAGAGAGTAGGAGAGCCAATGACCAAGAGACGGACCAAAGCGTTTAAAGCCACATGAGTCAGCAAGGAATGATAGTCGACTCTACTGGAGAAGCGTGAGGATGGTCACGGTGAAGACCAGGGTTCCAGACCCTCCGCCAGTGCTTTTTTCCATTTTTTTGATACTTTTTCTCTCATCTCTTCTTATTCTCTCTCTCTCTTCATCTCTCGATCCTCGAATCTACTGACCTAACCCCAGAACTCCTACCCTTCGGCTCTATCTCATCTCCCTTAGCTTTCTGACCGTTGGATCTTCCATCGGACCGTTGGATCTTCAATCGGACCGTTGGATCTCTCTAGATCCGTCGATCTACCAATCTGGGTCCCAATCAAGTCACCATCCATCCGATCGCCATCAGAATGTCTGTCACATCATCTTGTGAGACGATGGACATCATCAGTCCATGTGGGCCAATAGCCGGGCCCATCATCATCGACCCGCTGTCCGACCAGTTAGTGGACCCCGTGAATTTCAAAATAATTGTAATTAAAAAATGGGGGGTCCACTAATTGGGGAGATTCGCCATAATAAAGTAGGTTTTTACTTAAAAAAAAAAATATATATATATATATATATATTTTTTATTTTCAAAAAATACCCTATTTCCATTAATGGAAATAGGGAGCTTTATAAGAGGAGGGAGAAGGGTTCGTTCGAACCCTAATCCCCCTCTTTTCTTCTCCTCTCCTTCCCCTTTACTCTCCCCCTCGTTTTGGCCCCATCTCCCTCTTCTTTTTCTTCTTTTCGTTCCACCTTCTTCTTCATCTTCTCCACCATTTTCCACCGGAGTTGCAGCCTGCAACTCCGGCCACCACCTGCTCCTCCAAGAATAGCGTCTACAACTCTCCCCCGGACGTTGCTCATCTTCATTTCTATCCCAAGGACTGCAAGGTCGATCTCCCAAGCCGTCTCACCACCCTTGCAATAAATCTTCCACCACAGCACCGCGTTGTGCGTCCTCCATTGCTGGCCGAAACTGCAAGTCCGGCGAGATTTGCTGCTTCCATCTTCTCCGTTAGTACCTGCAACTCTGGTTTCAACCCACAGCAAACCAACAGTCACCTCTTCCTCTAAGGAACGACCAACACCACCTACAAGAGGATTGAAACCCCTTCATCTGTTCTCTTCTTTCACCGTTCTTGCTGCTTCTAGGAGAAAGAAAGACCAACGCTGCAGGCTGTCGTATTCCACCTCGAACCAGCAGCAACGTGTGTTGCACACCTTGCAACACCGGTCACCACGTGCATCCACTTAGGACCAAGCACCTGCAACTCACGGTGCTTGCAGCTCCTACAAGACCGTTGCAATATCCTTTACGTGACTCAGTTGAGACATCATCAGTTGCAGCAACGTGTTGCTGTCCTCAACTCCTTTCCTCCAAGGTGAGAACAGGGTGCTTCTCACGTGTACCCACTCATCAACCACTCTCAACCCTCCTCCCTGCAAATTTCGGTCAAATCTTCTTCCACCACCACATGGTGCACTCAAGTCTTCAAGGTTAGTGTCCTTCTCTGTCTACTTTCCTCATTAAGTGATTTTCGCTCTCTAGTTAATCTATGTTTCTACTTCTAGAAATCCTTAGTTTGTCTTTCTCTCTCTAAAAAGTTAACTTTCTCTCTCTCTTAATTCCTCTAGTATTTTATTGTTTTCTAGTAACTTTTAGTGATTTATGCAAGGTATATTGTAAGCACTTGATTCAATAAATTTTATTCAATTAACATTATAGTGTTCTCCATTTTTGTTATTAGTTCTTTTTTATTAATGATAAGAAATTCTCTCTCTAAAATCAGCTAAACAGGTTTTAAAATCGATCATACACCATTCGCACCTTTCCACTCATTTCTAGTAGATTTCTGTTATTATTGTTCTTATTTGCCCTAACCCCGAGTGCGGACGATACCCGACACGAATCCCTATACAAATCTATCAATTTTGCAGGATAATCGGATAAAAATTACAAAATGTGTTGATTCTAGGGTCGTTCTCTCAACGACAGAAAAACCCTATTTTCAATTTGCATGCATTAAACACATTTTTGGAAGTCTAGATATAAAGTCATTCTGATTGAGACTCATTACGTGCTTTCATTGTTACAGGAAACCAGATCGGACAAACCTTGAGATATTCAGGCCAACAATCGACTACAAAAGCTCATTAGCTTAAAGAGCCAGCAAGAAGATGTGGACCAAGTACAAGTCGAGCTGGAGAATCACATAGTCGGACCAAGAATCAAGAGAGTGGAAGAGCAGAAAACTAAAAGAATTGACCTGGGTGCGGACCGAGTTGGCAGAAATAGTGGGACCTTGATCATGGACCACAAGTTATATAATACAATTGATTGGACCACTAATGAAGTTGTTGGACCATTATCGAGCCAAGATAGGGCCATGGTGTGGACTTCAAGAAACAAGTTGATCAACTGTGTAAGCAATATGATGATATTTGAATGGCAAAGACATATTGGCACATAAGGCCTAGAGGTGTGGACCAAGAAAATTATCCACGTTGTGGACCTTGGTGATAGACAAACATGCATGCAAACCATTACATTGGGACACGTTGAAGAGGCTAAGTTAACGAGCCACGCGGGTCGTAACAATCCTTGGCGGTTGATAAGTTTCCATCAAAGAGTTTTCAACTAGACAAAATAAACGGCTAGCATTTACAAAAGTATGCATGAGGAATGCACTGAATATGAATGATCCCGATCATATGTTTGATGGTTGTAGTTTACTTGAGTGGTAGCCGCTAAAAGGTGGCTAAATTATGAAGGTTTCACAACAAGAAAATATGGGACCCATGCATGTGGGTCCGAAGTGGGGGATATGTATACGTAGCCAGACGTACTGAATTGTGAGTCGGGTGTGCACATACACAGTTGCTACACTACATGCAAGGATGAGGTGGCAAGTGCTTAATGGTGGAATGGGGTAGATAGTTGCACATCTTGGCTGACTTGGCAAAGTACTTGAAAGAAGAGTGTTTGGAAGGTGGATGATTGCTAACTTTCCATGTTAGGAATGTGCTAATAGTGATTACTTGACAAAGTTGATTTGGTTTTTCAAATGGATGGCCATAGCAAAATAATGATAGACGGTTGGAAAAACAAGATGCTGGATGGTGGGACCTTTGAAGCAAAGAAAGGAAGGGCTTTGACTATATGACAAAAGAGGATGGGTTGAAAAGCATGGGATAACTTCCCAATGTATAATGATCTAGCCAAAAGAGAGGTGGGCCCCATGCTAGGTATCATCATGGAATTAGGTGGGGTCCACAAGCTAGATGGAAGGCTACCATACATTCCAACCTCCTCCCCAAACCCTTATAAACAGCACTATATAAAGAAAAGAAAGGGAGGAGGACGGGCTCGGAGGACCTCTCCCACTTTTTCCACAACAGCTCTCTTCACCGTCTCCCCCATCGACTCAACCCTAGCCGCCCCTCCATCTCTCCATTCATTCCGAACCTCTCTTCTTCTCCACTCTCTCTCACACCCAACCGTGATCCTTTACCAAAACCACCGCCTGTTTCGCGATTTCCACCATCAAAGCCAGCAAAATCTGCCTCCTTCCATTGCTGCCACGGTCTCACTCGGAGCGTTCTACCATAGCAAGTCGTCTGCCACCACCTTCAACGATTTTGCAAACCTCTGCAACTCCTGGCAACAACCCCTCTTCTTCATTTTTTTCTTTTCTAGCTAACGCACCTGCTGGTGGCCCCAAACCCGCAAACCTTTGGCACAACTCACGGTTTGTTTACCGTGAGTGCTTGCTGCCTCGTCTAACAGATCAGTGCGCTATCTCCAACATTAAACCGGCGACTTGCAGGTACGCCTGGTGAATGGACAGCAACTCCATACCGCCCCACGTTTCCCTCTCTTATCTCAAGATGTAACAGATAGCTGCTAGCCTGTAACATGTTCATCAAACCCATCACCATGCAGCAGTACCTATGGTAGCTAGTCTGTCCTCCCAAATCCAGTGTGTTCCCCATGTGGCCTGCACTTAGAGCGTCTTGCTCTCCTCTAAGGGCGAAACCTGCTGGCCCTCTCAATCGCTCCTTCGCCCCAAACCACCCTTCTCTCTATCACTTTCTCCAAAGAGAAACAAACAAAAAAGGAAAAGAAAAGAAAAAAAAAAGAAGTAGAAGAAGAAGAATAAGAATGAGAAGGATAGCCCCTACCTGCTACTGTCCCATTAGGCTGAACCACATCCTCCCCCTTGCAAGCTCGGCTTCCACCATCCCCCTATCGGGTGTCACTAAGGTCTCCTTGCAGCCCGTAGCACCATCCCATGGCCAGCAACCATCACTTGGCCGGACATGTTCATGATCCATCTCGTGGTAAGTGGTGAGTTATCTTTCTCTCTCCTCCTCTTTAGACTCTCTTTCTATCTTCTCTCTCTAGGAATACTTCTTCTCCTAAGTTTCTCTCTTTAGGTTATTTTAGCATTTTCTCTCTCTACCCTACTTTCTCTCTCTCTTGTTTGACCCTCTTTAAATGCTTTATAGATTAGATGTTTTAGGTTTGTTTTTTTTCATTGTAAGCTACTTCGGAAGTTGATTTAATACAATCGGTTCTTATTGAATTTGTTTGAGTTCTTCTATTTTTATGTTTTATTTTTCGTTATTACTGCATTTGTTAATGGATAAAAATCTCCCAAGAATAAATGTTTTAATGCTCGACCCCATCTTTCTCACCCTTCCATTATCTTTAGCATCAATTTCTGGCAAAACTCTATCATTTCATGTCCTTGATTGCGCTAACTAATCCCGAGTTCGGATCGACATCCGACATGAGCCACTGTGCAAAATTGCTCATTTTATAGGTTAAATGTCTCGAATAAATTAAAAAAATGTGTTGAAATCAGGGTTTCCGTAACCAACGATGCGGAAAAACCCTAGTTTCACCTACCCCCTATACTAACAAGATAAATCCTCAAACATATCCTGATTTGATTAGAAATAGGATTATCTTTGCTCTATATGCATCATTAGGATCTCTAATCCAGTGTCTCATTGTGGCAACTTTTGCCAAGTCTAGGGCTTGCTTTTTCAAGTAGAAGTCCAGTTGGACCTGTCTGAACCTTTAACTAATTCGATCTAAGAGTCAGTCCACCGCACCCCTATTTCTCACTTTTAACCTATGGCAGAGGAACGACCTCTTTACGAGACCTACCACAACTTCTATGAAGGTCTAGGCACTAAAAGAGATCTTGAATATAATTCTCTCCTTCAAGAACTAAAAAAATCTATCTCGATCCTTAATATTACTGTCCAGCACCCTGTGCACAATTCCCAGTCTGTAGGATATTACCCTCCTATCCAACAAGATGTCTGTACTTCCAGTACATTTTAATCTCCAATGCAGACCTCCTATGACAACACTTATTATCCGGACACTAGGAGTAACCATAACTTTGATTGAAAACAGCAGTCTTCTCTCCAGCAGCCACTACCGCAGGATCATTATTGAAATAACCACCGGTCCGTTCTCTTTAATCAAAAATACCTAGAAGGGGAGTTGATAAGGTATTTAAAATTAAGTATACCTAAACAGTTTTACTGGTCTATGGTAGGTGAGAAAATCGCATGCCTTAGTTATTTGAAAAAGGATTATCACAACCGATTCAAATCGAATATACCTCCGTGGTATATTTTCTTTTCATCGTTTGTTCTAATCAATATGAATAGCGGAATACAAACAAACAATCACATAAGACAAGAGATTTTTACGTGAAAACCTTATCCAAGGAAAAACCACAGGACCACGTCTAGACAAAAAGTATCACTAATTGGAAAGTTAAATGAAACAAAGGTTACCCACGCAGCACCGTTGCAAATACAGCTTCCAACATTAGTCAATACCTACTGCCGATGCGTCCACGTCCTCTAAATCAATGCTATGAATCCACGCGCGCCCTTCCAGCCAAGAAGCCTTGTCCGCTTGTTCAATTTGGTACACCCCAAACCCACCGTCGATCTGCCACTCCGATCTTAATTCTTAACACTCCAGCCTTTGTCGAAGGTGAAGGATTCAATACACCCTGAACCCTAGATTGCTCAAAGGTGTTGAGTCACACTGGTACACTTAGGCTACTAGGTCGAATATCAATGTGGGAAACCTAAGCTGAGTAAAGGATCAAGCATGATATTCGCTCAAAAGTGCTTATTTTAAGCAATTATCCTTTTAGCGTTATTGCATTCTCCTACGTAAAATACTCTATTTACCTACTTTTCTACGTAAGAGTCTCTTCTGTTGCGTAGAACACACTTTTCTGGACGAAATGGTATATTTGCATGCATTAAACACATTTTCGGAAGTCTAAATATTAAGCCGTTCTGATAAAGTCTCATTACGCGCTTCTTCTGTCGCAGGAAACCCCGATGGGACGATTCTCGAGACTTGTGGGCCCAAATCGATCATGAAAGCCCATTATCAAAGCTTAACAAGCCCACATGCTATGACTAGAAGATATGGGCCAAATATGGGCTGAATAAGAGGACCAAAAAGCCGGCCCAAAGAACGAAGAGAGTAGGAGAGCCAATGACCAAGAGACGGACCAAAGCGTTTAAAGCCACATGAGTCAGCAAAGAATGATGGTCGACTCTACTGGAGAAGCGTGAGGATGGTCACAGTGAAGACCAGGGTTCCAGACCCTCCGCCAGTGCTTTTCTCTCTATTTTCTGATACTTTCTCTCTCATCTCTCCTTATTCTCTCTCTCTCTTCATCTCTCGATCCTCGAATCTACTGACCTAACCCCAGAACTCCTGCCCATCGGCTCTATCTCATCTCCCTTAGCTTTCTGACCGTTGGATCTTCCATCGGACCGTTGGATCTTCAATCGGACCGTTGGATCTCTCTAGATCCGTCGATCTACCAATCTGAGTCCCAATCAAGTCACCATCCATCCGATCGCCATCAGACTGTCTGTCACATCATCTTGTGAGACGATGGACATCATCAATCCATGAGGGCCAATAGCCGGGCCCATCTTCATCGACCCGCTGTCCGACCAGTTAGTGGACCCCGCGAATTTCAAAATAATTTTAATTAAATGGGGGGTCCACTAATTGGGGAGATTCCCCATAGAAAAGTAGGTTTTTACTTAAAAATATATATATATATATATATATATATATATATATATATATATTTTTCTTATTTTTTTATTTTCAAAAATCCCCTATTTCCATTAAAGGAAATAGGGAAGCTTTAAAAGGAGAAGGATAGGGGTTCGTTCGAACCCTAATCCCTCTCCCCTCTCCTCCTCTCCTTCCCCAAAACCTTCCCCGAATCTTCTCCCACGTTTTCCCTTCTTTCTTCTTCTTCTTCTTCTCTTTTCTTCTTCGTCTTCTTCACCATTCTTCGCCGGAGTTGCAGGTTTGCAACTCCGGCCGTCCTTCTTCCTTCTTCTCTTCTCTTTCTTCTCTTCCTTCTCTTCGTCCCTCTTCCTCTCTTCCCTTTCTTCTTTCTTCTTCTCCTTCTCGTCTTCTTCTTCTTCTTCTTCTTTTCTTCTTCTTTTTTTTTTTCTTCGTCCGGTCGGAGTTGCAGAACTCCGGCCGTCTCCGCCTTCTTCTTCTTCCTTTCTTCTTCTCTTTTTTTTTCTTCTCTCTTTGCTGCTGCACGACCGCCAGCCTCCAGCTGCACCTCCACTTGCGCCTGCAACCAGCAGGCGAGTTTTTAAACTCCTCCGGCGGACTGGTTCACGTTAACCAGTCCACCTCCACCGCCTGAACCTGCTGCAGCACCATCTCCCGCCTGCCGCCACTGCATTCATCCTTCTCTGGTCGTCTTCTTCTCCTCCTCCTTCTTCTTCTTCTTCTTCTTATCCTTCTTCTCATCTCTTTTATTTTCTTTTTTTGTTTTCTTCATCTTTTTACTCCCGTTTTATACCGGAGTTGCAGCCTGCAACTCCGGCCGGCAACGCCCCCCAACCAGTCCAGTCCGCCTCTCTCTCCTCTCTCTCCCGCCGCCGTCTTCATCCTCTCTCAAGCAATAAAGAAAACCAAAAAAAAAAAGAAAAAAAAAAAAAAGAAGAAAGAAAAGAAAAAGAGAAGAAAAGGAAAAAGGAGGAGGTTGTTTCCTCCACCCGAACCAGCAAGGAGCCACCACGTTCTGCTCTTACCGTAGCCAGCAACGCTCTTGTCCTACCACCTCCTGCTGCACCCCATCGTGAAGATCTCTCTCCAAATAGGCAAGCCCATTCATCATTGCAAACGGGGTTGCAACCTGCCACTTTCGAGTTGCTGTACCAGCAACACCACAACGCTTCCCTCCTCTGCCATCACCAGCTTCACCTCCTTCACAGGTTGGTAGTACACACCACGCACCACCAAGCAAGGCCGTGACCCACCAATCTCTTCCCCTAGAGCACAGACGGTGCACTCTTCTAGATCTCCAGCTACACGGTCATCACTTGGCCGATCCATCATTGCCTTTCCATGGCCCAAGGCACGGGGCAGCATATCACTCGCTCACGGTTGGCATTCTTCAGGCATGCATCAAGCGTGCATCTTCACCATCATCCACTTGGTAGGTCAAGGTAACTTCTTCTCTCACTAGATTTTTCATCTAGTTCTCTTCTTTTCATTTTCTCTCTCTATTTCCTAGTTCCCCTCTCTCTCTACATTATTTTCTCTCTCTAGTCTTTAGCATATTCTCGTTCTCTCTTTATACCTTCCATTTTCTATCTCTAAAATGCCTCCTCTCTCATTTTCTCTTTCTACCTATTCTCCTTATATTTTTCTCTCTCTAGAATGTTTTTTTTTTTAGTCTGGTTTTGACTATTGCTAATTCAAATATTGTAAGGACATTTTGATTAATGAATGATGAAGTTTGTTTTTATCTATTATTTCTTGTGATGATCCGTCAGTTTTTGTTCTTATTCGCGCTAATCCGACTAATCCCGAGTGCGGATCGACATCCGACACGAATCCCTATACAAATCTATCAATTTTGCAGGATAATCGGATAAAATTACAAATCTTGTTGATTCTAGGGTTTCCGTAACCAACGACGCGGAAAAAAACCTACTTTCAAAGCACTTGGCTTTGATCAAGAAGAGGAGCAAGCTCACAAGATGTGAATGAGATAACTATGCTTATGTCTCTTCGAATGAACACTCTAATAAATCAACATTTTCTTCTCTCTCTTGAAGTGTATAAAGTGTTAATGTGTATTTTGAGAAGGTATAGAAGGGTTGTATTTATAGAATTCGTAACCCTGAGCCTTGTAGAACGTGGGATCGTGGGAACTAAAATTTTGGATCTGAAATAGACTCAATCTGTGTCAAGTCCAATCGATTGTACTCTGGGTCCAATCAATTGAGCAAGGTCAAATCGATTGGGTATTGGGTCCAATCGATTGGACTTGTACGGATTGTACAGATGTGTCCAATCGATTGGGCTTTGACCATGTTCTGTCTCATAGTCTCCAATCGATTTTATAGAGGTGTCCAATCAATTGGAATTTGATCATGTTCTGCCTCGTAGCCTCCAATTAATTTTACAGAGTCCTCCAATCGATTGGGCTATGTCTAATCGATTGGAACCTGTCAAATCGATCGGACTCTCCCAGAAGTCAATAACTTTGACTAAGACTTGGGTCTGTCCAATGACTAGGTTTTACCATTATATTTTATTCATTTTAAAACTTATTCCTATGGCCACTAAGTCACTTACCTTCTAAGTGAGCGTACACGATCTATAACCAACGAATGAGCAGTTACTCAAATGACTCCTGTCGTCAACCGTCTGATTCTTGTTGTCTCTGTCTTCTAGTCTTCATGTAGTCGACAAAGTATGCGTACCACGACATCTTCACACTACAATGGTGCTCGTAGGAACGGTTACAAGAATATTTTTTTATGTCATACGGAATCTTTGCCAAATTGAATATGAAAATGTTCCTTATAATTATCATTCCGGGTTTCATCAACCCAATGGGTCATACGGAATCTTTGCCAAATTGAATATGAAAATATTCCTTATAATTATCCTTCTGGGTTTCATCAACCCAATGGAGAGTATGATTGGCATTACTCGCAGTCGTAGTACCCGTCAAATCCACAGAATAACTATTCTGATCAACAATAGCCCCCTCAGGATCCCCAGAACCAGTAGATGGTCCCAGATTCGATTCTGTCCTACCATTGTCATACTCAGTCGGACTACAATCAAGAGTTGGTACCTCAACTTCATTTAGCTGAACCGCCACAATCGGCTACTAAACCTAGTCTAGAGGTAAACCAGCAACAACATTATTTGCAACAACAACAGCAACAACACTCTATGAAGAGCTTGGATCACCAACTAGGTCAGTTAGACTCTGAGAGAGAGGAAGTCAACTTCCCTAGCCAACCGATAGCCTATCCAGAGGAGACTGACATGGCCACTGTCTATGATGAAGAGTCGCACAATTGTACCCAGTACCAAACTTTCGAGAAGAAACAGTAGTTGTTACCACCACTAGTTCGGGCCAAAATATTGACAAGCAAGTCTCCATTGTTGGTGACTTCACAAGCACCAAATCCTGAACCTAACTCTGAGAAATCTATTTCTCCATCTACCTCTGCTATTTCTCTCCCAGACCCTAAAGAAGCTATTCATGACACTGAGCTGTGTCTCGATCATAGGCTCCCTAGTGGCCCAAACCTAACATTACTCAAACCCAATGGAGTGTGCGCCAATAGTGATCAACCCGTGTCTTAATCTTTTGTGCCCTTAAAAGCACCAACTTCTTAACCGAAAATAGAGGAGCCCAGTTCTGTATCTATCTCTGATGCTTCTAACTCTGCCCTGGCTGTAGCCATTCATACTACTGAACTGTGTCTAGAAAATAGGACTTTAACTGTCCTGGCCCCACTATTCCTTACCATCACTGATGCACCCATCGGGTGTGGAACCGAGGACATGTTGATGGCATTTAAAAACCTCAAGGAAGAGGTAAACCGTTTCCAATAGCCACCACACGTCGATATTTTCGATCACCTGTGTGTCGTAGAGAGTCCAATTCATGACTCTCCAGAGGAAAAATTCTCCCAGTGTCAAGAACACTTTGAGCCTGATTTCATCTCGGAGTCAAACAATTATGGATTTACTGATCTGCTGGAGTCCACTCCATTCAGATACTTTTCCGCTAAACTCAATAGGTTTGCGACTCTGCTAACTATGGCCAGAGAACCTACTAATGTCATCCTCTCAGTTTTTACTGAGAAGCTTCAATCCTTCCCCGCTAAACTACATGTTTTTGCGGGGCTGCTTAGAGCACTTATTGTCATTCTCTCAGTCTACACTAAGAAAGACATCTTCTACACAGGTATACCTAGACAATGGATAGGATAGCTGTCTCCGTTCCACCTTAGGTGTAGGGAAGACTGCAGATTCACTCAGTCTCCATGAGTTTTAACCTGGTTAGGGGTACTTAATATACCCCCGTCATGTCTGGCTGAAGACGTAAAACTTAGCACTTTCAGAAAGGTAATTTCGGTATTCTTAGAGTACACGAGTATCATGCATTTGTTATTACTGTTCTCTAGACATGCAGGTACATTCATTTTAAGATCATCAGGTACCGCGCCAGGTCCAATTTACGCTGAATTGGTAAAACCCTTCCTAACCCCTTACATCCTCATTGCCGATTTTTCATCATTTTATGTCCCGGTTATGAGCACCGAAGATGGTGCTATATTTTGGTTGGGGTGGGTATTTACCAAAACTCATGTCTTCGATTTGATAAAAAAAAAGCAAAAAATAAAAAAAAGCCTAGTGATTTTGGATGGTTTCCGATGATTTTCAAAGTTTTCTAGAACTTCCATAGTAGTTTTTTGAAAATGCCCTTACCTATGTTTAGCTTAAACTTCTGTTTAGTCTTTTTCTAAAGGATGTCATCTTTTAAAGTGTTACATGTTAGCTTGAGTTCAATTCAAGTCAGCAGTACTACATTGATTTTAGACACTTAGAAAAACTCAGATTCAGCACAAATTGTACACTATCAATATTAGAGTCATCCTAAGTTTAGATTCTCTAGAGATCCTATAAGAATTTTGTGGAGACTTTACCCAGTAAGCTTTTAAGCATTTCATCATTTTTTAGGGTTATAAAATCATTCTGAGTCACAAGATGACTCACTAATTCTTCATGTCCCCACTTATTTCGTTGCCAGATCTCATTAATTTTTGCCTTGATCATAAAACTTGGAACGACATCAAAGATCGGATTATTACGAAAGAACTTTCACAATATCCATTCAAGGCATAACACATGAGAGTGCAAACCCTAGAAAATGATTTAGGCCATTTTTCTATACATCTCAGACTTTTCAGCTTACCTAAATTATCACCATTAGAAACCTCTTTGAGCATTTTATGAAAACCTTTCCTTGGCAGCCCATTTACAGAAAACCAAACCTGAGCAAGAAATACATTACCCTACTTCTGTGGAGGATATAGAAAGTGATTGGTATGGGTACACCCTAAAAGGAAAATCAGAGGAAAGAAGGAAAACAAGTAGAGCTCAAGCTAAAAGGAAAATACAAGCTGAAAAGAAAGCAAAAAATTGTAATACCTTAAACTTTTTCAGAGGTATTTTTGACTTTTTATGAGATTCGACCAAGGTTGACTTGTTTAGTTGACCTTATAGATGATTAATTAAAACCCTAATAAACTCTTATACCTAATTGGTTTAGGACACTAGAGTCATCTAGGCCCCGGTATAGCTTATTTTTGACTTTTATCGTATTTAGGGCATTTCGGATATTTTGCTTGTTTCTTACATTGTATGTGTTTGAACTATTAGCCATATTCTAGTCAACCCTAGGAGAGGTCCACCAAGTTATGGAACCTAACTCTAAGTGTAGGTTAAGTTATAGACCATTTAGTGAGTTAGGTGCCCAAATCCTAATTGGGGTGAACACTGACTGATAGATGTATGTGGTGAGGCCTTATTATTAAGCTACATAGATTATATTATATTAATAATTATGTACATAATGTTTTGTAATATTTCTTTTATGTTTTAGAGACTTTTCGGGCTTATAAATAATTTTAAATGAGGCCTCGTTGATATATACATTTGGGCCTTGGGCCCATTTTTAAACCATAATTAGCCTAAAATATAAGTTTTAGATGGTTTAAAAAGTCAACCCTATGAGAGTTATGAAAATCACTTAACCCTAATCCTTATGAAACCTAATTCTTCATGACCTTCTATTTTATTTAAGCTCTCTCCCTCCATTATTCTCTACACTTAATCTTTAACCTAAAACTCAAGCCTTCATCTACACTCTTCCACCATTAGCACCATATCTTCTCTCCAATTATCACCAAACCCTAGGATAGTGTTCATCTCCCTTCTCTCATAAACATATATCACTTTGAGAGCAAAAAATCAACAAATGAAGGACTTTTCAAGCCATTCAAGAATTCTTCATTAAAGTTCAAGAAACCTTAAGATAAGTGTGTTAGATCCATCATATACTTGTTTTTCTTCAAGATTTTATTTCTCTTTCATTAGGTAATGGTTGATATTTATTATAAATTAATTTTAATAATATTTACTTTATTCTTATTTGGTTGATTTTTATTTTGTGCCACCATGATGGGTTTCGCCATGGTTTCTTTCGCACCTATAACGGATGACTATGTTCTTTATCATTTTTATTGTATTTTTATGATTTAAATATTTTTATAATTATTTTTCCTAAACACTTCTATGAATCTATTTTCCAAAACTATTTAGTTTATATTTTTTAAATTTATATTTATTTAATTATAATTTTTCTAAGTTGTTGGACTTTACAAAAAAAACTAGAATTTCAGATTCTGTATAGTCCACTTCACTTGGGATTTCTATCCATATTTTTAACCTAAATATTTTTCTAGTTATTTTTCAAAGATAGCTCTATCAATCTAGTTTCTATAACCATTAAGTTTATATTTTTCTGATTTATATTGATTAAGTCATGATTTTTCAAATGTGCTGGACTTTTCTGTAAAACTTAGAATTCCAGATTCAATTCTGCCCACTTCATTAAGGGTTTCGACCTATATTTTGAATCTGAATATTTTTTTTATTTTTTTTTTCTAAAAACCTCTGTGAATTTAGTTTTTAAATCCATTGGGTTTATATTTTTCTAATTTATATTTATTTAGTTATGATTTTTACAAAGTAATTTTTTTGTAAAAACTTATTAATTATTAGTGGTTCGGTCATGATTATTAACTATTAAAGTTTTAACCTTGTTGTTTGACTTAGACTTGTATGCATGGGGATTCCACCCATGTGTCTTGGGTCCCTCATAGGGTTCGGCCAAGTGTCTTGGATTCATCTTTAGTGTTCGACCTTATGTCATGGATCCCTCATAGGGTTCGACCATGGAGTGTTGGATTCTCTTGTGGTTCCCACTAGTATTGTTCATCCGTGTTAGTCGTGATATTTGATGATTGTTTACATGTTATTCATGTTATTTAATTTTAGTTCTTTCTATATTATTACTTTTGATGTTAATGTGTTCATTTTTTTATTCTTATTAAATGTTAAATATATATGTTGTTTATGCTATGTAACCCTAGTGTTATATTGTTGTCATACTATGATCATCATGTCATTTCATATAAGAGGTGCATAAAGGAATGGGGTTGAAGTATATTATATACGTTTATATTGGTTTTATTAATTAATCAGGGTTCGGTACCCTAAGGTGAAAGGCCCCAGACATTATTATATCCTGCAGATAGGTCGATGAGACCGCTCCCAATGCGAGAAGGAGATGAAGACCCCATGTGGTTATGGGTACTAGTTGCATGTGCATCCTGCATTCACCTTGTATTTACCTTCATTTTTATGACATCCTTATTATATGATTGAGATGCATGCCTTGATTAAAATCGTGTATAGTATGACATCATACCATACACACTATTGTATCACTGGGCATCGGCTCACGGTGTTACACCGATATCATTTCAGATTTTGAGGAGCCATGTATGTGGGAGGATTTTGAGACGGAAGACTCCGGTATACTCGAGGAGACCGGCGAGGATTTGGGAGTCGATCCCACACTTTGAAAGACTTTATTGATTATTTTAACATTTTAGTTATTTATTTTTTGGGCATGTATGCTTTTGATTGAGAGTATGTTCTCACCCCCTTCTTTCCATACTTAGTTGATTTAATTGTTCATTTTCTACAATGGATATGCTTATTACTGATTTTAATACCTCAAGTAGAATTGTGGTTAACCTTAGGACACCCGGTCGATCAATTCAACTTTCTTTTGATTCTCTTGACTTAATTGACCTAGTTTGACTCTGCGGATTTCTTGATCTGTGTTGATCCTTTTTTACTTAACCTTAGTGGATTCATTAACTTGATCATGATTACATAATTGGACAAAGGTAAATACAACTATATTGCTTAATTGAATCAATCGAACATGATTTGACAATTAGATAATATACTTAAATATACCCTTATAACTGAATCTTGCATAGGATTGTTTTAGGGCCGTTAACGCTTGAACACCGATTTGTTTCCTGTTTGTGGAGTGAGCCTTGATGGTCTAACTATATCATGTGGACCATTAGGGATCATTCATAGATCACTCCAAACTCAAGTTACGGGTCGAATCTGGATACCCAGGTTCGGCGCAGGACAAAAATGTATTGAGTTGTCTCAAAAATATCAGAAAAAGAGAAAAATAGAAAAGAGGAAAAGAAAAATGGTGCTACACCCTCAAGACAAGTTGCAAAGAAAAAAGTTGAGATATCCTCTCAGAATTTTGAATCCTTGTGCATTCTTATTTTTCTAAACATATCCCAAGCCTCAACACAACCTAGTAATGCCCTATTTAATTCTAGGCTAACACAATCATAGAATGTGGAGAATGGAGAAAAGAAAAACTATAGAGTTTGATCCGAAGTTACCAAGCGAAATGATATTCTATTCATGAGATCTTCTGAATTCCTAATATCATCCCTTCAAAACAAAATATGTGAGATATTTGTCTATTCTTCTCAACTTATCTCCTCACATATCACTTGAGAGAAAAACAGTTTAACCATTTCAGAGTGATTTATTTCTGAGTGACACATAAGTGAGTTTTGAAGTCGAGGCATAAAATCTTAGAGGAGAATATAAAAATCTTCACTACGGGATGATGATATTGTCGAGCACACAAACACGTTGAGTCTGATTATTCTGGGTCCTGCTTATCAATCTATAGTCTTGTTAGAATCTTTCGACTATTTACTAGCTTGTAACTATTTTTATGCATCCTTCAAATGAATTTGACAAAATTGAGTTTTTCCCTAAGCTAATGAGAAAAGTGTGCAGCAAGTGCCTAGCTCTTTTACGCTCATTTTTTTCGCACTAATTGCCAAGGATTGATAATATGCTTGTTGGGGGTTATGATATTCACCCAAAATTATTTATTTTAAGCAATTATCCTTTTAGCATTATCACACTCTCCTACGTAAAACTGCACTATTTATCCACTTTTCTACGTAAGAGTCTCTTCCATTGTGTAGAACACACTTTTTTGGATAAAATGGGCTATTTGAATGAATTAAACACATTCTCGGAAGTCTAGATATTAAGTCATTTTGATTAAGTCTCATTACGTGTTTTTTCTATCCCAGGAAACCAAATCGGACGATTATATAGATTGCAGGCCAACAAATAAATGCTAGAGTCTAGGACCCAAGCTCAAGAGCCAACAGGATGAGGATAAGAAGATACATGCTAAATGCTGGGATAGCCAGAGAGTTGGAAAACCTTAGAGAAGATCAAGAGAGAAGAGAGTCAAGCACTCCGAGAAGAGACTAGAAGATTAAAGGTTAATCAACTAACACAAGACAAAGGCTTGCTTAGTTGGAAAAGCTTGCAGTATACCAAATCAAAGACCAGGGTTCAAGACCCTCTGCTAGCATTTTCTCTTTAATTTTATAATATTTTCTCTCTCCTCTCTCTAGATCTTCATTCTCTCTTTACCCTAAAATCTCAACCACTCGATCCTCTCCTTTCACAATCTCTCCTTCCATGATCACTCGATCCTACGACCTACCTTGGTCGACCTCCACTGGCCGATAATCCATCCGATCATCGCCACCCCAGTCTACCGTCTGATCGCCAGTAGATCATCTATCTTATCATCACCCATCTCAAAATCCAACGGTCATCTTTTTCTTCTTCTAGATCCTATGGTCACGACTTGACCTATGTGATTATGACCCCTACAGAGATGGACAGCCCATATTAAAGATTGACTTATTTTTACGAAAATGGAAAGGTTCTTTCAAGAAAAGGGCAAATCGAGTTTTAGAAAGTTTTGAAAATCAAAATTTTTTATTTTATTTTCAAAACTTATGAAAGATTTCTTAATGAGGTGGCATTAAAGGGGATTTCATGGGATTCTTATAAAGGGCAAGTTTTATTTTTAAAAATAAGAATATATGAGTTTCTAAAACCTTGAAACCGTGAGTTTCTGAAAGTAGGGTTTTTCCACGTCGTTGGTTACGAAAACCCTAATCTCAACACATTTATAATTTTTATCCAATTTTTCCTACAAAATGATAACTTGCATAGTGGTACGTATGTCGAATCCGCACTAGGGATTAGTTGGATTAGCACGATTCAGAGCATGAAATAATGGATTTTTCACAAAAATTGCTACCAAAGAAAAATGGAGATGTGAGAATGTTGATCAATTTAAAACATTTGTTGGTGATTTTTAGAGAGAGAAAATGCTACAATCAACTAAAACATAATTATCAAACTGCTTTTATAAATTGATCAAAATTCTTACAAACTTGAATAAAACATTAAAAACTAACTAGAAAACAAATCTTACTCAAGCTACAAAGCATATAAAAGAACTTAGAGAGAAATCTTACTCAAGCTACAAAGCATATAAAAGAACTTAGAGAGAGAAAGTGGAGAGAACTAACCTAGAGAGAGAAAGTGGAGAGAACTAACCTAGAGAGAGAAAGCTATAGATAGATAATGGAGAATGATCTTTATTATATGAACCATACCTAAGGAGATCTGCTTGCTAGACAAGGAGAGATGTAGATGAAAGGGGACATGTAGAGTCCAATGGAGAGGGCTGCAAAGCTTGCGATAAGACATGTGATGATTGGTGGTGTGTGTCAAGAGTTGGCCCATGTGAGGGGGACGTTGGGCAGCACTTTGCAGCCTCCAATGGCTCGTGAGGAGCAGATGGTGGGTGCGGTTCTGCAACCAACAATGGAGAAGCTCGAAGGAGACCCCTGGTACAGCCCAAAGTGGAGTGAACCACGTATTGGTGGTTGTTGGCGATGAGATGCACAGTGGTGCACGTCTTGCACTTACAAGTAGAGGAGTGAATGATTGTCCAATAGCTTCAACAGTGGTGAAGGGTGTGGACGAACAGCAGGTTGCTGGTGAAGGCAATGGAGAGACGATGGACTTGCAGGTGGATTTTTTTGGACAGGACCACCGGAGTTGCAGTCTGTGGTGGTGCGTAGAGTGATGAGCCGGTGGTGCTTGGTCCTGCAAAATGAGTTGCAAGGCAGACCTACAACAGTGGTTATTCGTGGGTGGTTCACATGACAGCGTGGTGCTCACTGAGATGAAGAGAGGATCGTGTGATGCATGTTGGTGATGCTCCAATGGAGAAGAAGATAGCTTTGGAGAAACGGTGGAGATCGTGGAGGAGTTGGTTTGCTACCAACGGCTTCCTCCTCACTACTACAAAAGACCCTTTAGACTACGGTTAAAAGCCATAGTCTTTTGTGTTAGACAACGGTTAAAAATTACCTCTAAAATCGTAGTCTAGACGCGTGTAGTCTAAAGTCTACACAAAAGACTACAGTTGTTAACTGTGGTCTATGAGCTCAAACGCTACGGTGTTGTCCAAAATTGTAGTTGTAAGACTACATTAAAGAAGACGCTTTTCCGAACAAATGTAGTCTCAACAGTTCTTAACCGTGGTCTATAAGAGTTAAAACAAGGTTAAACATCCGACAAAGACTATGATTTTATCCAAAACCGTACTCATAAGTCTATACAAAAGACTACGGTTTCCAAGAAACTGTATTCTTTAATTCAAACATTTCATTTCTTAACGACTACGATTTTGCCCAAAACCGTAGTCTTTTTTGTTAATTCTAAAAAAAAAATTACAGAATCACTATTATGACTAAAAAAAAAAGCTAAAAATTCAAAAATAATCAAAATACTGTTGAAAATACAAAAAACTTAATCATTATAGGTACCATATGATGCATACACAGTTCTATAATCATAAAATAAAAAACCATCCCCTTCATCTCAAGCGGGAAGTAAGTTGGTTGCTTCAGTTTCCCATCATTAATGCATGGCCTCGAGTAAGAAGTCAGTTAGTCACTTTAGGTTTTCATCATTACTGCATGACCTCGAGTGTGAAGTAAGATGATCACTTCAGCTTCTCATCATTAATGCATGGCAGCTCTGTAGAAATGAAAGTAAGAATAGAATATTCAGATTTTAAATTAAAAAATGAACCGAGACTGTAAAGTTGCAAAATCTCATAATCCCTCCTCTATGTCCTTGTAACCAAACACCCTGAAACTTTTTCCTAACATTACTAGTTACAACTTGCAACTACTTGAGCCCATTACTCCATTGGTTGAAATTCTATCATGCAACCATGAGGTCTTGAGCTATAACACATTCTAAGTACCAAAAATTTAAGAGTGAACAAAGCTTCATCGATCCTACATTACAATTTGAGCTCAAAATGATTTTATACAACAAAGAGAAGTTGGACATATTCTGAAAGAAGCATAAGTGATGGTTGTAGTGTTACTTTTGCAAGCAAATGATGTTTTAGGGTGCAGAACCAACCTGAGAATGAGGTCTGATATCATCATAGTCATCGTCTGAAGCAACGATCTGAGATTGATCGTGTGAGGTTTGCTTTTTGTATATAACTCCCTCTTCTTGTGTCTACAAACCAACATTATCAATCACCGAAACTCATATCAAACACTTGATGTTGACAAAAGAACTAAGTTATAACAACCCTTCTATCGAAAGCAAGACTGTACCATAAAAAAAATAAAAATAGATGATTAGCAAAGTTTGACCATGTTCACCAGTGGTTTACACCAAGAGCAGACAAGGCCTTCTAGTTTCCCACCTACCTATGATCTGAGCAGCTACAAGTTTGAATGTACCTGCTCGAATGCAAATTTGGCTATTTTGAAATAATAAGGGAACTACCACTTTATTTCAAAATACCCCAAAAATAACAGTTATATCTAGTTAGGAAGTAGTAGCTTTGTCCTTCAAGTCTTAGTTTGTTGATTAATCCTTCTCTAAGATTGTAAGATGCCTTGCATACAACGAAGATTATTGATCCTTCATATTTTCAAACTTCAAAGACAATGACAACTTTGAGGGTACCTCAAGTGGGACACATTTAAGTCATAGTATGAAGGCACCATACTAATTAAGTGTGTCAATGGGCACCTGATTAACCAACACACATATGTATCTTCCTTCCACTTTGAGCTTCTCTAGCAGTAGTGCCTCAGCAACATCCTGGACATCTACTATCTCAGATACTCTGCTTTCCACTGTATCAAGTCCATCTATTTTTGGTAATGTCAGACGAAAATGTAACACAGATATGAGAAATGTTTAACCTTCAAAACTAACACCCCATAAACCAGTCAGACCCATGGCCACCAATCATCATAGACCCAGCCATGAAGTATACTCAAGCTTCACACCTTGCCAAGCAAGATGAAATTCGACTGACTCGACTCTATTTTTAGGCTCTAAGTATTGAGTTCAAATTCTAATTTTACAAAGTCATGGAGGGGGTTTCTGGACAATGGTTTTAAATACTATGAAGATGATGTGCATTGAGAAAGACGGACACATAAAGCATCATAATGCAGTGGTATGAAGTCATATAGTACCATGTATTTTGACTTTCAGGACTGAGTTATCAACTTGCCACATCACATAATGCATGTATATGTATATGTACAACCTTGCATGTATGAACACATAGATACACACACCCACACGCAGCATGTACGTAAGAAGATGGATAGCTATGGTATAATGACATACCTTTCAAAATTTTGATGAGAAGCAAGCTACTAGCATTGATTGTGGGTTGCAGCATCAGTCCACTAACAAAGCAAGAATGTTCCCTCTTCTGTGCAACAGTGGTGAAAATCACAGCCAACCTTTTGTGCCTTTATAAACTGTATTTCATCTTGCAGCTGCTTTGCTGCTTCATCACTTCTTTGTTTTTTGCTTTAGAAGTTGAACATGACTTTCTTGTTTCTTCTTAAGATCCAAAATCTGAATTGTAAAACCGAGGCAGATATTAAAATTTTAAAAGATCAAGATAACATTATGAACACCTCAGAGAAATTGTATTGTCACCTGTGTTTCAAGTGTCTTTAATTTGTGTGCATGAATATCTTACATTTTCTATGTTTGCCCATCAAAAGTAGCAGCAAGACTTTCAACTTCAGCCAACAACCGGTCCCTCTCTTGATGTAGCTGAAAATAGGTTTTTCCCGCGTCGTTGGTTACGGAAACCCTAATTCCAACAAGATTTGTAATTTCGATCTGAGATTTCCTGCAAAATTAAGCTATGCTTTGCATGGTGGAAGTATGTCGGATGTCGATCCGCACTCGGGTTTAGTTAACGCAATCAAGAACATAAAATGACGGATTTTTACCAGAAAAATGCCAAAAATTTATGGAGTGATGAGAGTGGTGGATTTGTGATTTTTTTTTTTTTTTTTTTTTAAAACATGATTTTGGGAATTTTCTAGAGAGAGGATTTATCAAAACTGTAAACTAAATCAACAAACATGCCAAAATCAATTTTTATTCATCAAACAAAATAAAGTCTACAATGCCTGGATCCCATTACTGAAGCAAATAAAAACAAATTAATCTAGAAAAAGATTGAACTAAGAGAGAGAAATTAGAGAGAGAAAGGGAGAGTGAGATAGAGAGAGAGAGAGAGAGAGATTGAGATGAAGAAACAGAAAATCTTACCAACAGCCGTCGGTGGTGCTTCGGCAAAGAGAATGGAGGATCCGGTTGCATGCCCGAAAAGGAAGGTCGTGGAGTCGTGAGGGCAACAACTTGGAAAGTTGTTGACCTGCAACTCAGATGGCCGACCAAGATGATGGTGGTTGCAGCTGTCCAACCATGGAAAAGAAGATCCAGGACGATCGATTCGTGGAGAAAATAATGGTGGTGTCGACCGTCATGCACTGTGATTGGAGGGTAGGCCAGCAACTGTATGTTGCTGGTCGTGATGAGAAGATGATGGCCAAGGCGGTGCTGGTAGAGGTGGATGGCGGTGCTAGACAGACGGTGGTGCACAACAAGTTTGTGGGGGCGGTAGCAGATGGCTATGGTGAAGAATGGAGGGAGCAACAACGTGGGTGTTGTCCTGCAATAGAAGACAACCAGCAATGTGCTAACGACCTGCTGGTGTTGCAATGGAAAGCCGGTGGAGAAACAGTCCAGCGTGGAACAAAGCACGACCTCCAAAGCCGTGGTGTTGGGTTGCAGGCAGCAAGTCCTTCACGTGGAGAAGATGGTGGTTTCTTTGGGAGGCAGAACTGACCACTGGTGAGAGAGCTCGAAGCTCGCCGATTTTAATGGCGAGACGAAGGTTGTGGGCGGTGATGTTCAGCCAGCTAGAGTTGTTGCAGCGGTGGAGAACGGCATGGCAGTTAGGTAGAGCAGCAAGGGAGGATTTAGCGTCTTTGAAGGAGTTGCCGGCCGGTGTTGCAGGGTGCAACACCGACAAGGATACTTGCTAGTGAAGACGCTAATCGAGGTGGAGAGGACGAGATGGAGTGCTGACCTCCTTCTCTACTTCTTCTTCTTCTTCTTCTTTTCTTTTTTTTTTTTTTTTTTTTGAGAACGTGGTAAAGAGTGGGAGATATCCCTCCAAAAATTTGGAACGTGGGTAGAGAGTTGGAGAAGAGAGCGAACCTGGTTTTTGGGCTCGCCGGAGTTGCAGGTTGTGGCCGGAGTTGCAGGCTGCAACTCCGGTGGAAAAATGGTGAAGAAGATGACGAAGGTGGAGGAGAAGTGGAGGAAAACAGCGGCCAAGAGAGGGGGAAAAGGGGCAAGAGAGTTTTTGGGAGAGAATGGAAGAGATTGGAGGGGGATTAGGGTTCGAACGAACCCTTCTCCCTCCTCTTATAAAGCTCCCTATTTCCTTTAATGGAAATAGGGTATTTTTAAAAATAAAAAAATATTTTTTTTTTATTTATTTATTTATTTATTTATTGTTTTTTTAAGTAAAAATCTACTTTTCTATGGGGAATCTCCTCAATTAGTGGACCCCCCATTTTTTTGAAATTTAATTAAAATTCTTTGGAAATTCACGGGGTCCACTAACTGGTCGGACAGCGGGTCGATGATGATGGGCCCGGCTACTGGCCCACATGGATTTATGATGTCCATTGTCTCACAAGATGATGTGACAGACGGTCTGATGGCGATCAGATGGATGGTGACTTGATGGTGACAGCGGCCAAGAGAGGGGGAAAAGGGGCAAGAGAGTTTTTGGGAGAGAATGGAAGAGATTGGAGGGGGATTAGGGTTCGAACGAACCCTTCTCCCTCCTCTTATAAAGCTCCCTATTTCCTTTAATGGAAATAGGGTATTTTTGAACATAAAAAAATATTTTTTTTTTTAAAGTAAAAATCTACTTTTCTATGGGGAATCTCCTCAATTAGTGGACCCCCCATTTTTTTGAAATTTAATTAAAATTCTTTGGAAATTCACGGGTCCACTAACTGGACGGACAGCGGGTCGATGATGATGGGCCCGACTACTGGCCCACATGGATTTATGATGTCCATTATCTCACAAGATGATGTGACAGACGGTCTGATGGCGATCGGATGGATGGTGACTTGATTGGGACCCAGATTGGTAGATCGACGGATCTAGAGAGATCCAACGGTCCGATTGAAGATCCAATGGTCCGATGGAAGATCCAACGGTCAGAAAGCTAAGGGAGATGAGATAGAGCCGAAGGGTAGGAGTTCTGGGGTTAGGTCAGTAGATTCGAGGATCGAGAGATGAAGAGAGAGAGAGAATAAGAAGAGATGAGAGAGAAAGTATCAAAAAAATGGAGAAAAGTATTGGCAGAGGGTCTGGAACCCTGGTCTTCACTGTGACCATCCTCACGCTTCTCCAGTAGAGTAGACTATCATTCCTTACTGACTCATGTGGCTTTAAACGCTTTGGTCCGTCTCTTGGTCATTGGCTCTCCTGTTCTTTTCGTTTTTCTGGGCCGGCTTTTTGGTCCTCCTATTCAGCCCATAGTTGGCCCATATCTTTTAGTCATAGCATGTGGGCTCTTTAAGCTTTGATAATGGGCTTTCCTGATCGATGTGGGCTCGCAAGTCTCGAGAATTGTCCCATCGGGGTTTCTTGCGACAGAAGAAGCGCGTAATGAGACTTTATCAGAATGACTATATGTCTAGACTTCCGAAAATGTGTTTAATGCATGCAAATATACCATTTCGTCCAGAAAAGTGTGTTCTACGTAACACAAGAGACTCTTACGTAGAAAAGTAGATAAATAGAGTATTTTAACGTAGGAGAATGCAATAACGCTAAAAGGATAATTGCTTAAAATAAGCACTTTTGAGCGAATATCAGTAGCAGTTGTGGGGAGGCTTTGTCAATGATCAACACATAAACAGAACCATTCTTCATTGTTCCCATTCACTACAATTCCTTTAGAATTGATTCTTTCATCCTCACTAAATAAACAGAACCATAGGCTAGCACCCCATACATAAGATCCTTGACATAGTTAAGGAAAATTTATTGTTATTTGTCTTTTCAATATAAATTTTTCAGAAATAAACACTAAGTCCTGCTCCCATTTTATAGAGTATACATAGCATATACGTACATTCATGTGCTTATTTTATCTCTGCAGTTCATGCTATATACACAAACGTACCACGAGTGCACATGTACATGGACAGATGTAGAAATGAATATAAACACATGCCTATGCATGTGAGTATCTATTTTCTCTGCATACACATGTATGAGTGGTAAATGAACATTGCAAGTTTGATAGAAAACATGACACTTGAAACACAATAAGTTAAGCTAAGTAGCCAAATAAATTTCAGCAGATCCCCCTATTTTAGGTCTGCCTTAACTTTTAACTTGCTGAAAGAAAGATTCTTGCACAAACCCTCATGAAATGGATTTATCCATCCATCATAGGGAGTGGAGAAAGGATAAGTCTTCTAAGAGAACCCAAATCACAAGTATTACCAGATTCTTTTGATATTTTGGCATGACATTTAACATGTATCAGGGGTTGACACCACAAGCAATGCCATGTAGGATAAGCATCAAGAAAAGGAATACCACATGGTTCATTGCAGTGATAACAAAAATTAGACATCTCAGGGTTCTCATCCAATTTAGTCCATTTACACACTTGCAATCTTTTGTTGCATACTGGGAACAATATAAATGAGCTGCTACACCACAAACAAAGCAACGATGGAGAGGAAAATGTGATGCTGACTTTGCACCAATAGATTCTTGGCACACCAGGGAAGTTAAACAGACGCAACATGTGGACGACTGCCCACCATAAGCAATTTCCTATCCATGTATGATGTGATAAAGGAACTAATTTCTTCCAGACTTTCTTTTCGCTATAGTAGCATCTTTAACCCAATTCGGTGATGCCTTTCACTGCCAATTTAAGGAATGCATATATAATAGCTAGAAATCCAAATGATCCAATGACCAGCCATCCAAAAACATAAGGACCATAACCATCTAATTTGGTTAGAATTCTCAAAGGTAAAATAAGCCAATCTATCATTATTAAACTACTTTACTTTTCTCTAGTCTCAATTTTCTATTACAGTCTACGCATTCAATAATAGCCAGCACCAAACGGACTTTGCAAACAAAACCTGAAACAATAAAAGAAAAATATCATCCATGATAAACAAGCAGAGTCAGCACAGGTAAATGAATTCCAGTTATTCTAGCACAAGGTAAAGAAGAGTCAAAACAATTTAATTAATTTCTTGCTTATGATTACCTATAAAAAGTGTATATTCAGAACTTCCTAAATTTCTCCACCACTTATTGAGACATAACCTTGAGGTTGGAGTAATTTGTAGAAGATCAAGAGCTAGCGTGGAAGAGCTGAATGGTGATGCCTATAGAATTCAGACAAGAAAGAAGTTAAAAGAATAAAAAATAAAAAGAAAGAAAAAGAAATTATCAAAGTATAGAGAACACCCCCCTCGATACAAAAAGAAAAATTTCCAGATAAGCTGAACATTCATCATAAATATCTAACGCTCACAAATCAAGTCCTGTATAGAGACTTTAAACGACAAATTTCAAATCTGAAAGATAGATTAAAACTTATGTGATATAAAAATTTTGAATACGGGGCCAAGTAAACCAAGCAATCATCTGTCAAGACCAAATTTGGGTATGAGCCACCCTTTTTCGTTTGATTGATTCTTGCTTCCGAACTTCTTCGATGTCGGAAGTTTCTATCCATGTTTTCTTTTCGATTCAAAACTTCATCTTTTGATTTTGTTATATGTGCTTCAATATTGGCCAGAAGTTCACAAGACCCACGAGACCTGGACAAGAACATTTACAATGAAATATGAACCTTAATAATTAGCACTACTTTTCAGTTGAAGCATAGATATCATACCAGAGTCTATATCAATGCATCAGATTTCTCAGGGGCGGTGCTCATACAGGCTCAATATGTGCTTTTCTACATACTTCCTCCAACCCTACCCTCTTTTTCATAACTAGTTCTTTCATTCTGCTGGATTTCAGTTTAGTCAGGCTCTCAACCTCTACAGTTGCCTGTCAAAGACAAAATGGAGATCTAAGGATCTATCTTTCAATTATTAGCAGAAGTTGAAGTGGTATCCAACCACCATACCTATTCAATAATCTCTAATGAATGACCAGATTTGTCACGCCCCGAATCCGGATACCCAAATACGATCCGAAAATCCGTGAATCGACCCGTATCCAAACCTAAATGTGATCCATGAATGTCCCCTAGTGGTCCAATTAGGTCAATTAGACTACTAAGGTTCATTCGAAAACCCACTAAATAAAAAAAAAAAAAGTCTAGATGTAGAAAACAAATAATTAAAATAATTCAATCAATCAACTAAATGTGAAGAGAAGGAGGTGAGAACATGCTCTCAATCAAAGGCTTACATGCCCGTGAAAATAAATAAATAATATTTTAAAATAATCAAAATAAAGTCTTCTAAAATGTGGGATCGACTCCCAAATCCTCGCCGATCTCCTCGAATGCACCAGATTCTTTCGCCTCAAAATCATCTCACGTACCCGACTCCTCAAAATCTGAAAATGGTATCGGTGGAGCACTGTGAGCCGAGGCCTAGTAATACAACAGTGTGCATGGTATGATATCATACTATACAAGTTTTTTAATCAAGGTATGCATCTCAATCGTATAATAAGGATGACATGAATATGAGGGTGAATGCAAGTGAGTACGGGATGTAAATGCAACTAGTACCCATAACCACATAAGGTCTCCATCTCCTTCCCGCACCAGGAGCGGTCTCAACGACCCATCTGCAGGATATAATAACGTCTGGGGCCTTTCACCCTAGGGTACCGAACCCTGATTAATTGATAAAACTAATATAAACGTATATAATATACTTCAACCTCGTTCTCTTATGCACCCCTTATGTGAAATGACGTGATGATCATGGTATGACAACAAGATAATACTAGGGCTACATGGTATAAGCACACATGTATTTAACATTTAAATAATAATATAAAATGAAACATGATCATCAAAAGTGATAACATGGGAACGAATTAGGGTTAAACATGAATAACATGTAACAATCACCGAAAGTCATGATCAACACGGATAAAACAATATAAGTGCAAATCGCAAGAGAATCTAACACACCATTGCCAAACTCTATGAGGGATCCATGACACAAGGTCGAACCCTAAAGAGGGATCCAAGACACTTGGCTGAACCCTATGAGAGATCCAAGACACATGGGTGGGATCCCCATGTATACAAGTATAGGTCAAACCATCTAGGTTTAATAGTCAATAAGTCATGACCGAACCACTAAGGGTTCCCAAAGCCATTAATCATTCAAAATCCAAGAAATAGGTAGTTCACAGAAAATATAGTTTCTTGTAAAAATCATAACTAAATAAATATAAATTAAAAAAATATAAACTTAATAGATTTAAAAACTAGATTCACAGAGGTTTTAGGAAAAGTAAATAGAAAAACATTCAGATTCAAAATATAGGTCGAAACCCTTAACAAAGTGGGCCGGACAGAATCTAAAATTTTGGGTTTTAAAAAAAAGTCTCGCATATTTGAAAAATCATACCTTAATCAATACAAATCAGAAAAATACAAACTTAAAGGTTCTAGAAACTAGATTGATAGAGGTATCTATAAAAAATAATTAGAAAAATATTTAGATTAAAAATATAGATCGAAATCACAAGTGAAGTGGACTGTGTAAAATCTAGAATTCTGGTTTTTTTGGTAAAGTCCAACAACTTAGAAAAATTATAACTTAATCAATATAAATTGGAAAAATAAAACTCAAAGGTTCTAGAAACTAGATTGATATAGGTATCTATGAAAAATAATTAAAAAAATATTTAAATTAAAAATATAGATCGAAATCCCAAGTGAAGTGAACCATGTAAAATCTGGAATTCTGGATTTTTTGTTAAAGTCCAACAACTTAGAAAAATCATAACTTAACCAATATAAATTAGAAAAATATAAACTAAACGGTTTTGGAAAATAGATTTATAGAAGTCTTTAGGAAAAATAATTATAAAAATATTTAAATTATAAAAGTATAACAAAAATGATAAAGAACATAGTCATCCGTTATAGGTGTAAAAGAAATAATGGCCAAACCCATCATGGTGGCCCAAAATAAAGATCAACCCAATAAGGATAAAATAAATATTGTTGAAATTAATTTATAATGAGTATCAACCATTATCTTATGAAAGAGAAACAAAATCTTGAAGAAAAATAAGTATAGGATGGATCAAACACACTTACCTCAATGTTTCTTGAATTTTAATGAAAATTAAAAGTTTCTTCAAATTTGAAAGTCGTCGGATCGTCCTCTCTCTCCTCGGAGTATGTTCTTCTAATCGGAGTCTCCGTCAATTCTCCCTTTTTGCTCGAGTGTGATCGGTGCCCGGATGAAGGTTTAATGGAGCTTTCTCTATTCTTCAATGGAGTTGGGTTTGTGAAAGCTTCTAAAGCTTTAGGGTTTTCATAAATAGGTTTAGGGAAGGATTAGGGTTTCTATTTTAGTGGAATTCGTAACTATCAAAGGGATGACTTTTTCAACCCTCAAAAACTTATATTTTACATTACTAATGGGTTAGAAATGGACCCAAGGCACATATATAACAACTAGGCTCATTGAAGATTATTATTAAGCCTAAAAGGTATCTAGATTGGCCATATGGGCCCACCCAACAATAATAACACAAATAATTATTTATTAATTCAATTAAACTATATTATATATTTTAAAAGTTCATACATCAAAGTATTGACACATGTCACGCACATAAATCACATAAAATAGTCTAAATACACAAAAATAACAAAAAAGTTCAAAGCCCCGGAAAAGTGTTAAGCTGATATCGGAATGACCCGAAAAGTGATTTGTAGGTCCCACACTCCTATTAAATAAATAAAATCTAATTAAATATTAATTTTAAAAAAATATAAGAATGGTAAGAAAGTTTAAAAAATTACGAAAAATACTATTTTGTCAAAATCTCTCAAAATCTTCGACTAGAGTTTTCATGTCTCAAGAAAGGTTCCAAATTTCACAAGTAAGTTGGTAAGGATAAAATAGGAATATTTTTGGTATCTTGGGCCCACAAAATATTTTTTTTATAAAAGTTCTGGACTGCTAGCTAGGAAAATAAAAAGTCCCCTACAAGTTATGATTTATTATTTTTAGCAAGAATTTAACCCTAAAGAGTGAGTTTCAAAAATAGCAGGTTTTTCAAAGTTGTCAAAATGAAACCAAATTAAATACACATACTCAAGCATGATATTAAACTATAAAAACAATAATAAAAGTATGAAAAAAGTTTAGATTTTCATTATTAGGTGAATTTACCATAATACCCTAGAACGAAAGTTCAGGGTATTACAAGATTCAATAACTTCTGGTACTGCTGACCCAAGGACGAGAGCAATCTTTCCAAAATGAATCTTTTCCTCTACAGGTGAATCCATCAAGTTCCAAAGTTCAAACAATGATGCCACGATAGATTTCAACTACAGTTCGAAACAGGGTTTTACTTACATGATAGAGACCAAATGAAGTCAACAATGAAAATCTATTATACCTTTTGAATGTGGGTTTTACTTACATGACATAGTGATATTCGCTTAAAAGTACGTATTTTCCACTATTATCTTCTAAGCGTTATCACACTCTTCTATGTAAAACTGCTCTAATTATCTACTTTTCTACGTAAGAGTCTCTTTCATTGCGTAGAACACATTTTTCTGGACGAAATGGTATATTTGCATGCATTAAACGCATTTCTGGAAGTCTAGATATGAAGACGTTTTGATCAAGTCTCATTATGTGTTCTTCTCTTGCAGAAAACTCAATCGGGCTATTCTCGAGACTTGCGGGCCCACGATCAACCACAGAAGCCTAATATCAAAACTTAAAAAGCCAACATGCTATGACTAGAAGATACAGGCCAAGTACGGGTCAAGTCAGAGGATCATGGAGCCGGTCCAAAGAACCAAGAGAGATGGAGAGCCAATGACCTAGAAACGGACCAAAGCAGTCGAAGCCACATGAAATGAGGAGAAAATGATAATCTGCTCTGATGGCGAAGCCCGAGAAGAGAACATATTGAAAATTAGGGTTCTAGACCCTCCGCCAGTAGTTATCTCTGTAGTCTGTAGAGTTTTCTCTCTCATATCTTTTATTTCTCTCTCATCTCTCTTCATTTCCTTATACATCACCACCTGATCCTCAGATCTACTGACCTAACCTTAGAATTCTTGCCCATTGGCTCTGTCTCATCTCCCTTAGCTTTCTGACCGTTGATCTTCCATCGGAATGTTGGATCTTCCACCGGACCGTTGGATCTCTCTAGATCCGACGATCTACCAATCTGGGTCCCAATCTAGTCACCATCCATCCGATCGTCATCAAATTGTCTGTCACATCATCTTGTGAGACGATGGACACCATCAATCCATGTGGGCCAGTAGCCGGGCCCATCATCATCGACCCGTGGCCCAACCATTTAGTGGACCCCGAGATTTTAAAATGCTTTAAATCAATATTTAAAAATAAAAATAGGGGGTCCACTAAATGGGGAAATCCCCCAAAGAAAGGATTTAAAAAAAATTATTTTTTTTTCTTATTTTTTATTTTTGAAAAATCCCCTATTTCCATTAAAGGAAATAGGAAAGCTTTTGAAGGAGAAAAGAAGGGTTTGTTCGAACCCTCATCCCTCTCCTTTCTTCTCCTCTCTTTCCCCCAAAAACCCTTCCCCCTTCTCCTCCTTCTTCTCTCCCCCCTCTTCTCCCTTTTCTTCTTCCTTCATCTTCCTCCTTTCTTCTCCGGCAACTCCGGCAGGTGGCGCTCCTCCTCCTCCTCCTCCTCTTCTTCTTCTTCTTCTTCTTCTTCTTCTTCTTCTTCTTCTTCTTCTTCTTCTTCTTCTTCTTCTTCTTCTTCTTCTTCTTCTTTTGTGGTTCCGCCATTAGAACAAAGCAACGGTCTGCAAGAAAGCAGACCGTCACTACCACATCCAATGATAAGTCCAACCACCATTGGAGGTGGTCCGCCTCTTTCCATAGCTGCCCACCACCATCCACCATTAACACCGGCAAGATCTTCCCAAGTTAAGGTTTCTTCTCTTTTCTCCTTCTTCTTTCCCTCCTCCTTCTTCTTCTTCTTTTTCTCCTCTCGTGGTTCTTCTTGCTACTGCGCCTGTGAGCAGCACCACAACCTACCGCCCCTGTCTTCTTCTCGCTGGAGTTGCAGACCTGCAACTCCGGCCGCCGATTGCATAATCCACACTCTGGACCGCCCCTCTCTTTTTTCCTAAACCCCTCTCCCCAGTCGATGTTTCTTTCTTCTTTCCCTCCTTCTTCTTCTTCTTCTTCTTCTTCTTTTCTTCTTCTTCTTCTTCTTCTTCTTCTTCTTCATCATCTCTTTTGCTCACCGGAGTTGCAGGTCTGCAACTCCGGCCGCCTACAACTCCGGTTGTTGCTCGGGTTCTCTCCGCCTCTCTTTTCAACCGCCTGAGCAAACCTGCTACCACCTCAACTCGCCACCACCTATTTGCAGGGCCACAGCCCTTTCTATCGTCTTCACCATCGCCTCCCCTCACCGGAGTTGCACACCTGCAACTCCGACGACCCACTTAAAGTCAGTCAGATCTCCCTTGGCTTATCTCACTAGGACTGGTTCACTCCACCTCCTTCAATCACCGACATACAGGTGTGCGCCTTCACACCAGGCTAGATCCCCTCCATCTTCTCAAATCGTCCAACCACCACGTGCTCCACAAGAGGGACGCCCCCCTCTTCCTTCAAAGTCTCCTTGAAGAACTGCTACCTGCTATTTCCTCCATCCTTAGTTTGCTGTGTGTTGCACCCATTGCAACACCAGCAACAACATCATCAAACCAACTCTATCTTCACTTCACGTGAGCACCTCACCAATTCCTTCATCAAGCAAATCACCACCACTCTTGCCCAGAGCACCATGCCTTAACTTTGGGTCGAATCACTAGCTGAACCTCATATCCATCATGCACACTCCGGGTAGGTCTTCATTGGTAAGGTTTATCTCCCTTCATTCTCTTCTTTCTCTCTCTAAAATTCCCTCTTCTCTTTCTCTCTCACCTTTTATCTCTCTAGAGACATCTTTCTCTCTCTTCTTTTCATTCATTTTCTCTCTAGGAATCTTCCTATCTATCTATTTTTCCATTTTTCAATCTCTAAAAATTTATATTTTAATCATGCTTTCTAGATTAATTTTTTTTTTGTTTGATTTTTTATTGTAAGAACATATTCGATTGAATGAAGTTGATTTGAATAAAGTTGCGTGCATTCTCTGTAAGTTTTTTCATCATTTTATCTGTTCTTTATTGTGCTAATCCGGCTAATCCCGAGTGCGGATTGACATCCCACACAAATCCCTATATAGAATCTCTGAATTTTATGGGATAATCGGATAAAATTACAAATGTGTTGGAATTAGGGTTTTCGTAACCAACGACGCGGAAAAACACTAGTTTCACATAGACCTTCCAATGTATTGTTGCTGATGTTTGTGGCTTGTTCTAATCCCGTCTCATGCATGCTTGTATGCACTTCACTCACGATCTTCCCAAAATCAAGTCCAAGAATGCCACATAAAGAATGAACTTTGTTTACATATTTTGGAATCTTATGAAGGCGGTTAGACTACAAGCAGAAAATAATATGGTGATCCAGGAGCGCTACCATCAAAAGTTTTGTAGGAAAGAAACAGAGAGAGGGATTAGGGTTTGTTTCGCTACCCTAAGAATGAGAGATTAAGGTTTGTTCCTCCTCAAGAGAGGGATTAGGGGTTGTTCCTCCCGAGAACTAGAGAGTCGGGATTAGGGTTTGATAAAGGAGAACGAGAAAGAGAGATGGAAACAGACCTGAGAGACGCAACCCTAGTAGCTGTTGTGGTAGCAGCGGTGGTACCGGGCAGTAGTAGTAGGCAGAAATGAGACAATGATGAGTATTGAGTTGTTGCTCGTGGAAGAGAAAATGAAGAGACTGAGAGGCTTGGGAAAGAGAACGAAGAGATAATTGAGAGACGGATCGAGAATGGGTCGGGGGTATCTATAAATTATACTACTACAGTTTTAGCAAACGACGTAGCCTACACTCTAGAAAGGCTGAAGACTATGGTGTTTACAAAAATCGTGGTCAGTTTAGCCAAATAGTAGGCTACAAATTTGACAAACACCATAGTCATTTGTCTGTATAATTATATAGTCCTAAGCCATAGTTTTTGTTAAAACCTTAGCTTAACGGTTTCAGACTACTGTTGTAGTAAAAATGGTGGCCATTTTGAAGTCCTTTAGGCGACGTTTTTTCGGAACATAGTAGTCTTTTGTTTTTTTAAATTAATTTTTTTTAAATTAGACATTTCGACTTCGGTTTTTAATAAAATCGTAGTCTATCTATTTTTTAACAGTGTTGTCTAAACTATATTATGTAGTAGTGCCTCCTCTCTCCTTCATTCCCCTCTTCTTCCCTCTTCTTGTTCTGGGTTTCCTTGCTGGAGGAAGGAGAAAAACGGTAAGGGCAGGTGGGCTGACGGTTGTGGAGAGAATGGAGGAAAACGGTCAAGAGAGTGGTAGCTTGGAGAAAGAGAATGAGAGAGATCCCTTGCACTAGGGTTCGGCCAAGGTTTTAAAACGTGGGAGAATGTGGTCCCCCCTTTCTTTGGAAATAAGCCACATTAGCCTCTTTTGATGGAGATTTAATTTCTTCCCCTTTTTTACCCCAATATGCTTCCTTCTTAACAGCTATTTTTCTCCTTAATTTCCACCGCCCAACACACATCCAACAACTTTTCTATCTTTGTGCACCATATGACTCCTTGCGTGAGATCTGGACCATTCATTTGATTCATCTTATGTTTATTTAATGGTTCGCCTTCTAAACAAGATCTTTCCTTTGACAATCCAACGTATCGATCGGCATAGATTTAAAATGTCTATCCACCTTTCTTTTGGTATGCCACCAGATCTTCTTGATCCCACCTTCATCCATATGCCAAACCGTCTCTCTTTCTTGTTTGATAAAACTACTACACTTTTAAAACTAGCAATCACATCTTTCTTCTTTAACATGGACCAACACTTTTATGAACATGTCCCATTTTGGATTGCCACCTCATATACGCTAAAAACCACCATTTCTTAGAACAACAACTTTTTTAACACATCTGGCCCCACCAACTATTTTGACTTTTCATCCACTATTTGATAACCAGTAACTGTTGGATGCTCCTATCGAACTCACGTCAATTTCTTTTTGTTTTGCAACCGTTTATCATTGTTTCTTAATCACTTGATAGCCATCGTATTGGGTTGTGATCTCATGGTTCTTTCTATCTTTTGGTGATCAACCATTCAACAATAATTCTTGGTTCACCTTTGTTGGTGTTTCATCTTGACAAGTAAATTATCATGTAGCCACTATTCAGCCCATGCGATGGTCCATATGCTTGGTTTCACCTTGTCTGTCAGCTTAGTCTGAGGCCCAGAAGCTTGCAAACATCTCATGTTGGCATACTACTCTTCTTGTTCGAGATACTCACAGTTGACCGTGGATTGATCGATCGGATCTTGGTGATTTCTTCCATCTTGAGATTGGCTTGATTATAGTTCCTTTTGTCTTAGTTCAGGCATTGTAATCCTCTGGCTCAGTCCATACGTGGCCCATATCTTCACTTAATATCTATCCTTGTGGCTCATTGACTTGGCCCATGGGTCTAGTTGATCTTTTCCCATATTAATTGCAGACTTGATAGAAGCTTCCAAGGTTGATTGTTGGCCTGTCAATCCATCAGACTCGTTCGATTAGAGAAAAAGTGCGTAATGAGAATTTATCAGAACAACTCTATATCTAGACTTCTAAAAATGTGTTTAATGTATGCAAATATACCATTTCGTCTAGAAAAGTGTATTCTATGCAATAGAAGAGACTCTTACATAGAAATGTGGATAAATAGAGAAATTTTACATAGGAGAGTGTGATAACGCTAAAGGGATAATTGCTTAAAATAAGCACTTTTGAGCGAATATCAGTTTCTCATATAGAAACCCACGGTTCCTATTATAATTAGGGAGCACGTTTTCTAAAAGGCCCCCCTCTAAATCCCATTTTCTTTTTTACATTCTCCCATGGCGCAAAAGAAAAAAAAAGATAAAATAAAATAAATAAATAAAAATCGGCATCTCTGTCTTCCTTCTCCATCGAATGGCTCCATCATCTTCTTCTCAACACAGATCCAAGAACCATAGTTTGATCTCATCTTCTTCTTCTCTATCTCTTTCTCTCTCTGATCTCTTCTTTTATTGCTTTCTAGTTAGGTTTTTATTTGCTTTATTTCTTTAAGTATTTTTCCAAGCATTGTAAGTTATAATTTTTTTTAATAAATAAAGTTTATTTTGGCATTTTATTTTCTGTTATTGAATATTTATTTTCTTTTATTAATGTTATAGGCAATTCTCCTCCAATAAAAAAATGTTTTAAAAATCATTTTCCAACATTCTCATCTCTCCACCATTTTCACAATTTCCTTGCTTGCTTTCTTTAATGTTATTTCTCTAACTCGAGTGCGGATTCGACATCCGACTTGCCCTGTTCGATCAAGAAAGAAATTTTTGCAAGATTAGAGAACCGGAAAAATAATGTTGATTTAAGGGCTATCTATACCAACAACCTAAAAAACCTTGTTTCAGAAACCAAACACAAACTATACAGTTGTAGGGGTGGCAATTTGGCCAACGGCTTGGCCCGAGCCCTACCCAGCCTGTGAAGCCTCGGGGTCGGGCCAGGGCTTGGGATTTGAGCTCATAGCCCCGCCCGTTAAGAAAGATTTGTTGGATGATCTGACCTGGCCCATGACTCGGCTCGTGAAGTCCAAATCCTCCTAAAATTTTGATTTTTAAAGCCCTCTCCCTAAAATTTGAGTTTTAAAATACCCCATTCCCCCTAAAAAAATTGAATTTTTAAGCCCCCCCCGTAAAAACAAATTTTTTAACTTTTTTTAAAAAAATAGGCCCGACACGTAAGTCTAGTCCGCAGCCCCAACCCAAGGCGCAAGGCCTGACCCAGGATTGGACCGCGGGCTGGTACTATGCTTCAAAATTTTCAACATGACCCGACCTGTAGCCAAGCCTGACTCTACTTCAGGCCGGCCCGACGGCCAAATTGACACCTAACAACTATAGCGTCATTACCCTTGTCAATCACGAGTTACGAGTCATGAGCCTAGTTAGTAATTCTGCGTATTATTCGTGTATTATACCCGAATAGTAAGTTTTTTTTGAAAAAAAAATGTTTAAACGACCATACCCATTGAGCTGTATGGATTATTCTCTGTTTTTCTCTAAAATCGATTAGAACATGTCTTTCCATTTTTCAGTAAAACTGTCCAATAATACTTCAAATTCGACACTTGCAGGAAAAAGTCCATTGACATTCTTAGAGATCAATGGCCTGATTTTCTTTTATCCATGCAGTCTCAAATCTTGGTTGAAAATCAGCCTGATTGTTGAGTTTTAGCCATTGGATCCATGTACCCACGAAAATCAATCCATGAAAAAGACTAAAAATCTGATGGATATGAAGCACTAATCATGCTAATGTTTGGTCTGTATGTCCATCTAGGAATGGGTCTAACATCAATACGATCAATGGTCACTAATAATGTTACACGTGAGAAATTTCTTGATTCAGGCAATTTTTTATCCGGCATTTTGGCCACACCTAACAATAATACATATATACACACACGAATTTTTGGTGCCAAACTCTTTATACTAAATCTTATTATACACAAATTATTCTTGAATTGTTTTTTTTGGGTGGCATTACTCGCACACACCATTTTCGTAATGACACACATCTTACTTGCTGATATTCACTCAAAAGTGTTTATTTAAACAATTATCACTTTAGCCTTATCGCACTTTCTTTCGTAAAACTTCTCTATTTATCCACTTTTCTACGTAAGAGTCTCTTCTGTTGCGTAGAACACACTTTTTTAGACGATATGGTATATTTGCATGAATTAAAATCATTTTCGGAAGTCTAGATACTAAGTTGTCCTGATTGAAACTCATTACGTGCTTTCAATATTACAGAAAACCCGACTGGATGATTCTTGAGATGTGTGGGCCAACGATCGACCACATAAGCTCATTATCCAAGTTTAAAGAGTCAACAGGATGTGACAAGAAGACATGAGCCAAGTATAGGTCAAGCCAGAGAATCACATAGCCAAGGGAGAGAATGAACCAGTGGAAGATGATAACAGACCCACCAATAAGATGAGGAAAGTCTATCAAAAGAAAGCAAGCATGATGAAAGAGGGCAGACATTTAACACATCAAGTGTATTGATGAAGCTGGGAAATCCTATCTGGAGAATCTTTAAAATCCGGGATGCAATGATCAAAGCCTGATGACAAGCCCAAAGAGCTAGTGGACACAAATTGCTACATATGATGTTGATTATTCCATGGGATGGCGATCAAGATATCTAAAAGCCAAGGGACAGCATGTGTGTTGGCTAAGGTAACGAGCCAAAGATATATGTGGACCAAGGATGCAGACCATGGGTACTGACATTGATGAGCCACAACACTAAAAGGTTAGCGACTAAGGCAAGTGCCCGAAAGACCATGCATGGACGAACATGTGGGATACGTGTGGACCAAGGTAACTGGACATTGATGCGTCAACTCATGAAAGGGGCTAAGCATTGCTATTTTGGCAAAGAGAAGTGGTAAATTGGCAAACCTAAGCAAGTATAATAGGCCGACATGCATATATGGGACATGGTATAAGTCGACACAATGATGGGTAAAAGGGTGAAGGGAATATTAACCTTAAAGGTAAAATGGTCGAGTTGCATGTGAGATATTTCTCACAAATTAGAAGAGAGAAACCCTAAAGCTATAAGAGGGAAGGGACTTACGGTCTCTCTCTCTCTCTCTTTCTCCACCCATGTTCTCTTTCCTCTCCCCTCTCAGCCATCTCTTTGCTCCATGCCCCTCTCTTCTTCCCACGTCCACGACAGCAACAGCTAGCCGCCCCTCTCACAAGCTGTCTTCTCCAAGCCGGTTCCACAGGTTCTGTCCGCCTCTACGACTAGCACCTCCATCACTCACCGCCAACACTCACCGCCACCATCCTTCAAACGCTCACCTGTCCACAACGGTTATCGCCCCTCTCCATCACCAAACCTCTGTCGCCTCCAACGATCCACCACTGTCACTCATCTATCCACGCCCCCATCAACTCTCCCCAAGCCATTACAACCTTCCCCTTTGCATCACCACCGTTGCCCCTTTAAGACACCACACTGTGCCGCCCCTCATCTTCATGTGCTGGACGGGATCCCTTTCGGTCAAAGCTTGCACCAGTAAGTCGCAGATCATCAAATCACAACCTGTAACTCCGGTAACGGACCTGCAACTCCGGCAGGTCCACCATCTTCTTCACGCCCCTCCTATTGGTGTATTGCGATTCTACCTTCAGCAAAAGAAGAAAAAAGATATAAAGTAGAGTAGAAGAAGAAGGGAGGGAGAGAGATGTGAGCGTCCTGGACTCTTGCACGTACGCACCCCATTCATCACCGTTTGATCCATCTTCTCCGGCCAGCAGCAACTTGAAGGCCTGTCCACACCTCCTTGCCATTGCAACCGGCACCGTTAATGCACCACTGATGGTTCATGAGACCAGTCCGCCTTTAACCATCTACTACCACACTCTCAGGCGTCCTCTACCATGTTTTCCTCCATCAATCAACTCGATGCAGTCCACGTACGCACCATCTCACAATGGCATAGCCACACAACATGCACATGCCAGTGCACTTCCTAGGTTCTTTCATCACTTGGCCATTCATTGGAAGATCTTCACTCCATGGTAAGTTCAGAGGTGAGCTCACCCTCTTCTTTTCTCCTCCTCTTTAGACTCTCTTTCAATCTTCTCTCTCTATTTCTCTCTCTCTCTAGGTCATTTTAGAATCTTATATTTTCTCTCTCTATCTTAATCTCTCTTTCACATGCTTTCTAGTTAGGTTTTGTTTATTGTCTCATGTTTGTAAGCACTTTTCATTAATTAATAAAGTTATTTTTGTTCATTTCTCAATTTATTTTTGTGTTAATGCTCTTATTTTTATGAAAAATTCTCTCTCTAGAATCATAAAATAATGTTTTAATCCCAATTTCCATCTCTCTCATCTCTCCACCAATTTCAAGCCAAGAAATCTGTCATTTTATGTTCTCTCTTTGCGCTAACTAACCCCGAGTGTAGATCGACATCCGACACGAATCCCTATACGAAATTACATACTTTTGCAAGATAATCGGATAAAAGTTACAAATGTGTTGAGATTAGGGTTTTCGTAACCAACGACGCAGAAAAAACCTACTTTCAAATAACGCCGTTGCCGCTCTAGTGTACGGGAGTGCGAAAAAGGACGTAAAGACAGAATTGGAAAGTTGCCAAATCAGAAAGCTGCTATATTTTGACAGCCCAACTTTTCAGAAAACTTTCTATTTTTGGTTTATAGTGATTTTTAGCAGTCTTTTAAATTACTATTTTTAATGCCTCGGAAGGCCAAGTGCAATTTGTAATAATTTAGAAATTTTACTGCTTTTCATATAACTGTTAGATCTTGTTCTAAGATTTTTTAGAAACCCTAGACTAAGTGAAAAATACAAAAAATCAAAAATCAAAAATTCAAAAAAATTAGGGTTTTCATTTCCTGCCACTTTTAGATAAATCATAGGATTCTCTATTCTTGGAAAGTTTCTAGAAATATAAGAGTCTCGAAATTAGCGTTCCCATTTTTAGGACATTCTAATTTTGGAGAGAGTCTATTTATAGATATTATCTAATTTTTGAAAATTCTAAAATAGGAGATCTTCTAATTTGAAAAGATTTTCTTAATTTGAGAAATTTTTAAAATAGATGGGATTTCAAATCTTCACTTTATTTGGAAAGTTTCCTTATCTGAGAAAGTTTGAAAAGAGAAGGTTTTGAATCCCAATTCGGACATTTCTATTTTCAACTTCATACCATACTTGGAAACAACTCTATTACTGGCTAAAACCAATGCGTGCTTCGTGAAACCCTAATAGCCGATCAAACCTTCCAATAAATATCCCAAAACCCAAGACCCGATCTAACTATTGAGTGTAGGAACACGATCCAGTGTGGGTAGGGAGCGAAAGCTCAAAGAGGTTGGGTAATTTTTGATGTTTTCCAAAGTTTTTTAGACTTTCAAAAATGTGTCATTTACCCTGACTTTGATTAGCTAAAAACCTCCATTAAGTCAGTATTAAGGATGTCGATTTTTGTTTCAAGTTAGCTTTGAGTCAAGTCAAGCGTGACTACAGCAAGTTTGAAAACTCAGAAAAACTCAGATTCGGTACAATTGTACACTATCAACATCAGAGTCATCCTAAGTTTAGAAACTCTAGAGATCCTGTAAGAATAATTGTGGAGACCTAACCCAGTGAGCTTTCGAGCCTTTAATCATTTCAGAGGGTTATACAACAATTCTGAGTCACAAGATGACTCACTATTCTTCATACCCACAATATTTGTTGAGAGATCTCATTATTCTTTGCTTCGATCATGAAAACTCGGAACGACATCAACATTGGATTACTACAACAGAACCTTCTCTGTATCCAGTCAAGACAGTATACATGATAGTGCAAATCCTAGAAAATGATTTAGGCCATTTTTCTGAACTGTTCAGCCTTTTTACTCACCTGAATTATACTTCACTAGAAACCCTTTGAACCTTTCTATAAAAGCCTTTTTCTTGTTAAATCCATCAACCTAAAACTCAGTCCAGCTACGAAGCATGACTGGCTACCCTTCTTTTGAGATGGATAAAAGAATAACTGATATGGGTATACCGTGAAAAGAAAAGTAAAGAAGAAAAATAAAAAAGAAAAGAAAGTGGTTCAGACTGAAAAGAATGTATGAAAAGAAAGTATGAAAAAAAAAGCTGAAAAAGAAATTGAGTAGTCTCAAAAATATCGAGAAAAAGAGAAAAAATACGAAATAAGGAAAATAAAAAGAAATGGTGTTACACTCGCAGGAAAAATACAAGAAAATAGATATCATCTCAGAACTTTGAAATCCTGTATTCCCTTATTTATTTTTTCTACACCTGACCTAAGCCTCATTACAACCCAAGAAAGTCCTGCTTGATTATAGGATAGCATAATCGTCAAATGTGGAGATTGGAGAAAAAGAAGCTATAGAGTTTGATCTGACATTCCTGAGTGAAGTGATATTCTAATCATGAGATCGTCTTCTGTTAAAGATGTCATTCCTTCAAATAAGACATGTAGGATTTTTGCTTTCACATCTCCTCACATATAAATTGAGAGAAAAGAAGAAAAACATTACTGAGTGATTCCATTCTGAGTGGTTTACAAGTGAGATTTGAGGTCGAGGCATAAAAACTTGGAGGTGATATAAAAATCTTTACCGTCGGATGATAAGAATGTTGAGCACACACACATGCAGAGTCTGACTATTCTGGGTCTTGATTATCAGTCTGTAGTCTCTCCAAAACTTCCCCAGTCTTTGCTAGCATGTAACTATTTTTGCATCCATTCGATGATTTGACGAATAGTGTTTTCCCTGAGCTAATATGTAAAAGTGTGCAGCATGTGCAGAGCCCCTTTTAAGCTCATTTATTTCGCACTACTTGCTAAGGATTGGCAATATGCTGGTTGAGGGTTGTGATATTTGCTCAAAAGTGCTTATTTTAAGCAATTATCCCTTTAGCCTTATCGCAGTTTCCTACGTAAAACTTATCTATTTATCCACTTTTCTATGTAAGAGTCTCCTCTATTGCGTAGAACACATTTTTCTAAATGAAATGATATATTTACATGAATTAAAAATATTTTCAGAAGTCTAGATACTAAGTTGTCCTGATTGAAACTCATTACGTGCTTTCAATATTACAGGAAATCCGATCGGACGATTCTTGAGATGTGTGGGCCAACGATCGACCATAGAAGCTCATTATCCAAGTTTAAAGAACCAACAGGATGTGACAAGAAGACATGAGCCAAGTATAGGTCAAGCCAGAGAATCACATAGCCAAGGGAGAGAATGAACCAGTGGATGATGATAACGGACCCACCAATAAGATGAGGAAAGTCTATCAAAAGAAAGCAAGCATGATGAAAGAGGGCAGACACTTTACACATCAAGTATATGATGAAGCTGGGAAATCCTATATGGAGAATCTTCAAAATCCGGGATGCAATGATCAAAGCCCGATGACAAGCCCAAAGAGCTAGTGGACACACAAATTGCTACATATGATGTTGATTATTCCATGGGATGGCGATCAAGATATCTAAAAGCCAATGGACAGCATGTGTGTTGGCCAAGGTAACGAGCCAAAGATATATGTGGACCAAGGATGCAGACCATGGGTACTGACATTGATGAGCCACAACACTAAAAGGTTAGCGACTAAGGCAAGTGCCCGAAAGACCATGCATGGACGAACATGTGGGATACGTGTGGACCAAGGTGATTGGACATTGATGCATCAACTCATGAAAGGGGCTAAGCGTTGCTATTTTAGCAAAGAGAAGCGGTAAATTGGCAGACCTAAGCAAGTATAATAGGCCGACATGCATATATGGGACATGGTATAAGTTGGCACAATGATGGGTAAAAGGGTGAAGGGAATATTAACCTTAAGGGTAAAATGGTCGAGTTGCGTGTGAGATATTTCTCACAAATTAGAAGAGAGAAACCCTAAAGCTATAAGAGGGAAGGGACTTACGATCTCTCTCTCTCTCTCTCTCTTCTCCACCCACGTTCTCTTTCCTCTCCCCTCTCAGCCGTCTCTTTGCTCCACGCCCCTCTCTTCTTCCCACGTCCACGACAGCAGCAACTAGCCGCCCCTCTCACAAGCTGTCTTCTCCAAGCCGATTCCATAGGTTCTGTCCGCCTCTACGACCAGCACCTCCATCACTCACCGCCAGCATCCTTCAAATGCTCACCTGTCTACAACGGTTACCGCCCCTCTCTATCACCAAACCTCTGTCGCCTCCAACGATCCACCACCATCACTCATCTCTCCACGCCCCCATCAACACTCCCCAAGCCATTACAGCCTTCCCCCTTGCATCACCACAGTTGCCCCTTTAAGACCACCACACTGTAACTCCAGTAACGGACCTGCAACTCCGACAGGTCCACCCTCTTCTTCACACCCCTCCTGTTGGTGTATTGCGATTCCACCTTCAGCAAAAGAAAAAAAAAGATATAAAGTAGAGTAGAAGAAGAAGGGAGGGAGAGAGATGTGAGCGTCCTGGACTCTTGCACGTACGCACCCCATTTATCACCGTTTGATCCATCTTCTTTGGCCAGCAGCAACTTGAAGGCCTGTCCACACCTCCTTGCCATTGCAACCGGCACCGTTAATGCACCACTGATGGTTCATGAGACCAGTCCGCCTTTAACCATCTACTACCACACTCTCAGGCGTCCTCTACCATGTTTTCCTCCATCAATCAACTCGATGCAGTCCATGTACAAACCATCTCACCATGGCATAGCCACACAACATGCACATGCCAGTGCACTTCCTAGGTTCTTCCATCACTTGGCCGTTCATTGGAAGATCTTCACTCCATGGTAAGTTCAGAGGTTAGCTCACCCTCTTCCTCTCTCCTCCTCTTTAGACTCTCTTTCAATCTTCTCTCTCTCTCTAGGTCATTTTAGAATCTTATATTTTCTCTCTCTATCTTAATCTCTCTTTCACATGCTTTCTAGTTAGGTTTTGTTTCTTGTCTCATGTTTGTAAGCACTTTTCATTAATTAATAAAGTCATTTTTGTTCATTTCTCAATTTGTTTTTGTGTTAATGCTCTTATTTTTGTGAAAAATTCTCTCTCTAGAATCATAAAATAATGTTTTAATCCCAATTTCCATCTCTCTCATCTCTCCACTAATTTCAAGCCAAGAAATCCGTCATTTTATGTTCTCTCTTTGTACTAACTAACCCCGAGTGCGGATCGACACCCGACGCGAATCCTTATACGAAATTGTATATTTTTCCAGGATAATCGGATAAAAATTAAAATGTGTTGAGATTAGGGTTTCTGTAACCAACGACGCGGAAAAACCTACTTTCACTTGCACACACCATAAGTTGAAAAAAAAATCGATGAAAAAGAGGAAACCACTACCACCATCCATTTTTCACCACCACACCACCGCCATGTACATCCCTCTCTTCCACTCTCCCTCAACCCAGAACAGAGAGAGAGGGGGGGGAGAAGAAGAAGAAGAGGAAGAGGAGGACGAGTTCCACCATCACTGCGGAGAGAGAGAGAGGGGGAGAGAGATTTTTATGCAACTTATTTGCACACTCGTGTGCCATTGTGGAAATGGTGTTTGCAAATAACAACACTTTTTTCATTTATTTGACCATTTTTATACCGTATTTTAAAATGGATTTTATTCGGAGAAATTATTTTTAAGTCCATATTTATAAAAATGCAGACAATTAAGTCTCCTCTACAAAACTATGGACACTTTGGTTTAACCGTCTACTCATTAAGGCCTTTTTTAAGGTTACCATCCAATTTTCTTTGAAATGCTCATACTACCCTCCAGCTAATGTCAGTTTGAATTGATAGTCTCTATTTGATTTGAGGTTTGATTGACGCATGGTACCGTACATCAGTTAACTGCAACAAAGTTTAGTTCAGCTCTTTCCCTCCATCTCCTTCCTCTATAGCTCTTTCCCCCATTTCATTCCTCTACAGTTCTTTCCCTCTATTTCTTTTGTCTACTACTCTTCGTAACTCGTCTATGCTCCATTCAAGGTGAAAAAAGATAATGGTGATGCTAATTTGAAAGATTTTCATCCGGTCATCTATTTTGTAGTATCGCGATTATTCTCTACCGCTCTTTGCAACTTGTTTATGCATCATTGAAGATGAATAAAGAAGGCGACTCCAGTTTCAAAGTTCAGTTGAAAAAGAAAAATGAAGAATGTGAAGAAGATAGTTATCACTTTTATTTTCGTTAAGCAAGAATTTTTTCTTAAGTTTTGTTATAACATTCATGAAACTGGTTGAACTAGTACCAGTTTCACCAAACTAGTTGAACAAGTACCATTTTCATGATGTATGTCTCTATTTTTAGTTTGAGTATTGAGATCAACTTATTTGAACCATTAATACAGTTAGACTATAATGAAGAGATGATGGGAACATGCATTCAACGAAGAAGGGAACCTGTAACAATGGCGAAATGAACATTTTTTTTAAAAAGAACCACTCAACTTGATTGAACTAGTGTCATTTTCATAAAGTCAGTAGTTTCTAGTTTAAGTATTGAACTCAACTTGATTGAACTAATAATACAATGAGACAATGATGAAGAGATGATGAGAAAATATATCTCAACAAAGATATGGACCTTTGTAACAATAGTGAAACGAAAAAAATTATTTCAAAGAACCTATTCAACTTAGTTGAATCAGTTCCATTTTCATGATGTCTGTCTTTGTTTTTAATTTAAGTATTGAGCTCAACTTAGTTGAAGCATTAACATAGTTACACTATAATGAAGAGATGATGAGAAAATGCATCTTAACAAAGAAGAAGAACCTCTGTAACAATGGTGAAACGAACAATTTATTTTTTCAAAAGAATCGTTTTAACTTGGTTGAACCCGCACCATTTTCAACAAACTGGTTGAACCAATACCATTTTCATGATGTCTATATCTATTTCCAGTTTGAGTATTGAGCTCAACTTAGTTAAACCACTAACACAGTTAGACTACAATGAAGAGATGATGGGAAAATGCATCTCAACGAAGAACCCCAGTAACAATGACGAAATGATTTTTTTCTTAAAAAGAACCTTTCAACTTGGCTGAACCAGTACCATTTTCATGAAGTTGATATTTTATTTTCAGTTTGAGTACTAAACCTTAAAACCTACAAGCAAAGCTTCATCTCTCTGACTGTTTCTATTTTATAAGGCATGTTTGAAGCTCCGTTTCACTCTTAGTACCTTCTCTATTCCTCTACCCTTTTTGTTAAATTAGTATTTAATTTCACGTTTGAGTATTGAGCTCAAACTGGTTGAAACACTATTTTCAGAAGTGGTTGAACCAGTAACAATGGTGAAACGGATGTCAAAAGTATTTCAAAGGGATTAAGTCTTCAAGCATCGTAAACGAGGAATTGAACCATTGTCAGTCAAGGATAAGGGCATTGTCATCTTTTCATTCTGACTTTGTACAAATTTAATAGTAAAAGTAACCAAAGAAGACTTATTGGTTAATCTTTTGATAAAACAATATCAACTAGTACCGAAAATTTTTCTAGGAATGGTTGAGTCCTGCGTACACTACGGACTTTATAGTACTTTTCACATTATATTCCGTCTCAAATTTCTCCCTACGCCGAATTGCTAACTAGGGTAATTTTAGTATTTTACAACTCAATCGAAGGCTACAGTTGACATTTTATAAAGGTTGGGACATTTATGTTTTAGTCCCGCTCCCGCATTTGTCTTCCCTTTCGCTAAGATCTCTCCACTCTCTTCGTCTACCCTTTTTTCAGGTCGTTAGCTCTCTCTCCCTCTTTCACTGTTTTAACTCTCTTTCAGCATTGCGTTCACGGTTCCTCTCTGCTAAATTTCTGCTTTTTATTTCTCTATTTTTTTTTTTTAATTTTCGGTAATTTTGAATTTGTTGAAGTCTCAATTTGGTGTTTTAGATCCCAAATTTGTGTTTGAAAAATCGTTTTTTTCTTATAAATGTCTGCTGAAATCCTAGGATAATAGTCCAGGTCGATCTCAAAAACCCTAACCCTAGCTTTGATTTCCAGCTTAAAATCTTTTATATCTGTTGCTGTTCCAGTTTTCTAGATTGAATTCGGAGTCTGGTTCTGTTCGTGATTTTTAGTATTTTTGTTTTGAATCTACTGCTTGAAGTTGAATTGTTTATTTTTTGTTGATTGATTGATACAGGGAATCGTGTAAGCTATGGTTTTCTTCAGAAGCATTTCTGTGCTTTCAAAGCTCCGATCTCGCCTTGTAAGAAATATAGTTCTGTTAACAAGTTTAGGAATTTTATTATATATTTAGTTAATTGAAATTTATATAGATTGGAAAGCTTCTTGAATAGTGCATTTTCAAATGATCATCATGGATGCTGGAGACTATGTTCTTTCTATATGTAAGGGGCTATTTGGTGCCCGTTTTAACTCGTGTTAATGTGTTTTAAAGCGTCAAAACATATGCAACTAATGCCATTTGTTCACAGTTTTTACTCTAATTCTTCAAACCCAGTCCTCTGTATTCTCAGCAGATCAATTTGTCGACCAAACGAAAAAAATATTCATAAATCAAACAAGTCCCCAAAATTATCAGTTTTCAAAATTATTTGTTATAGACCAAATGGAAATTTTGCCGTTACATATTATATAAAACACATCAAAAGACCGTAATAACATATCACGGAAAAACATGTTGTAACAAGTTATTCAAAGATGGCAACCAAACATGTCCTAAGGGACTGTCTGGTTGCGTGTTTTAATATGTTTTCACTGGTTAAAATGTGAACTATGCCATTTTTGGTTGCAATTTGTCCTAACCTGTCACGACATGTTAAAAAAATAAAAATGGCACACAAACAGTCCAACCGGTTGGATCCATATCTCCATGGAGAATGATGTAACAAGGTATACTTTGTGCTTTTTTTTTTCGATAAATACTGCACGCTTTTTGTTTTGAGGAAGCACGATTTGTGTTACTCACCGCTGCCTTCTGGGCCCACTGACCGCATGGATGTTTAGCCCACCCCTTGGTGGATATACACACCAAAAATCACCCCGATTGGTAATCTCTAACTATTAGATTTTAGTACTTTTTAAGGCGTGATTATAGCTGTTGGATTCAACCATTTTTTATTTTTTTTTTTGAGTACTACCAACGGCTAAAAATCATCAAACAAGCTGATTTTTGGTATGAAGGTCTATCAAGGGGTGGGCTAAACATCCATGCGGTCAGTGGGCCAAGATGGCAGTGGTGAGTATCAAAAATCATGTGCTTCCTCACGCTAAAAAGTGTGAGGTATACGTTGTTACATCGTGATTTGCGACCCTGTTTCCATTGCCTTGAATTCTTCAATCGAAGTCTTTTGTATCCTCATGAAAATCAATCGAAAAACAAAATCCTCCAGCTTTCATAGACTGAACAGAAATTTTGTGTTACATCATGTTATACACATTAAAAAACCTGTATTATAAATTTATAACATATTATGGAAAAAAAATGTCATAATGTGAAATCCAAAAATTGTGGCTAAAAATTCCAACATTGCTTTTATGTAATTATCTGAGTTTTCTCTCTCTCTCTCTCTCTTTCTCTCTCTCTCTCTCTCTCTCTCTCTCTCTCTCTCTCTCTCTCTCTGTTTTTGTCTTCTTTTATATAATTATTTGTAATAAATTTTTTATTTCAGGTTCAGCAGTCTAGTCTCAACAGTTCTGTTAGATGGCTGCAAATGCAAAGTTCTTCTGAGCTCGTGAGATTCTCTCTCTCTCTCTCTCTTTCTACATACACACACACACATATATATATACACACATATGTTAGATACATATATGCCATTTTTTTTTCATCCAATTATTAACTTTGATGCTGATATATCTGAAATTATCAGCTACCCAGTTGACTTGTTAAGGATAAAAAGGGGCAACAGGCAATTTAATGGCTGAAATAAACCTATATTTCAGTTTTTTGAGTGTTGGGCCCTGCCGATATACCTGATAAATTGATACTTAAATATGTGGATTTCACTTTTTTGCTGAAGCAGATTAATTTGGTTGTTCAATTTTTTTCCTACAACTTATCAATTTTTTCCCTACATTCTTGTGTCACTTCTCTGTTTGTTCTTACCAACAGAAATAAGTAGGGTATTTTAGTAACACCCCCCTGAAATTTGAAAGTAATTAGTAATACCCCCCTTATACTTTCAAACTTTACGATTACCCCCTAGACCTAGTTTAACCATCATTTGACTAAATTAAAACGTGACATGCATCATGCGCCTGTTAATGCACCTATGAAGGGACCATAATTATGCAAGTACAATGCTAACGACGTGTGATTCAAGTCCGTTTTAACTTAATTCATCACTGTTAAACTAGGTCAAGGGGGTAATCCCAAAGTTTGAAAGTATAAGGGGGTATTATTAATTACTTTCAAATTTCAGGGGGTTGTTACTAAAATACGCAAATAAGTAAGTTCTTTTACTTTCTCTTGACATGATAAGATGTCTGTGTTATTCTTGGCAACGACATGGGAACTTTGGATGTTGGATTTGAATGCATTTATTGTAAACATGTTGGTTTTTGGAACATAGTATATGCTGCTTGTTTTAGGTGGATTATCTGGGGTTGATACATGAAAATGAAATAAATCTCTACATCCATAAGTCAATACCTTGGGAGAAAAGGGTTGACAGCTATGGGACATTATATATATATTAATTTGATTTTTAAGTAATGGCTTGAGCTCTTGGTGGAAAGGGATGTTGTTATTTTGTTTCATGAAGATGTTTAGAGATGAAAGTCACTGTGCAAGAAATTGAATATTTGGGAATTATAGCACATATATGACGTTATGCAAAAAGGCATTTGCTTGGATGGTTATGGATATAAGTATTTTATTTTTTTGATAACAAATATTAGTAAGTATTTTTCAGTAACAGAGTCAAACTTTCTCATTTTTGCTTACTTTGCATCAAGTTACAATGTCGACCTTTAGTATTGGAATGTCAGGATCATTGTGTGTCTCTTAGTGTGGCTTATGAAACCAATAATACAACGCTTCACTGCCTTGTTAAGCTGGAATCTGTTTCTGAATTGGCCTCCCTGTGAGGCTTAACATAGTGCTGCTCAAGCAATGAATGCTATAAGGGGGCACTGGAAAAGAGTCACTTCTTGCCTTTGAATCAGGAAGTTTACTCAATTGAAAGATGCTATGCATGGAAGAATGGAATATCGACACTGCAAATCTTAGACCGTCTATCTAACGTGGTCATGTGGAAACATAATTGCTATATGTTTGTTATTCTGATTAGAGGCATACTACAGAATATTGTTTTTTTTTTCTTTTCCCTTGTGCTGCCCTTCTATTGCTTTTGTTTTTATGGCTACTATGGGAGTGGCACTGTGAAGATAACGCTCCAGCATGACATCCTCCCTATTATCTATGATGTTAATCATGGGTCCATATTTCTGGTACATCTCGCATGTGTCTTGGATGGTAGCTATTATTTTTTTATTTTTGAAAGTTTCACTCAGAATTATTTCCTATTGTGTAGGATCTTCATTCGCAATTGAAAGAATTGATTCCAGAACAACAGGTTTGTATAACTCATTTTATAGTTTTTTATTCCCATTTGAGGGGTTCGTGTTTTTTAGTTTTTGTACATAAGATTCACGAGTCTCCTAGTCAATGGGTACCTTCAAGAAGAATTTTTTATTTGAGTCATAGGTTTAAGCTATATTTATGTAATTTGTATTTTGCATAAAATTTTCAGTCTTTGTTGTGTTCTTTTATAGATCTGTTTATCAGGTTCTGGTGTTTGGGTGAAAGTCAAATTTCCTAGTCCTGCAAATAGAGTGTGTACAAAATGAGACAACTTCGATCTTTTTTTGGAAGCTAATGAAATCTTATTCAGGTGATTTTCCAAGTAATATTTTGTTTGATGATAAAATTAAAGAAGGTTTAAACCCAGGGTGATAAACTGTTCAATCTCGGATTCACTCAGGGTTTTAGGCAGTCTAGAATAATGATGACTTCGGGCGTGATGCCTCATACTACACAAGATGAAACCTTGTAAGGTCTTCTTGTAGAACACCTTACTTAATATACGTTTACTGTGTAGAACCTCAGTTATTCTATTTTGTTCTGTTACAGGAGCGCCTTAAGAAATTGAAAGCAGACCATGGAAAGGTTCAACTTGGGAATATTACTGTTGATATGGTAAAAATATTTATGTTCTTTCTTATCTTGCTGTATATTGTCAATAATATTGGAGCAGGAATGGTTAGACTGCACAGTTATCTTCGTATATTTGTGAGTTACTGATTTCACAACCTTAGTTGTAACTACATGTCGAATTATCTCTGCCTTGCAATTTGGAAGGTAATTGGTGGGATGCGAGGAATGACAGGATTGCTGTGGGAAACCTCTTTACTTGATCCAGATGAGGTATATCATCTATCTAGTCATTCATGAAGTTATAAGGATGTAAGAATTGGTTTTAATTATTTTAAGGTTCCTTTTTGGATTGTTGGGAATTGTGATAACATTTAGTACTTTTAGATTGCAACAGTGAACTTTGAATTACTGCTTTCCAGGGAATTCGTTTTAGGGGTCTCTCCATTCCTGAATGCCAGAAAGTACTACCAGCTGCAAAGCCTGGAGGAGAGCCATTGCCTGAGGGGCTCCTGTGGCTTCTTTTGACTGGGAAGGTAATCTTTGTGTTGGTTTCATGTATCGTATCTTAACCGATCATTGTGATGATCATCTCCATGTGCAGTATTTGTTCTTTTTAACTTTGTGAAGCTCTAGAAATGACTCCTTTCTACCATGGTCGAAAGAGTTTAACTTTTAGACTAGGACGAGGAAACTGTAGTTTATTAATCTTGTGAGAGTTCTGGATCTAGATTTCCTTGTCTAGATCTGATCCATGTCAGAATGTGAAATTCTAACACATCCAATTCATGCATTGTAGTATGAGGAATACTTGCATAAAAGAGGATATGAAGAAAGCAGCACTCCCGTCTGTGCTAAATATGTGGAGTACCATGCAGGGGATTGGGAATTTGATGTGCCACCAAGGAGAAATTTTAGGTGAAAAATCAACCCAATTGGATGATTGTAGCCATCCACTCTATAGTCATTCTTTGGACTAGGACGAGGAAACTGTAGTTTATTAATCTTGTGAGAGTTCTGGATCTAGATTTCCTTGTCTAGATTTGATCCATGTCAGAATGTGAAATTCTAACACATCCAATTCATGCATTGTAGTATGAGGAATACTTGCATAAAAGAGGATAGGAAGAAAGCAGCACTCCCGTCTGTGCTAAATATGTGGAGTACCATGCAGGGGATTGGGAATTTGGTGTGCCACCAAGGAGAAATTTTAGGTAAAAAATCAACCCAATTGGATGATTGTAGCCATCCACTCTATAGGCATTTTCGTTGACTCTTTCTCCATTGTTTTAACTGTCCAAAAGAATGTGATAGGTTGTACGATTAGGATTATCTGGATGGGTCTTTTTTTTTTTTTTTTTTCCTAGGATTTCTCTAGGTTGGACTCATGATCATGGTTTTTATTCTTGGTCTTGGGGGTTGACTCATCCAGGACCTCAGAATTGACTTGCCCGAGACCATATGAAGATAATGAAAAGGGAGACAATCTTGCAGTCTTGGGCAGTCAGTCCCCCTGGATCATGTCTTGGTCATGGCTGAGACCAAGTTGACGCGGGTGAGACCTAAAACCATGCTCAGCCCTTAATTCGTCTCTATGTGGACCCTATGACCGTGTGTCACAAAACCGTGTGTCTTGTAATGACCCTATTTCTAGCAATATTATAGTAGACTTTTTATAATACTTTGAACATTATGTGTATATCATTTTAAAGGTCTGAACAATAGCTTTCTATCGGTATCAAGTTTGTCCAAATCGGACGTGCGAGTCAAAAGTTAATGTGTTTAGTTCTGGGCAACATTTTAAGTTTTTATATTCTATAGTTTGATATCAAAAATATAAAATTTGAAAAAAAAAAGGGGCAATGTTCAAAATTATAGTCCTACATTGGAAATGAATGAAAAGTTCTGAGTTTTCAACCTCTATAAATATAAGGCCATGCCTTGAGAAAATTATATCAGTTTGGGTATTTGCATTCTAACCTCTGAGGTAAGAATATTTGCAAAAAAATACCTAAACTAGATGAAATTCTAGAAAATTGCTAGGAATTCTTGAAAATATTCAGGAGGTCCTTTGAAAAGTTTTTTTTTGTGGGGCCCATTGTCTCGAGATTTGCGTTACCTCGAGATTCGCGTCATACGAGGTTCAAGGATTCGGGATTCTAGCATATTTACGGATAAGTACATAGTTATTTATTTTATGCCTTTATTTATTTATTTAATTAATTAATTATTAATTATTTATTTTAATTAATTAATTAATTAATTAATTATTTATTTATAAATATTATTTTATTTTTGAAATAGTAGAAAACTCACAAAATATTGTAGAAAAATTCTAGAAAATTTTATTATTTTTGGGGAAAATGTTTGAAAATGTTATTCTTGTTATCTGTTAAATTTTAGCAAGGAAAAATCCCAATTCTTGTATTTTCCACATAAAATATGTAAATGCATTGATGATTTCTTGTAATCTTAAAAGTATGAAATTATGATAGATGAGGACGTGTAATCTATTTAGTTGGATGAAGTCATGCTCAAATTCATTTAAAATGAGATATATGTGTTTTTCATCCGTTTTATGTATTCGCTTTCTAAGATATTAATAGGGCTTAAATGTTCTTATTTTTAGTTTCAAAATGCAAAAATATGAATGTTATGCATGTAAAGATGTTTTTACAAACATTACTGTTTTATGCATATAAATACGATTAAGGACATAAATAAGAACGTGATTGGGAATGTGGAATATCAGTTTAGTTGGAATCAGGCGTTGTCTTATTTCTTTGAGACCCCTTGGGGTTTTAGTCCCCTAAAGTATCAGGCGTTGTCTTATTTCTTTAAGACCCCTTGGGGTTTCAGTCCCCTAAAGGAGAGGCTTTGTCTCATTCATGAGACCCCTCGGGTATTTATACCTAAAAGGAAATTAGGGAATCTGAAGAGAGGATACCTAATAAAACAATTAGTGTGCACATTAGGGAGTCTACTTGTAGGTTAGAAGTGTTGACATCGTACACTAGAACCAATGGAATATTGGTACTGAATACATCAGAATTGATAGTTTGACTGTATAGAAATGGTCACAGGTATTCTGATAAGAGAAAGGTTGACTGTTATGTGAAAGGTCATCATTGTATTCGAAGTTATACGTAAATAATTAATAGAGAATTGAGTTTTATCGAATTACATGTGAAACTCATTTGCAAATCGTATTTGTTTTAAAATTAACAAAAGCCAGTGATTTATGTGGTTTTATGCATGAGGAATGTACTTACTGGGCCCAAAGTTTAAAAAGGCTAGTTCGGGAACTGAGGCGTTTTCTCTAAAAAAGGCGAGGCGTAGCCTCGAGGCGGTACCGAGGCGTAAGCCTCATTTAAGCCTCAGTTTTTTTAAAAAAAAATGCTTCAAAAATTCTAAAAAAAATATAATTAATTCTAGAAAAATGAGAAACAACATATCATGTGAAAAAAATAACTTAAATAAGCATAAAAGTAAGTGGGGCTATAACTTTTACCTTATGAGCGATGCTCTCGGGAATGCTTGAATGCTGAATCAAATCTTAAAAACATAAAGCACATTTGATATGCCAACTAACAACATAGGTAACTAACAAGATAGAGTTAAAAAAGAGAGTAGAGTAAGTAGTAAAAGTTAAAATTAGCAAGTTAATACATTCAAATCGTATTCTTAATATCTTATATTGTCACACAAAAATGAATCTTTCTATTCTTCATCCCCAATATCATCATCATCGCTAGTGGGGTCTTCTAAGGAGTCATCATGATATCTGATGCCCCTATCATCTTCTCCTTCATCGGATTCAACCTCCACCCATTCATCTTCTTCGTCCACCAATTCCATGGAAGACTTTCCTTTACCTAGTTAAAAAAGATGAACACATTAATACAATGTAGAGTAATTTAATGATGTAAGTTTTTACTTGTCAAAGTGTCTAAGTCTATAATTAATTCACTAACCTCTTCCAATTCCTGCACTTGGATGTCCTCTTCCTCTTCCTCTTCCTCTTCCTCTAGAGGTTGTACTCTTCTTTCTCCTTCTAGTTCCTTGTGGCTCTGATTGTGCCATTGCAATCTCAAGGGCATCGAAATCGAGTTCATCGAGATCATTGTGCCATGTAGGACAAGGGCAAGACTCTTGCACCGCTGGTTCTGCATCTGACACCACATTCTCCATTCCTCCTATGTCTCCTCCCCCTTGTTCAACAAGCCATTCGTTATCACTATCGATGCTTTCAACAACCAGTGGATCTTCTTCTTCATTTTCACGCCTTAGCCTATTTTTCAACTGCTTAACCCTCAACTTCTTGTTGTACATCACAAAAACTAAGGCATTCAACTTTGTTTGATCCAACCTATTTCTTCTCTTTGTATGCACCTAAAAGAAGTAGAAAAACATATACATCAATACATGATTGAAGTCTTAAGACTTCTTAGTAACTCCTAACTCAACTCAACTTAATTACCTGATTGAAGGTTGACCAATTCCGCTCACATCCTGAAGAAGTGCAAGTGAGACTTAGCACTCTAACGGCAAACTTAGTCAATGCCGGTGTGCTATCTCCATAAGCTAGCCACCAATTAGCTACAAAAAAATTTCACAATTAAATATAGAAGTATATGATTATATAAGTATATACTTAACTATATAACAATAAGCATTGGCTCACCAGGAGTGCGCTTCTTTCTTGTTGACTCTGCTTGAGGCCAGCCAAATAAACCAATCTTCCCACGAAATTGGTCAATTTCTAAGTCAGCTTGCTCCCTCTCTTTTGGGTCTAGAATTAGCTTGTCCATACAATTATATAGACCCAATTTAATTTCTGGATGAGTAGAGAAGTCAGGGTCATAATGAAATTGTGGATTGAGGAAGTATGCTGCGGCATGTAGATGGCGGTGCATTTGGAAGTCCCACTTCTCATCAATGATGTCCATATTTCTTTGTACTTGGATAGATCATTATCCAAGTTTTTTGCAATCTCTTCTTTGGCCCTATCCATTGCCCCATATATAAAGCCCATAGCTGGTTCTTTTTCTGAATCTACAATCCTCAAAACACCAACTAAAGGTTTCGTAGCCTTCAAAGAATACACCACACTAGGCCAAAAATTGTTGTCCTTCAACACAATTTTCCTAATGGCCTATCTTTCATCTTTTTTGGCCCACACACTGCTTGCCCACTTGCTAGATGTAAACATGGCCTCCAATGGCTGCCTACTCTGTAGCATACTCTGTAATGTCAAGTTTGCTGTAGCAAACCTTGTTGCAGCCGGGCGAATCAACTCTCTTTTTGTAAAGCTTCTCATCAAAGCAAGTACCCAACCATGACTGTAAATAAAGTTACTAACTTTCCTAGCCTTCCTATATGCAGAAGCAAGCTGAGGCAAACTATAAATCCTCTCAAGCATCAAGTCGATGCAATGAGCTGCACATGGAGTCCAATAAAGTCCTTTTCTTTTCTCCATCAATCTCTCTCCAGCTAGTTTGTAGGCAGATGCATTATCAGTCACAATTTGCACTACATGTTCTTCTCCCACCTCCTCAACAACCTCATCTAGAAGCTTGAACATCAGGTTGTTATCCTTGATTGTAGCTGATGCATCCACACTTCTTAAAAACACTGTCCCCTCTGGATTGTTGACAAGAAAGTTGAGCAATTGTCGACCCCTCATATCTTTCCAACCATCTGACATGATGGTAACTCCTGTCTTGGGCCATGTTTTCTTGACTTCTTCAATCATTGAATCTGTTGTCTTCACCTCTTCCTTGAGGATCCACGTCCGCAGCTCCTACATGCTAGGTGGTTTTAAACCACGCCCATACTCTCCAACTGCCCGCAACATATTCACAAAAGAAGGACTAGTGGCGACATTGAATGAAAGACCATTTTCAAAAAAGAACCGTCCAATGTCCAAGCACACTTGGTTCCTATGCTCATTTGCATTGTGAGGTGTTAAGACACGTGGTGGTTCTACATTTTCATGCCTAACACCACCCTCACTACCACCCATATGGTCCTCGGGCTCGGCCACAACATATCTATCCATTGGCCCCCTTACTCCACGCGAGGAAACCGTATTAGCACCACTAGAGCCACCCACACCCGGTGCGGAGCCTACTTCCTCGGTTGCACCACCACCATAATATGAGCCCCTATTGGACATAAACTCAAAATCTTCATGAGCCACACTTCTTTTTTGTGCTCCTTTAGCCATGTAGGCTTTGATCTCTTCTATAACTTCTAGGGGTGCTTTTGTACATGGAGATACATTATTATGGGTACCCGCTAGACGATCCTTCATCCTTTTCACCCCTCCTTTTATAAACCTACTACAAAAATTGCATTGTAGATAAATGTAACCCTTGGATCCCACATTTGGACCCTCAACCTCTACCCTATACTTCCATGCCGGATCTTTTCTACTACTACCACTACTCCCATGCTTCTTAGAAACCCCTCTCACCATCTTCAATCATATTATTAAAAAAAACAACAACAACAAACCATTAAAGAAGGAAAAATAATAAAATTTTACATGTATTTATGAAAAATAAGGTAAAAACCCAAAATATAGTCACATACCTTAAAAATTCTTCAAAGCTTTGCTTTCTTGCTTGAGTTTGGTGAGATTGCTCAAAAGAAAACCGTAGGAAGTGACGGATTGTGATTCGGACAAGATTTGAGCTCTCTAGGAGGATTTCTCTAAAATGGGAAAAACTAGGGTTCAAAGAGTTGATTTAAGATTTCTCCCAAAATAATGAGTTTTAGATACTCAAATATGGACCATTTAGGTCGTTTTTGTCATATAATAGGATTAGAGGGGGTATTATGGGAAAAAAGAGCAAAAAAAAGAGCAAAAAATAAAAAAAAATGGGTTTCGGTTGGACCCATTTTTTAAAATGTTTTGTTTTCAGGAAGGGATAAGGGGAAGTTGGTTTGATACTTCCAGCATTTCTGTTGATAGACATGTGCTAGAGACGATGTTATATTTTGTTTAATTCTTCTATCTTGTAGAAGGATACTTGGAATGTGTAGATTTTTTGACCGTGTAGTAACAAGTAATTGGTAGCACGATACATATATACAATGTTTCTTTTATGTGCATATTATGGTTTTGATTGAGGTGAGAGTTCCTCTGACATTATTAATATGTCAATGAAGTGTGTTTCATCTTATGAATTATTTAAACAAAATGAAAGAAAAATTATTCGGTGTATTTCCGTTACATCGTGATACCAGTTTTGTTTAACCGAGCGTTTGTATGATCAGATCGTGCCTCAAGATACGAGAAATGTCGATATGACCAGATATCGGATTCGGGGGAGCGACACGTCCGTACATATTTTTATTAAAATATATTAACATATATGAATGCTTAAAATTATTAATAAAATAACAAAAATAGAAAATAAAGTAGATAATATTTATTAGTTTATTATTGTACGGAGGATGGAACATACCAAGCTGCTTTTAGACATCAATTTTATATTAAAAATTACTAAAACAAGGGGTGAAACGGCCATAAGTGTCCAGATGTGTGTCAGGAAGTGTTGTCACGCTTGTCCGGGTGTCGAGGTGTCCGACACGGCAAAACCCCCTAAAAGTGCAGTGTCCTTGTTAAAAAACAATTGACTTGTCATGTAATTAGCCTTACATGTACATAAATTAGGGTGCTACTTGTCTCAACTTCATACATTTTCTCTATGCAAACTTTGTTTTGAAAGGTATATCTTGTATGTAAGGTGAAACTTGCTCAAATACATAAAGATTGATGAGACGTAAAGTAGTAAATTTTCCCTCAACATCAACAGGTAGGAAATTTGACGGTAAACAAAGTTGTGCTGGTCTACCCTTTTTTTTATGTACCGCAACCCCTTTTTTTTGAATTTGTATTTGATCTTCTTAACAAGTCCTTCGTTGCCTTCATTGCCTTCATTGCCTCTCTATCTCTCTATTTGGAAAAAAAGATATAAATAACAAAAAGAACATACATAAAATTTGAAATGTTTTGCAAGATGTTATTTCTGCTAAGTTTCTTGCTAAATATTATCTTCTTAGTTTGTACATTTATATTTAATTTGTAGGCCTCCCAATCAAAATTTTCTTATACTACTGTCTTTTGTAGTTGCTGGGGAAAAAAAATAATGACTACCACTATCACATATCAAAGGAAAAAAAGATACTGCCACTTTTTAACACTTTTTTCAGGATTAAGCATGCCTATTCTGTATTGTAGGTACCAAGTAAAGAGCAAGTAGATGCACTATCCAAGGAATTGCAAAGTCGTGCTTCTGTTCCAGGTTATATAGCTTACTATCCCGCCTTAAATTGCTGATCGCTTGTTTACCTACATGCACATGCACATGCATGGTCATGGATATTTTCTCGATCCTTGATAGTAATGGATGTGCACATATTTAATGTGATTGTCTTTCTCGTAAGCCTGTCACACATGTTTAGGTTCACATGAAATTTATTTAGAAGATGATGTATCCTTGTTTTTTTTTACATGGCAATGCAATATTGTTGCGCCATGCAATTTCCACCTGAATTCGAGGAAGTTTAACTCGTCATAGAGTAGTTTTATAAAAATTTGCCAACTTAAAGAAGTTTGGAGATTTGTTGCATTTACAAATTTGTAATACTGATGTTAGCTTAAATGTACGGAAGAAACATGAAATTGTAAAGAAAAATGTTTTTTATTGAAAAATCCTTTAGGGATTTGTTTTAAACTTAAAGACTCTTTATTGTGTAGTCATTTTTCACCTAGGAATCTCCCAGAAGCAAGGAAATGTGGAAACAATGGGGGATAAAAGTATTTTTAGACAATTGTCATATGTTTTAAAGTTTACATCTTGCACAGTAGAATTCGCTGAAATATTACAGTTAAATATCACTTCGCTGAAATATTCATGGCCTTTACATTAGCTGGATGGAAAGAACGCTTTTCTACATGAGGACCTAACAGAGGAAGTTTACATGAAAGTGCCACCAGGGTTGAAGCTTGCTGGAAGTGAAGACAGGGTGTGCAGACTGAAGAAAACTTTATATGGGTTGAAGCAATCTCCTCGAGCTTGGTTTGAACGGTTCAACAGTGCAGTGAGAAAGGTAGGCTACACACAGAGTTAGGCAGATCACACTCTATTTGTGAAGCATCTACAAACTAGTACCACTGTATTGATCGTATATGTGGATGACATAGTCATTACGGGGAGTGACCTAACAGAGATCACAAGGCTCAAGGCCTTCTTGTCGTCTGAGTTTGAGACGAAAGATCTAGGATCATTGAGATACTTTCCAGGGATTGAGGATGCCAGGTCATCGAGAGGCATCTTCATTTCACAGAGAAAGTATGTCCTAGACTTACTGAGCGAGTCTGGGTATTTGGGTTCGCGACCAGTAGATACTCCTATTGATCAGAACCATCAGTTGAATTTCGAGGACGGTACACTTCTAGGTGATCCTGCCTTATTTCAGCGATTGGTTGACAGATTGATATATCTGGCCCATACACGGCCTGACATTGCTTATGCAGTAAGCGTCATTAGCCGATTCATGCATTTACCTCGGTCACCACATCTTGAGGCTGCACACAGAGTTCTTCGGTATCTCAAGGGGTCACCAGGTTGAGGCATATTGTTTGGAGTTCATGGCCACCTCAGGGTGGAATCATACAGTGATGCAGATTGGGCAGGTGCAGTGACCGATAGACGGTCTACACCAGGTTATTGTACCTTTGTTGGAGGCAACTTGGTGTCTTGGAGGAGCAAGAAACAATTAGTTGTCGCCCGATCTAGTGTAGAGGCAGAGTTCCGCTCCATGGCATATGGAGTGTGTGAGTTCTTGTGGTTGAAGATCATGTTAGCAGAACTGGGAGTCAAGGTGACAGACCCAATGGGCCTTTATTGCGATAACAAAGCGGCCGTTAGCATTGCTCACAACCCAGTTCAGCATGACAGGACTAAACACATCGAGGTTGATAGGCACTTCATCAAGGAGAAACTTCAGCAGGGATTGATTTGTACACCCTATGTAAGGACTCAGGAGTAGGTTGCCGATATACTTACTAAGGGAGTCAACAAGTCAATCCTGAATACATTAATAGCCAAGCCGGGCATGATGGATATCTTCGCACCATCTTGAGGAGTGTTGAATTCTATGTACACCTACGTGGGGGTGTTCTTAGTGGGCTGCGTTCCACTACTCCACGTGGGGTTTATTCTCTATTGCTTATGGGTTAAGTGATGGGCCCACCCACTTAACCCACAATCTCTTTATTGCATGTTAGTGGGTTAAGTGGTGGGCCCCCACTTAACCCACACGATTTCTCCTTTACTTGTAGAAGGGGTTTCCCCTACTTATAAATATTAATTATGGGATATTGAATATTCACTTCAATCTCCCCACTCTCTCTTAAACCCTAATCTCTTCTTCCCTCCCTAACCTCCATTCTCTCTCTCTCTCAATCTTTAGCATATTGGTGACAACCTCAAACAACAACAGTATCTACGACTTCAAGGTGGTTTTCATGGTGTTTCTCGATGGTGGCAGAAGTGTTAGCTCACAGGAATCCCAACGGTGCCAACGATTACAGTGGCTGCGACTAATTTTTGGTCACAATAGTCAATGATTTAGCAAACTGAGGGCAACATCAGTTGTTTTCGGTTTTCGACTATGATAGTAGGTGTAATCAACCTGGTCTCCAAAGGCAATGGTGGTTGGCAGTGGTCACCCATCGTTTAAAGGCAACGGAAACAAAATCGTCATCAATTGAAACCAACAATGATGAGGGTTGTCGACCGAAGACATGACAACAGGATTGGCGACGAAATTGCCGCTGCGCAGAGAAATGAAACTCGAAAGCCTCGATTGAAGGTTTTACTAAGAGAGAATTGCTTTGATATTAAATGATGCGCACATGCAAAGGGAGGGAGCGTATCTTGACCTTGGTAATGGCGGGAGCTATGCTACAACTGCGATAGGTCCGACAGCAAGCTTGACTGCCAGTGATGGAGGGAGCAAGCAAAGCGGGAGGAGGCGTAGCTCATCTTTTAATCTTCTTCTCTTCTAAAATACAATAAAACTCTCTCAATGCACAATAGCCTTTTATAGAGAAGCCCTAAACCTTGGCAAGTTCTGGCCATTGGATCAGCTTATTTGATCATGGCCCTCTAGTCTTCTTAACATAAAAAATTACCCCCATGAAATTCCCAAGATATCCCTACCCTAAAGCTTTATTGCCCTAGGAGGTCACATCACGTCTACAAGTTCTACCATCAGTCAATGTAAATGACCATTCCGGTGTTCCTTAACATAGATTTGCACCATAGACCTATCTTGATTAATAAAAAACTGAACTTAAGGTTCAGTGGAAGTGCTAAAATAAAGTTGACTACAATACTGCAGAGGTTGTTTACGTGAATCAATAATTGGAATGTTTGCCTTATTTAGTGTGATCTAGGAAAACATTTTTCTGCCTCTCTCGTTTGTACTCCTACATCTAGAATACATTTTTTTTGTAACCTCTCCTAAAAGACATATTGCAATGCTTACTGCTAAATCCTTTGTTTGATAGGGAGCTACATTTCGTCAATTTTATGAGATGTCGAGATATATTGTTTGAATGGCAACTTTCACTTTGTTGAAAAAGAAGTTTTACTTTTTCTGCCAAGTGGGAAGAAAAGTATTTGAACATAAGGTTTTGGTTGTGAGACCGTGAGATTTATCACAGAATTTCATGTTGAAATGGACAGTTTAGGGATGGCTAAGATACATATATGTGCTATACATGCCCATTTTCAATGTCAATTTTGTGCATTGCACGTTCCTTCTGCTAGTATATATTATTTCCATATTTTGATCTTGATTTTGAGTTGGAAGAATTGCTTATTGCTCATATTAATAGTAGTATTTACTGTCAATATATTTATAGTCCCTGAAGAAAAAGGGAAAAAAAAATCAAAGCCATAACATATTTTAATCTTAATTGAATTTTCAATTCCCTCTTTGAAAATTATATAGTTGATAGAGTTAAAGTCAAGTCCTCAACTAGACAACATTTATAGCCATTCCTATGATAGCTTAAACTTTTTGTCCTTCCCTTGATCTGGGCATTTAAAACCTCATAATCATCATCATTTTTCATATTTCTTTTAATTGAGGATTCACAATTTTTGGTTGCAGATCATGTGTATAAAGCCATCAATGCTCTCCCTGTAACAGCTCATCCAATGACTCAATTTACAACAGGCGTTATGGCACTTCAGGTTGATAAACAGACTTACATCGTTTGTAGTTTATAGGTTTTGATTTTGTTGTGCAAGAGTTTTTCTGTAGGATTGTACTCAATTTTCAAGCCATCACCTTTACTCACTTTTGATAATCTTTATTTGTTTTTCATCCCCTTTCAGGTTCAGAGCGAATTTCAGAAGGCATATGAGAAGGGGATTTCAAAATCAAAGTAAGGTCTCTTAAATGGTCATGTTGTCACAACTTTTCCTTCAGGTGATTCATGTGCTCTTATATAATATTAATTCATTTCTAGGTTTTGGGAGCCCACATATGAGGATTGTCTCAATTTGATTGCTCAAGTTCCAGTTGTAGCTTCTTTTGTTTATCGAAGGTAAGTATATAAATCCCAACCTCACTTATCATTTTACCTCAGGAAAAATTTGTTGGAATAGCCAAGCTCACCATCCTCACCCCACAAAAAAGAATTTGTTGGAATAATAGTCTGCCAACATATACTAATCATGGACCAAGAGTTACCCAAAGTGATTTTTTTTCTATTGTTCTCGCTCGTCCAGAAGCATGGACCAGTGTGCTTCTTTCATTGTCGTAATTTGTAGTAACTTATGAGAAAAGAAAGAATAATATATAGAGACAGCTTCTATCTAACTCATTATGAGCATGTATGCTTATCGCACTTTACTCTTTTATTTGGAAAACTTGAAACAACCTAACAAATGCATATGTAATGTGGACACATCCGTTCTTCAAAAAATTGCGGTCCTAGGAACTTGTGCCTGACACTCCTGCCACGGCTATATAGACAAGTTACAAAACCTAATTTATTATTTTGTAGATAATTACCAGTTATATAGTTCTAATGTATTTTTGTCTATCTGTAGATGTTTACACCCTTTTTTTGACCAGTGATGTTTACACCTATATTTACTTCTACTAAGTGATATTTCATCTAATGATACATTATCCCACATTATAATTTAACTCTATGAACATGTTAGCATTCAGAGATTTCTAGGGTTATTTGTTCTGGCATCTAAACATGTCCTTGTCTAAGTAGCATGCATCTGTTTTAGCGCACCTGCTTCGTGTTCAGATGCTAAACAGATAGAATAGTATTATATTTTGATTGACGTTTTTCCTCTGCTTTGAAGGGTTTATAAGGATGGTCAAATTATACCTGTGGATGATTCTCTGGATTATGGTGGGAATTTTTCTCACATGCTAGGATTTGATAGTCCCAAAATGCAAGAGCTGATGAGACTATATGTCACCATCCACAGGTGGGTACTGGTCATATCTGTGTACCGGACCTATTACATAATCTGTTGCTGCAGAATTCTTTATTATTTTTCTTTCTTTGACAAATATTCTGGTACATACAGTAGAGAAATTTAACCGTCAATCATGACATGACATTTATATCTTCATGGTTTGTTGCAGTGACCATGAAGGGGGGAATGTTAGTGCTCACACTGGTCATCTTGTAAGTGACCTTAGATTGATATTCTTGGTGGTAAATCTTTCTGTTTGTACATTTGTAGTACTCCCAATTCCCGTAGTTATTATTCTGTTCTGAAGAGCTATATAATAAGAAGCTAGAAGCTAAACTCTATATGTTTAGTAGCCTTAGCATTTATGAATATTTTGATACACTGGTTGATTAGTTCTCCAATATAAGGTCCCATGTAGGGTGTAAATTTGGCCCTCTGGGCACGTTTTGGGGGGGGGGGGGGGGGGGGGTGGTGTTTTTGGGGGGGGGGAGATAAAATTTTAAAAATGAATGGGTGAGGTTTGTTTGCCGGACCGCGGGCTCAATTTCAAAATTTACACAAAGGCATGCATCATTCATCCAATGCATTTATCTCTGAGTTTACTGATACCAGTGTTCAATTCGCAGGTTGCTAGTGCCCTTTCAGATCCTTACCTTTCGTTTGCAGCTGCATTAAATGGTTTAGCTGGACCTCTCCATGGCTTGGCTAACCAGGTATCATACTCTCTGTTGGTTCACTTGTTAAATTCTAAAATTTTTGCTATTTTAAGTAGAAATTGGAACAGTATCTTATTTTTTTGATAAGTAAATGCGTATATATCAGGAAGAGGAAAAAAAACCCCATTATACATGGAGGAACAAGAAAAAGATGAGGAAGACCCTCACAAACAAAAATACAAAAGACCAGACCAAACTTTCCATCTAAATACAAAACCTTCAATAGCAACCCCCATTATACATGGAGGAACAAGAAAAAGATGAGGAAGACCCTCACAAACAAAAATACAAAAGACCAGACCAAACTAGTTAGGCCTCATCACAGAAACATTCCATCTAAATACAAAACCTTCAATAGCAACCCTCTGAATTCCTTGAGGACAGAAGACTTAATGTTGAACAATTCAATAATCTTCAAGATAACTGAATAAAAATCCCCAACCTTATCTTCAGAAAATGTGTCTATTTCTCTCTTTCCAAATAGCCCAACAATGGTGAATGAAAGCATTCTCAGACTTATTCTACATTCTCCTAGCAGTAGATATATTGGACTCGTTAGTCAAAATCATGCAGAACAGGAATGCTAGGATTGCAAAAGAGAGGTTTATACCTTTGAGCTGTACTTAGAAAAGAGGCCTATGTAGGCATGTTTTTTAAACTACGGAAGGAATTATATACTGAAAATGGATCCTGGTGCTGCCTGACCAACCTTAAAGAATGTCATTCACTTTGTTACCATTTGCATGAACCATTGGAGCTTTAATACAAGGTCTAGATTTCAAAACCATGACAGTTTTCTGAATGGGTCTTATGATACCTAATTTCTTAGCATGAGATGTGCATCATGTTAAAACTGACCCACTTTATTTCCTCTATGGAAAACCACCGAAATATTGGTATTTCTGGATATAGGAATAATTTGTCTTCAATAGATACCTCAATCGGAGAACAGTGTACATTTGTGTACACTGTAAGAGTAGGTTTATATGTTTCTGCAAAACCAAAAATTTTATGTTACTGGAATACATACATATATACGCAAACATCAAGTGGTTAAAATAAGCATGCATGCATGCATGTTTTCTACTATAATTTATTCCAAAAAAATAATCAACCTTCACAAAGTTACGAGCTCCATTTGAATAATGTTGACCCATCTACTTAGTAGAAAATTGAAGATTTTCATTTTCATATAGGCTTGGAGAGGCTGAAGAACAAAGTAGTATTCTGTTGTGAGAATATATTCTTGTTTCTCTATTTGAAATAGTAATTTAAATTGTTTCTTTGCAATTGATCATATGGTTCATTCCAATACTGAAGTGGCTAGAAGTTATCCATGTTGGAAACAACACAACCTGTTTTGTTCTCTCAGGCTGTGTTTTTCTGTGTTCTTGCTCGGCCCTTTGGTGTGATGTGTTTGCCAAGCAGTCTCAGAAACCAAATCACTCGAGTTTTTTAGTGAGTGTTGTATGATAGTATTGTATTCCACAAACTTTATTGGTTCTGGATTTCATCCCGTCCGAATACTGCTACTTATGGATTTGATTATGCATCTGCCTACATGAAAATTATGATTGGTTTCTGTATGTTTTACTTGCACTATGTGGGTACAGGAAGTTTTGCTATGGATCAAATCTGTGGTAGATGAGTGCGGAGAGAACATAACAGTTGAACAGTTGAAGGACTATGTGTGGAAAACATTAAATAGCGGGAAGGTATGGACTCATCACTTCAGTACTGCTACTGTACTCGATTCATTGTTAAGTAAACTTTAACTATTTCAGTAGATTTTTACAAGTGAGGGGAGTGTTTCCTTCCAAGTCTAGGCCATAGAGTTTTTCCTGTTTGAAACTTTGAATACCAAGGATGGTAGCATCTATTCTCCTTGATTGCAAAATGATGGAAGACTTACCCTATACCTAAAATATTTTACATAAAATTTGTTTTTCTGCTAAAAGAACTAAAATTCTGTACTCTATGATTTCATGGTGGGTTGATCCTGGGTCAGAATATCTATTCCTAGTTTTGATCAGCACTTAGTTGCCATAGACCTGTTCTTGAATGTCACTAAATGGGTTGCACATGTTGGAGTGTATTTACTCAATTAGTTTGTTTAGTATGTGAGGCCAGTACAGTGGCCATGACTTCTTTTGACACAGAAGTAGTTTCAATTGTATGGATAAGCGATTGTTCAATTAAATCAAGTATTCATGAGCACGCACGCACGCAACTCATCTCCATGTGTTTCCTCACAGAGCCGTGTAAAATCCATGGTCACAAAATCTGTGTAAGAATCTCCTGACCCATATACACACGCACACCTGTGTGTGTGTGTGTGTGTGTGTGTTTATGAATTGATTTATTCTAGAGCAAAAGGTAACCTGGGTTAATACAAGTTTTTTTTGTCCACGTAGGATACGTCACAAATTCGGACTGTTTATTTGGTAGAGTACCATATGAAAAAAAAAGATTCGTGGACTCGGCAATATTCTTTTAAATAATGTGAAAATTAAATGATAGGATAATGTACCCATAGGATACGTTATGATTGTATCATATACTTATGGACAAGGGAATACATATATAGTCTTGTATTTCTGCAAGGAAAGACAAATCAAAACATAATTTGAAAGTGTCGCTTCAGAATCTGCGTTTTGTCAGATTGTGATGTGTCTAACTTGGGTACTATTCCTGTCTAGAAGAATCTATGCAACATAAGAGAAGGTGAAACAGAGTCTAACAGACTTTCCTTTTTTTGTCAAGTGGCGGAGGGCAGTCGGGCTGATACTTGCCACATGGAGAGTAGGTGAGGTGGTCCAATAGGCGGATCCTCTTGGTCCCGCCTTTGCTGCCACATGTGATAATCCTTTCTTTGCAGGGTTAAAGTCTGTTGTGTGCACCCAAGAGTATCACATATCTTATTCTTGTTAATGTTTTTCTTGATGCAATTTTATTTTATTTTTTCATTTTTAATTTACACTAAAGCAACCTGAAAATCTAAATTAAATTCAAATACGATATGGGCTATGACTTTGGCTATCGGTCAAGTTAAGATGATGTGACTAAAGGCACCAAGCCGGCAAGCCCTAGAAACTTCATGCTACTTTTTGACTTCAATAATCAGTGTTAAAATGACCATCACACACATATGTTGAAATAGAACTCACCATCACACACACGTTGAAATGGAGCTCACTATCACAACACACACATGTTGACACTCTTTTTGATAGATAAAAATACAGTCATGGGGCCCTATGGAGATGAGTTAAGGGGCTTTTTACATAACAAAAAAAATCAGCCCTTTCTGGAACTTCTAACCCTATCAAGTGTGAGTTGCAATGGTGATTAGGGTTAGGGTTACGGATTCAAAGAGAGAGAAGAGAGAAGAGAAAAGGATGTCATGTGCTTAGGTCACATGACTCCATAAATCTTATTTGTATGAAAGGACAACATTACAAGACAAGTATACCCCTCACACCAAGGAGTATTTACAGAACTACCCTTTACATGGAAATACGTCTAAAATATGTATATGATAACACTCTCCTTCAAGTTGGTGCATAGATATCTCTCATGCCCAACTTGCATAGACACTTGTGAAGTTGCCAACTGGGAACTCCCTTAGTGAAGACATCGGTAAGTTGCTCATCTGTCTTCACAAAAGGAGTACATACTTCCCCAGATATAAATTTTCCCTAATGAAGTAGTGGTTCATCTCAATGTGCTTGGCCCGATCATGCTGAACTGGATTATGAGCAATGCTGATGGCGACCTTATTGTCACAGTACAAGCTCTCAGACCCCGAGACGGGAAAACCAAGTTCAACAACATCTCACACAAGCCATGGGACATTGCTCTGAACTCTACCTCTGCACTTGATCTGGCGACAACAGGTTGCTTCTTGCTCCTCCAAGTAACCAGATTGCCCTCAACAAAGGTGCAATACCTTGAGGTAGATCTCATGTCATCTTTGGCACATGCCCAGTCTGCATCGGTATACGACTCTACTCCCATATGGCCATTATTTTTGAACAGAAGACCTCTACTAGGGACCGACTTGAGGTACCTCAAGATCCTGTGTGCTGTCTCTAAGTGAATGTCTTTGGCTGAGCGCATGTACTGATTGATAACACCCACTACATAAGCAATGTCTGGTCTAGTCATGGAGAGATAGATCAAACTGCCAACTAGTCTCTGGAAGCTTCCTACATCTTGTAGTATCTGACCACTGACATATGTTAACTGGTGATTCTGCTCTATAGGAGTTTCCAATGACTTGGTTCCCAACTTGCCCGAATCCCTTAGCAGGTTTAAGACATATTTCCTTTGAGAGATGAAGTTCCCTTGGTTGGATCATGCAACTTCGATACCCAGAAGTACTTGAGAGGTTCTAGATCCTTAGTTTCAAACTCCCCAACTAGATGACTCTTCAGCTTAGCCACCTCTTCTGCATCATTCCCTGTAAGATTGATGTCATCAACATAGACGATGAGGGCAGTGATGCTATTCCCTTGGTGCTTCATAAATAGGGTGTGATCGGCTTGACTTTGAGTGTAACCCAACTTCTTCACTGCTAAGGTAAACCTCTCCAACCATGCTCTCGGAGATTGTTTAAGCCCATAAAGAGCTTTTCTCAGTCGACAACCTTGCTACTATCCTCTGGTGGGATGAATATAGGAGGAGGCACCATGTATACTTCTTCATGCAGGTCACCATGAAGAAATGCATTCTTCACATCCAGCTGGTGCAAGGGCTATGCTTGGTTTGCTGCCAAGGACAACAACACCCTGATGGAGTTCACATCTTTGCCACAGGTGCGAAGGTCTCGACATAGTCAATACCATAGGTCTGAGTGTACCTTTGGCTACTAATCTCGTATTGTACTACTTAATTGACCTGCTTGCTTTGTACTTCACTATGAACACCCATCTGCACCCAGCAGGCTTCTTGCCTCTTGGCAAGTCCACCAACTCCCATGTTCTATTCTTGTCCGAGGTACTCATAGTTGAATTGGAGAATTGGTGTTAGGTTTAGGGTTTTACAGTAGAGAGAGAAAAGAGAGAGAGAAGAGAGAGAGGATATCATGTGATTTGGTCACAATGACTCCATAAATGTTATTTAATAAAAAGGAAAATACAGAAAAGACAAGTATGTCCCTCAAGGGGAGTAATTACAATACTACCCCTAGAACATAGAAATACGTATCTGATAATACTCCCCCTCAAGTTGGTGCATAGATATCTCTCATGCCCACCTTGCACAGACACTTATGTAGATGCCAACTGAGTACTACTTTAGTGAAGATATCTGCAATCTGTTCATCAGTCTTCACAAATGGAGTGCACACTGCCCCAGAGACAATCTTTTTTCTATGAAGTGGCGATGAACCTCAATGTGCTTGGCACGATCATGTTGAATAGGATTGTAAGCAATGCTGATGGCGGCTTTGTTGTCACAGTATAAGCTCACAGATCCTGAAATTGGAAAGCCAAGTTCAGCAATCAACATCTTTAACCAGAGCATCTCACACAAGCCATGAGCCATTGCCCTGAACTCGGCTTCAGCACTAGATCTTGCAACAACTGGTTTCTTCTTGCTCCTCCAATTGACCAGATTGCCTCCAACAAGGGTACAATACCCTGAAGTAGATTGCCGATCATCTTTGGCCCCAGCCTAGTCTGCATCTGTATATGCCTCTATATGCATGTGGCCATTTTTCTCAAAGAGAAGACCTCTACCAGGAGCTGACTTGAGATACCTCAAGATCCGATGTGCGGTCTCTAGATGAACACCTCTAGGTGAGTGCATATACTGACTGATCACACTCACTGCATAGGCAATATCTGGCTTGGTCAAAGAGAGATAGATTAATCTCCCGACTAATCTCTGACAGCTCCCCACATCCTGTAGTAGCTCACTACTGACATCAGCCAATTGGTGGTTCTGTTCTATAGGAGTGTCCACTAGCTTGGTTTCCAACTTGCCTGAGTCTTTCAACAAGTCTAAGACATACTTCCTTTGAGAGATGAAGATCCCTTGACTGGATCTTGCAACTTCGATCCCCAGGAAGTACTTGAGAGATCCCAGATCTTTGGTTTCAAACTCCTCTGCTAACTGACGCTTCAATTTAGCTACCTCTTCTGCATCATTCCCTGTAAGAATGATGTCATCAACATAAACAATGAGAGCAGTGGTATGCTTCCCTTGCTGCTTGACTTTGAGTGTAGCCTATCTTCTTCACAGCTAGGGTAAACCTCTCGTACCATACTCGTAGAGATTGCTTTAGCCCATAGAGAGCTTTCTTTAGTCGACACACCTTGCTACTATTTCCTTGTGGAGTGAATCTAGGAGGAGGCACCATATAGACTTCTTCATGTAGATCTCCATGAAGAAATGCATTCTTCACATCCAGCTGATGTACAGGCCAAGCTTGGTTTGCTGCCAGGGACAACAACACTCGAATGGAGTTCATTTTTGCCACAGGCGCAAAGGTCTCCACATAGTCGATCCCATAGGTCTGAGTGTACCCCTTAGTTACCAATTTTGCCTTGTACT